>CM035428.1:3283420-3875920 GCA_020310875.1 Ceratopteris richardii | reverse complement strand
GCATCCAAGATCCAATGAGATGGCATCACTATGCGAGAGTTTATATCAGATACCGAATCAACCACTCATACCTACACCATAGAGCTCACATGCAACTATTTCCTATTTCTTCACATGAAATAAGTTGAGAAGAATTATCTAACATCTAGCGCATGGGAGATTGGGAGACCAACTCAACTTATAGCCAAGCACCTTATATATGGCACATATGTATTGGCACCGCTTAGTATATACCTCTTCAATCGAGCATTGGTTGAGGGATTCTTGGTCTCTTGAAAATAGCACACCATTGTGCCTATTCACAAGTCTTAGAATATAATAGATCATAGGACCTACCAAACTATCATGATTGGCCTAATATTGGCCAAACTCTATGGAGATATACTTGAGGAGAAGCTCAGTACTCTTATTGAGCAAGTAGGCTTTCAAGCACCAGAATGGGCTATTTTTCAATGTGCCTTTTCCACCATTGACCACATATTTACTATGAGATGTTTGATTGATCAAGCACGAATGAGGAAGAATAGACTACATTGATGCTTTGTGGACTTCCACAAAAAATATGATATTGTACCTAGACAGAGAATCTTTAGACGGTTACCTAATCTTGGAGATATTGATGAGATACATAAATACAAACCCTAAATTTGCTTTTAATTATGTGGATTCTATTATTTACTAGAAATAACATGTGGAAGATTGTAGGACTTACCAAACTATCATGATTGGCCCCATATTGGCTAGACTCTATCCAGAGATCAGACAAGGTTTGATCCTTATAATTATAAAGTGCAATGTTTTCAGTGTCCTCAGGCTCAAATGTAAACAATCTACCTGTTTTCTCTCCCTTTGCAATTCTCCTGAATCCATGTTGGGGGACCTCCACAAAAGCTCCAAATTTATTGAACCCAACCTACAAACCCTTTTCCACTATATGTCCAACACTCATCAAATTCTTAGTGATAGTAGGTACATAAAGAACTATCCTCAAAAGATTCCTATTCCCACCAGAAGTTTTGACATTTCCTACCTTGACAACTGAATGCTTGGTATCATCACGTGTCTGCACTTGATTCTTTCCCTTCGGCTCTTCAAGATCAAAAAGGAGAGCTACATTGCCTGCTACATGGTTTGAACAACTTGAATCAATCTAGAAGAGGTTGTCATCATTCATACCTTGTTTTGAAGTCATGTTCATAATGAGAAGAGAATTCTCTTGATCCTCTATATAGTTGTTGAAATCTTTTCCTCATTTGTATCCTCCTTGATAATTGTTGTTGTGGCCATGGTTGTATCCTTGATTATGGTTGCATCTTCCTCTTAATTGTGAGTAGCCACCTCTTTGAAATCCTCTTCCTCTCTAGTTCTTGAAGTTCATATAGCACTCATTTGTTGTGTGATTAGACAGTCCACATATATTGCATGGGGAAGAGTTAAAAGGTCTCCCTCTAACTTGCTTACCTCCTCTGCCCCTTCCTCTTGAATTCCTACCTCTCCCTGCATAGTTAACTTGAGAAGTAGCACCTTCATCTTCAACTTTCTTGCTCTTTGCTTTATCCTTAGACTTTCCTTTATCTTTATAGAGGGCAAAAGAATTGTTACCTCTTGATGGTTCTCCATTTTTGTTGATCTTGGCCTCATGGGTGAAGAGTTGCCCCATGAGAGTGGTTAGATCATGTTCATAATGAGAAGAGAATCCTCTTGATGGTTCTCATCATTCATACCTTGTTTTGAAGTCATGTTCATAATGAGAAGAGAATCCTCTTGATCCTCTATATAGTTGTTGAAATCTTTTCTTGATTTGTATCCTCCTTGATAATTGTTGTTATGGCCATGGTTGTATCCTTGATTATGGTTGCATCTTCCTCTTGATTGTGAGTAGCCACCTCTTTGAAATCGTCTTCCTCTCTAGTTCTTGAAGTTCATATAGCACTCGTTTGTTGTGTGATTAGACAGTCCACATATATTGCATGGGGAAGAGTTAAAAGGTCTCCCCCTAACTTGCTTCTTAGGTTGCTTCTTTTGAGTAGTGAACTCCATCCACAATTGATTTGTCCTAGCTCTTGTATTGGAAGAAAAGTATGAACATAGTGTACCCCAAGTCTCTTGGGAAGTTTTGCAATTCCTAATATGAGGAAGAAGGAAGTCACAGATAGAGTGAAGTAGATATGACCTGGCTAAAGCATCTTTGGCACATCATGAGTTGAGTCTTTCTTGCTCCTATCTTATAGGTTGATCTTTCCTTCTCAATATGGGCATCTCCTCATCTCCAGATATGTATCCATAGCGATTCCTTCCTTGTAGATATTTCTTCATCCTCAAGGACTATGCTGGATAATTATTCCTGTCCAATTTATCAATGAAAGAAGGGAAACCATCTTCCATTTTGCTTCAACTTGCTCTGATACCACCGTTGGAAGAGATGGATGGATACCTCAAGGAAGTGAGGTGATATTGCTAAAACCTGCTATGTACCTTCATAGTTATATGGTAGGCTCTTTTAGCTTGCAAATGAGACCAAGAAAGTACCTATGTACTTTGGAGTTGATGCTTGAAAAAATTGAATCAAAACACACTAGTTCATGAATAGCTAGTGTCACAAAACTTGCTATTTTAGTCCATACACCTGCTAGTTCTTTTGCTCAGAGCTCATAGTACAGTAACAATTGATTAAATTCCTTTTGAGAGAATTTAATTAGCTTAGATAGCTAATGATTACAAGTGGAATCATCTAAAATGATAAACTATGCTCTGAGAAATAAGTTTAGCAATCCAAAGCTTAACCTGATTTTTTAGGAACTAACTAGTGAATGACCAGTGAGCACTTTGATGATGATTTCTTCCCAATGGCTGAACCAAATGCTCAAATATTTTGATAGCACAAAATAGACTTCAAGCTGGTTCCAACAAGCCAAAGATTAGGAAAAAGGGTTGAGAATTCACTGAGATATGATTAGAGAAAGTTGAATGGACTGAGTAGTCATAGTAGGGAAGTAGACAGAGATGTTCAATGAACTATATGTATTATATGAGATGATTGTACAAGATCATTAGCATTGTAATGATGCTCAATGATGATGGACTCAGTGAGCTATGGTTTCAACCACTCAGCTTCTACAAATGATCAAGGAGAGAGCTCGCAATGAGGTCACACAACCACGAGATTACTGAAGCCCTTTTTATAAGTGTTTCCTTCCAAGTTTGAATTTGAATTCAAACTTGGCTCCAACTAAAAGTGAATCCAATAATCTAGGAGTTATTGTCTCATTTGAAACTTGTAACTAATATTCTTCCTACCTCCACGAGATACAAGCCTTTACAAGATTCTACCAAGATTTAATCTTTTGCAATGGTAAACAACCAAGTGATTACAAGCTAAGGTTAATATGCCTCGTTAAGTGATAGTTGCACATATTGTTTTCGAGGCTAAATGTGTAGGCTTGATCATTTTGCACCAATAGAATTCATGTGAGGTATACTCACCCCCATTATCTAAATGTAAAGCCTTAAGATTAGTTCCTTCTTTAGTCTCAACTAAAGCACGCCATTTTCTAAAAGTAGGGAATACCTCATCCTTCGATTTGATAGGATATACCTAGACTTTTCTAATAGCATTATCTATGAAAGTGACAAAGTAAAGAGAACCACCCAAGGACCTAGTGGTCATAGCACCACACACATCTGTATGAATTAGATCTAAGGGCTGAGTTGAAGAGTCAATGTGCATTCTATGCATATTTCTAGTTTTCTTTCTATATTGAAAATGCTCACAAAATAAAAAATCAGAGAAAGATAACATAAGTAAGTAGCTAGAAGGAGAAAGATTTTCCATTCCACTACGAGATATATGGCCCAAATGACCATGCCAAATACAAGCCATAGGCTATTTAGTAACAGCTAACAAGTGTTCTTTTTGTGACACAAATAAAGGATAAGGTGAGCCAACTTTGCTTCCTTTTGCAATAACCATATTGCCTTTTGATATATGAAAGGACAAAGCATAGAAGACCACTTTGTAACCAAGGTCATCAACTTGACCAACTAATATCAAGTTGCATGATAACTGAGGTACATGGTGTACATTATGCATAGTAAATTTTGAACCATCAATGAATTGCACAACCACATCTCCAATCCCCACAATGTCACACTGATAAGAGTCACCAAGTCTCAAGGTACCAAGAGACTTTGCTGCATAATTAGAGAACCATTCTCTATGTGTTGTCACATGGAAAGAAGCACTAGAATCTAGCAACCACGTGTGGGAAAGAAAATCAGCCATACGAGCCTCAATTGGCATAGTACTATCAAGTGTCAACACATCAGCATCATCAAAAATAGCATTAATTTCTTTAATCTTCATAGTCAAAGTAGATGGTGCAGGTAGTTGTTTAACATGCCCATCAACATTCTATCCTTTACATGGAACATTTTTTAATGCATAATAGTCTTTCTTCATATGTCCTTTCTTATGACAATAATGGCATTCGATATCCCTCTTCCTTGGTTTACTTCTACTCTTATTACGTTGAACATTCTTTTCCTTGTTGCTGCTCTTGCCACGTTTTTTATTCTTTCCTTGGTAAGAATCACGAACATTATATGCATCTCCACTCTAAGTGCCAACCATAGATTTTCTACGAATCTCTCACTCAAGAGTGCTCCATATATGTCATCACACGAGATTACCACCACGTGCACTATTGCTAATAGCTGTGCAAAACGTATCCCATGATGATGGCAAGGTGCATAACAACAATATTGCTTTTATTTCATTATCCATATCCATTTTCTGAGCCTATAATTGGGAGAATATAGCATCAAACTCATTTAGATGAGTAGCAACACTATTTGTGTCCTTCATGCGGTCATATAATGTTCTCATCAGTTACACTTTATTTGATGCTGTGTCTTTTTCATATCTATTGCATAACTTCTTCCAAAGCTCCTCTGCACTTCCACAATCTAATATTGTAAAGTAAACATTATCTGCCAGGTGCAAGAGAATGGTAGACCTGGCCATTTCATCTAACTCATCCCAATCATCTTCATGCATGTAAGCAGGCTTCTTTGAAATCCCATTTACTAGCTTCCACTGCCTCCTTTGAATTAGTGCATCTTTAATCTGCCTCTTCCATAGAGCAAATTTTGTGCCATCAAATTTTTGGATCTCAAAATGGTCTTTGCCCTGCAAGTTATAGCTCCTCCTCGAAACACTTGTACTAGACCTTGATCTGCTAGATGTGCCTGAGACCTCTAATGCCATGATGGTAGAGAACCGAATAGAATGAAAATGGAGCTAGAAGAGTCCAAACACGGACGAATAAGTGTATCAAGGAGTAAATCGATGATTGTATTGTTGACAAAACCAAAAATCTAGAAAAATTTTGCAAGAGTATCCTCTGCAAAATGAGCATATGACCAGTGTCAAAATATCATAAATTGCAAGTACTGACATGTTTACATGCATAGTGAACCACTGACTGCACTGCATATAATCAATTACCCAATAGAAGCCAAGTAGGCTTATCTAGAACCTATGAACAACTATCATACATCTCCTATGGCGAGGTTGGGTAAGTCTGCCACCTGCATCACTGAAGAGACCCTGATAGTTGGGTGTCTCCTAGTTAAGAAAACCTCACCACAACCCTCTTTATCAAACGTAAAAGGCTTTATGCAAAAACCATAACCGCTATATCAATGACCACATGGAGGTACATAAGTAGTATCCACAGAAGTGTACATGGTGTGTATGTGCTCAATAAATGAAGTAAAATGACACTAAAAGGCTGAATGCACAGCCCAAAAACTAGCCAACAACACCTGCAAGTGTCTGTCAACTCTGATGTTTTGGGCTCAAAAACCTACATAAATTTGCATTGGCTACTCCCACCAAAACTGAAAAACCTTTCGAGAAACCTGTAGTTTTACGAGTGTGGATGAAAACACAACCCCAAAGGTCAATATTTATTGATGGAAAAGTACAAAGAAAACTCTTCTTGATGTTCTTGGACCTATGTGAAAAGAACTCTATGCAAAAGTACTCCAAAATGGCTCCAAACTACAACCCAAAAATGCTTCAAAAACAGGCTTTGAAAGCAAAGAATGAAGCTTTCACGGACCAAAACATGTTCAAGGTAATGTTAACCTTAGTCTTTCCCCTTCTATAGACACCACAAGAGTGTAGCTTAGTGGCAAGAGATTTCCATGGTTAAGCTAGCTCTGGGGGGAACATTACTAGGATTGGTGACCTCCTGGGAAGTACTGGGAACCTCTCTCTTCCTTGATCATTGAGGTCCTCCTTGGTGTGCAGCCAACAATGCCAACGATGACTTTGGTGACTCGGATGACAAGGTATGCCAACATATATATATATATATATATATATATATATATATATATATATATATATATATATATATATATATATATATATATATATATATATATATATATATATATATATATATATATGTGTGTGTGTGTGTGTGTGTGAAGAGAGATGGTGGATGCAATCCAAAGATGAGTAGGTGCCGCTACAACCAGCTTCACACCAGCCAACTGAGACTTCAGAGTTGATTAGTAGACCCTTTGAGCTTCCTAAATCCACCAAAATATCAGCCAAGTACTTTGGAACATGTATCCCAAAAGTTTAAGTCAAGACAGACTAGTTGTGAAATGACTAGCTCCCAAAACTTGCTATTTTTGGACATACACCTGTTGGAAAAAATGAACAGTGCTCTCAACTTGGTAGGAATTAGAAAAATTCCTTTCGGGCATAGCAAATAGACTTAGCAAGCTTCCCAATCCAAGTTAAAACACTTCAAATGATGGACTGAGCACTGAGAACAAGTTTCAACAATTTCTAAAACATTCCCACAATTCTCGGGGCTCTGCAGAGATAGACCAGTGAGCAGTAAAATGCATATATCTCCCAAAATATTAGTCCCATGACCATGAAAATTTATACGTACAAATTAGATAGTAAGTGCTATCCAACGCACTTTAAAACACTGAAAAAGGTTCAGTAAAACTCGAGATATGACCTTCTGAAGGTACTACTCTGAGTGAGTATAGCAGAGAACAAAACAGAGAAGTAGATGATAATAAATGTATAGATTCACATATGATTACAACCACATTGGCAATGAACCTTTGCACAATGGGAGTAGAATGATAGAGCTATGGAGTAAGCTCTTCAATCTCTACAAAATGACATGAAGTGGTCACGTACAAGGCTTGCTAATCGCCTGTTCCTTCTTGCTCTTTTTATAGCTATTCTTGGAGGGAGTTTTGAATTCGAATTCGAATGGCTCCACCTAAAAGTGATCCCCAAAGTTAGGAGAGATTCCCTTAGCTCTAATTTCATGGTTTTAGGTAGTTAGGACCACGATGGATGAGGTAAGCCATCCTTTTCCTTTTTTCTTTTTCCATTTACAAGAGATAAAATGTACTCTTTTACAAGAGGTGTTCACATGACTACTCATGTGACTTACAAATGAGGATAATATCAAATATATCAAGCATGTAGGCTTGGGTAAAATGCACCAACAGCTCCCCCTCAAGCCTAACATGCTTGGCCTTCAAATAAGTCTTCAATTGTCCTTGATTTCCTGCAATCCAATCATCAACTTGAATCTACTTAATTTTGTATCATCAAGAGCTTTAGTCAACATGTCGGCACATTGCATATCTGTAGAGACATAGGATAGTTGAATATCCTTGCTCATTAGCTTCTCCCTTACGTAATGGTAGTGGACTTCAATATGCTTGGTTCTAGCATGGTATACCGGATTAGCTGCTAGATGTAGTGAGCTTGTGTTGTCACCAAAAATGTGAGGTGTTGAAGAATGAAGTCCAAGATCTCTGTACAAAGACTTTAACCACATGATTTCTTGAGTTGCATTAGCCAAACCTCTCTATTCGGCTTCGGTAGAAGATAATGCCACGGTTGGTTGCTTCTTCGATGACCAAGAAATGATTTTTGAACCTGCAAATGATATATACCCTGATGTGCTTCTTCTATCATCTTTAGATCCGGCCCAATCTGCATCTGAGTAGACCTTTAGCTCAATATCTGAAGTAAATGAATAAAACAAACCTTCATTCATGGTCCCCTTTAGGTACTTGAGGACTCTCTTGGCCGCTTCCATATGTGGTCTTCTCGGCTTATGCATAAACTGACTCAATATGCTAACACTATAGCATATATCCACCCTTGTGAGTGTTGCATAGTTCAAACTTCCAACCAAGCTTTGATAGCTTGTGATGTCTTCAATTGGCTCTCCTTCATAAGCACTAAGCTTATGATTTTGCTCCATAGGTGTACCTGCACACTTTGTATTTTCCATCTTGAACTTGACGAGCATGTCATGGACATACTTCCTTTGTGTGATGTATATACCTGAATCTGTGTAGATCAACTCCAATCCAAGAAAATAAGTGAGTGGTCCGAGGTCACTTATTTTGAACTCCTCCTTCATTTGAGCCTTTACTTGTTTGATTCCTTCAAGATCATTGCCTGTGATAATAATATCATCAACATACACACATAAATAGATCACTTCAGATTCATTCCTCTTTATGAACAAAGAGGTATCCGCCTTGCTAGCTTTGAATCCTTGGTCCTGCAAATAAGTAACCAATCTGAAATTCCAAGCTCTTGGAGCTTGCTTCAATCCATACAAAGCTTTCTTTAGTTTGCATACATAGTTAGGATGATGTGCATCCTCATATCCAGGAGGTTGTGCCATATACACTTCCTCAGAAATCCATCCATTCAAGAAAGCATTCTTTACATCAAGTTGATAAAGATTCCAATTTCTAGATGCAACAAGACTTATGAGAACCCTAATTGTAGGCATTTTTGCAACAGGAGAGAAAGTCTCCTCATAATCAATACCATGGGTCTGAGCAAACCCTTTAGCAACTAACCTTGCTTTGTGTCTATTTATACTTCCATCTAGATTCCTCTTGATTTTGTATATCCATCGAGATCCAATTACCTTCATAGATGGCTTGTTAGGTACAAGCTCCCAGGTGTCATTCTCCTTCAAGGCTTCCATTTCTTCATCCATTGCATCTCTCCAAGCTTTCTTGCTTTGTGCTTCTTCGAATGTGGTAGGTTCTTCATTGGTTGAATCCTTTCCAATGTAGATTGAGTGCTTGGTGACCAAAGAAGTATCATAACCAAACCTTTCTGGTTTCTTCTTCTCCCTTGAAGACCTTCTAAGTGGTTGATGTGAGCTCTCCGGTCCATATGTAGCATCCTGCATCTTTGCTTTACCTTTGTTCTTCCATAGCTTTAGTCTTTCCAAGTCTTCTAGGTCAATCTCCGAATCACTTTCTTCAATCTGATTTGGCTCCTTTGGTTGAAGTGATGGAAAGTCTTCATCCAAGTCATACGGCAGCTTCACTTTCCTGTCATCATCAAACCATGATTTGTTTTCATCAAAAATTACATCTCTACTCACAGAAAATCCTTTATTGGTTGGATTGTACAATCTATATCCTTTTTGGTTTTGGTCATAACCAATAAATACACACTTCTCTGCCTTGGGATCCAATTTCCCTCTTACTTGAGAAGGAATGTGAGCATAGGCTAAGCATCCAAAGATTTTACAATGCTCTAGACTAGGTCTTCTTCCATTCCACACTTCATATGGAGTGGTTCCATCTAGTGACTTAGATGGAAGTCTATTTATGAGATATGTGGCTGTAGACACAGCCTCTGCCCATAGGTAGTTTGGCAATCCCTTTTCGTTGAGCATGGACTTTGCAGCTTCGACAATAGCTCTGTTCCTCCTCTCTGCTACACCATTGAGTTTGGGTGTATACCTTGTAGTGACTTCCCTTTTAATGCCTCTTTCATGCAAGAAGGCATCAAATTCAGAGGAAAAGTATTCTCCTCCACCATCTGATCTGAGTCTTTTCAAAGTCCTACCTGTTTGGTTTTCAACAAGAGCAATATACTTCTTAAAGCAATTAAACACTTCATCCTTGTGCTTCATGAAAAACAAAATGGTCCACCTGCTACAATCATCTATGAAAGACACATAATATCTTGAGCCTGATATAGATGGCTCCTTACTTGGACCCCACACATCCGTGTGCACTAGATCCAAAGGATTTTGATACATATATCATTTCTTATTGAAAGGTTGTCTATGAGCCTTGCCGAGTTGACAAGCTTCACACTTATAAATCATGTGTTGCCTTGTGATATTAGGCAAACCAAGTACACTTTGGTCCCTGCAAATCTGTTTGAGTGTCCTCTCACCAATGTGAGCAAGCCTTTTGTGCCATATCTCCAACTCTGTTAGAGTTTGAGATCCATAGCTAAACAAAGCTATGTTCTTTGTATCTTCCACTTCAAAAGTGAAAAGCCTTCCTGTCTTTTCTCCTTTGGCAATCCTTCGAAAGCCTTGCCTTGGGTCTTCAACATATGCTCCAAATCGGTTGAATCTAACCTGCAATCCTTTTTCAACAATCTGTCCAACACTTATTAAATTTTTGGTAATTGTAGGGACATACAAGACTTTGCTTAAGAGGTTCATATTCCCATCTGATGTCTTCACATTACCTATCTTCTCCACTGAGTGCTTTGTATCATCTCCTGTCTGCACTTCATGCTTGTTATGAGGATCTTCCAAATCAGAAAGTAAAGCCACATTTCCTGCTACATGGTTCGAGCATCCCGAATCAATGTAAAAGATGTGATCATCATCCTTACCCTTCTTCACTGATAGATTCATAATCAATAATGAATCTTCTTGACTTTGGTCCTCTGCATAGTTATTGTAGTCTCTCCTTCCTCTATGGCCACTTTGATAGTTGTTATTGTTGTAATTGTTGTTGTAGTAGTTGTTGTTGTTGTAGCCTCCATTGTACCTGCCTCTATTTGATCCATAGCCACCTCTATTGAATCCTCTTCCTCTTGAGTTCCTCGGATTCCTGAAACATTCTTCAGTAGTATGGTTAGATAAGCCACATATGTTGCAAGGTTGAGATGATTGGAATCTCCCCCTGCCTTGCTTTCCACCTCTGCCTCTTCCTCTAGCTCTTCCTCTACCTGCAAAGTTTGCTTGGAAAGAGCTTCCTTCATCTTCATTCTTCCTATTCTTTGACTTGTCCTTGACCTTAGCTTTATCAGAATATAAGGCAGAAGTTTGATTACCTCTTGAGGACTCACCACCTTTGCTAATCTTTGCTTCATGAGTGAAGAGTTGGCCCATGAGTGTGTTGAGGTCGGGTACATGCATATCCATGTATAAATCCATGGCTGTTGTGAACGACTCCCACTTGTCGTCTGCTTTGATTCCATTCATGATTTGTCTTATGATTTGCTCCTCTTCGATTACCTCTCCAATGCTTCCAAGTTGGTCGGAAATCTCCTTCATCTTTGTGACATAATCAGTCACATTTTGCTTCGGGCTTTTCTTCATTGTTGTGAACTCCATCCACAATTGGTTCTTCCTTGCTCGAGTGTTGGAAGAGAAGAAAGAAGCAATTGCATTCCAGGTTTCTCTTGATGTCTTGCATCCCTTGACATGAGGTAAAAGAAAATCAGAGATTGAGTTTAGTATATAGGAACTTGCGAGTGCATCCTTCGAACACCAATTCGAAAGTCCTTCCACTTCTTCATGTGATGGTTGCCCTTTGTTCCTCATGGTTGGCATTGCTTCATCTCCGGATATGAATCCATATAGATTCCTCCCTTGAAGGTAAGCCTCCATCCTTAGAGACCATGCCGGGAAGTTGTTTCGATCCAATTTGTCAATTGTTTATGGAAATCCATCTCCCATGTTGCTTGACTATGCTCTGATACCACTGTGAAGAGAGATGGTGGATGCAATCCAAAGATGAGTAGGTGCCGCTACAACTAGCTTCACACCAGCCAACTGAGACTTCAGAGTTGATTAGTAGACCCTTTGAGCTTCCTAAATCCACCAAAATATCAGCCAAGTACTTTGGAACATGTATCCCAAAAGTTTAAGTCAAGACAGACTAGTTGTGAAATGACTAGCTCCCAAAATTGCTATTTTTGGACATACACCTGCTGGAAAAAATGAACAGTGCTCTCAACTTGGTACGAACTAGAAAAATTCCTTTTGGGCATAGCAAATAGACTTAGCAAGCTTCCCAATCCAAGTTAAAACACTTCAAATGATGGACTGAGCACTGAGAACAAGTTTCAACAATTTCTGGAACATTCCCACAATTCTCGGGGCTCTGCAGAGATAGACCAGTGAGCAGTAAAATGCATATATCTCCCAAAATATTAGTCCAATGACCATGAGAATTTATAGCTACAAATTAGACAGTAAGAGCTATCCAACGCACTTTAAAACACTGAAAAAGGTTCAGTAAAACTCGAGATATGACCTTCTGAAGGTATTGCTCTGAGTGAGTATAGCAGAGAACAAAACAGAGAAGTAGATGATAATAAATGTATAGATTCACATATGATTACAACCACATTGGCAATGAACCTTTGCACAATGGGAGTAGAATGATAGAGCTATGGAGTAAGCTCTTCAATCTCTACAAAATGACATGAAGTGGTCACGTACAAGGCTTGCTAATCGCCTCTTCCTTCTTGCTCTTTTTATAGCTATTCTTGGAGGGAGTTTTGAATTCGAATTCGAATGGCTCCACCTAAAAGTGATCCCCAAAGTTATGAGAGATTCCCTCAGCTCTAAATTTCGTGGTTTTAGGTAGTTAGAACCACGAATTTCCTTTTACATCATGGATGAGGTAAGCCATCCTTTTCCTTTTTTCTTTTTCCATTTACAAGAGATAAAATGTACTCTTTTACAAGAGGTGTTCGCATGACTACTCATGTGACTTACAAATGAGGATAATATCAAATATATCAAGCATGTAGGCTTGGGTAAAATGCACCAACAATATATATATGTATATATATATATATATATATATATATATATATATATATATATATATATATATATATATATATATATATATATATATATATATATATATGTGTGTGTGTGTGTGTGTGTGTGTGTGCATGTGTATGTATGTGTGTGTGTGTACACACACACACACATATATATATATAACAATTTTTGTACAAAATGCAGTAAAAATGCTAATGCAAATAGGTATTATCTCAAACGTATTCTCTCTCGGGTATCCATTGTCTCACTAGAGACATACCTCTCTTCATAATTTCATATATCAGCCAATATGAGGTCTTTTTGAGTGATTTAACTTGGAGGTGATCCCTTATCTCTCATAGATTCATTCTTTACTAGAAATCATCATTAGCTGTGAGGTTTTACATCTATCATCTTAGATGTATTCTTATTTAATCCTCAAGTCAGAGAGTTTTGCATATCTTGTAGTAGTAGGTTTTGATATCTTCATTTCAAACTACTCGTTCGTGAACTTTAATCCATTTTCCTTTATCGTTTTTGCCTTTAAACTATGCTAGATAAAGTCTAATTCCATATTCTATAATTAATTTTAGCTTTTTTACTCAAACAATTCCTTGTGATTTTTTTTCTACAATCAATAGGCTATGATTTCTTGATAGTTTGCAGACAAGTTTGATCTTTGAAGTTTGAAAGCATACGTTTGATTTTTTAATCATCTTGGGAGGTCTCATCACTTCTTATGGTTCACTCTAATGTTTACAAGTTTTTAAATCTAACATTGTGGTTCTAGGGATATTTATATATCATACCTTTTATAAATCCTTATTGGATTGTATTTTTGGTTATTCACAATTCAACAAGGCATATTTGAGTGCATCTATTGAAAAGTTATCGGACAAGAGAAATTATTCCATGTGGAAATGTTGAATGGAGTCCTACCTCATGTTTAATGTTCTTTGGGGATTCATAATAGGTACAGAAGTGAAGCCAGTATTATCAGTACTTCATATAGTTTTGAATACTATTTTATTTATTATATCACAAATATTTTTGAATACTATCCCTGGATATATAAGAGTTTTGAATACTAATAGAGAAGTTTGGCATCCTCTAGAAAGATTATTTGCAACTACCAAAAAGTGAGACAAACACAACTTATTGGTGAGGTGACAAGAGTAAAAAAAAGCCATGAAACTCAATAAATGATTATGTTCTTGAGGTAAAATCTCTAGTTGAAGCATTAGCCTGTGTCGATGCATCTCTTAGTGAGGTTGTAAAGTTTAATATCATGTTAAATGGCTTAAGAGAAGATGATAGATGGAAGACATTATTACATCTATCATGACTCAAACTATCCTTTGTAAATTTACAAACACTCATGATGATTGAAGAAATCAACATAGAAGGTGGCAATTCTAATCATTCTCAAAGAGGTAGTCAAGTACACACTCATTATACTTCATCAAATAGAGCAAAATCTAGAGTAAATTGGAGAGGAGGAAGATTCAATAACAATGCAAGAGGAACATATCAAAATACACAAGCTCAAGGAAGCTTCAATGCTACTAGAGGAAAAAGAAAAATGCAACAAGTTTAAGAAAATCAACCAAATCAGCAAGGTAACATTAATTGTAACTATTGTGATAAAGTTGGTCATTATGCCATGGATTGCATCTTGTGAACTTACATAAGCTAAAGTTAAGAGTCAGGGTTGCGACAAGAGATAGTATTGAGTATGAAATAGTGTATATTGGTGATTGTCCACTCAATGCACATGAAACTCTTAAAGAAGTTTAATTTGTCATACTATAACATGCAATTTGATTCCAAATAGAAAGATGGAGGACAATGGAGTGACAACAATCAATGGCAGGCTTATCAAAAGAAAATTGGGAATTTTGTTATAAGAGAAGAAAATGTAGATTATAGAATGATCAATGGGACTCATGCTAGCCAATTGCATTTATGGCATAAGAGAGTGGAATATACAAGTGTTGAAAGATTGAAGGATATTGTGAAGAATTCTTTGTTTGGAGGCTTACCACAAAAATTCAAGCAAGATCTAGATTGTGTTTGTGAGACATGTCAATTTAGAAAACAAGTATGAAGTCCCTTTTTCAAAAATAGGATTGCAAAGCAGAGGTCTTTTGGACTTGATTCATACTAATCTATGGGGTGCATCTCAAGAAGAGTCAATGGTAGGTACCTAGTACCTTTTAACATTTATTGATGACTTCTCAATGTTTACATTTATATATTTTATGAAATACAAATCAAAAGTTTTTTTATATGTTCAAGAAGTTTAAATCATTGGTTCAAAAGCAAACAAGTAGAAGAATAAGTAGATTGAGATCAAATGGAGGAGGTGAATATTTTTCTCATCAGTTTCTTCCATCTTTGGAGGAAGAAGGAGACTACAAATAGATATCTAAACAAAATGGTGTGGCCGAAAGAAAAAACATGTCTATCATGGAGATGGGTAGGTGCATGTTAAATGAATAGGATTTATCACTTACTTTTTGGGTTGAAGCATGCAATATTGCAGTTTATGTGATAAACAAGATTCCACCTACTCAAAGCCATGTACAAAAGAACCTTATGAAGTGTTTTATGGATCAAACCAACATGTTTCTAATTGTAGAAATTTTTAACGTATATGCAATGTTCATGTTTGACAATAGTTAAGGTCAAAGTGGGATCAAAGGTAACAGAAAATTATTTTCATTGGTATGGTAGAAGGGCCATCGGGATATGCATGTATCAATCTAGATACTAGACAAGAATTGTTTCAAGAGATGTTATTTTACATGAAGATAGATGTTGTTATAAGCATGAAACGTAGGTAGATGAAGAACAGAATACAAGAAGTATTGAAGAAGAGCCAAGTTCTCCAAGCTCACCAAAAAGTCAAATTAACAATGAAAAGGTAAATCCTGAATTAAAAGTTGAAGAAAAGTCTAGATTTACTTTCAAAGGAAATTGAATCACAGGAAGAGGAAGGTGTGTTGGTGCAAATGTACAATCCTACAATCACCAAGTGCAGAAATTTGATGATACCAAGCATTTAGTTGTCAAGGTAGGAAATGTCAAAACTTTTGATAGGAATGAGAATTTGTTGAGCAGAGCTCTTTATGTACCTACTATCACAAAACATTTGATGAGGGTTGGAGAGATAGTGGAAAAGGGTTTGCACATTAGGTTCAATAAATTTGGAGCCTTTGTAGAGGATCCCCAACATGGATTTAGGAGAATTGCAAAGGGAGAGAAAATTGGTAGATTGTTTACATTTGATCTTGAGGACACTAGAAACATTGCACTTTATGATTATAAGGATCAAACCTTGTCTGAATTAGAGATATGGCACAAAAGATTAGGACACATTGGTGAGAGAAAAGTGAAGCAGATATGTAGAGATCAATGTGTACTTGGGATACCTAATGTATCCAAGGAACATATGATCTATAAATGTGGTGCATGCCAGTTTGCTAAATCACACAGGTTACCCGTTACAAAGAAAGACCATATGCATGAGGATTATTTAGAACTTGTCCACACAGATGTGTGGGAACCAAGCAAGGACCCTTCAATTTCAGGCTCAAGGTACTATGTGTCATTTATTTATGATTTCAGTAGGTGGACTATCTTGTATTTCATGAAACATAAGGATCAAGTGTTCAATTGTTTCAAAAAGTATCTTGCGCTTGTGAAAAATCAAATACGAAAGAGTTTAAAGAGGATAAAGGTCATATAGAGGAGGTGAGTACTTCTCCAATGAGTTTGATGCATTTTTGCAGGACAGAGGTATCAAGAGAGAGATCACAACTAGACATAATCCTGAGAAAAATGGAGTAGCAGAGAGGAGGAACATATTGATTGTGGACGCAGTTAGATCTATGCTGAATGAAAAGAATTTGCCAATTTATTTGTGGGCAGAGGCTTTGTTTACTACCACTTATCTTATTAACACGTAACCCTCTAAGTTCCTTGATGGGATGACCCCCTATGAGGCATGAAATGGTAGGAGACCATCACTTGAACATTGCAGAATATTTGGATGTGTTGCTTTTGTGCATGTTCCATCTCAAATTAGAGGTAAGCTAGAACCAGAGGCAAAGAAATGCATTTTCATAGGGTATGAAATAAATCAAAATGGGTACAGGCTTTATAATCCATCCAACATTAGATTTATGGTCAGTAGAGATGTTGTGTTTGATGAGAATGACTCTTGGTTTGAAAGTGAATGTAGGAAGGTCAAATTTCCATATGACTTGGAAGAATAATTCCCAAGCCTCAGCAAGGAGGAGCCAGACACAATTTAAGGCATCAAATCAGATGATGAGGACACCATCAACTTGGAAGAATTTAGAGCATGGAAATCAAAAGGCAAGGTCAAGATGAAGAGGTTGAGGGACATACCTGAGTCTTCCAGCCAAGCCTTAAGGAGATCACAAAGAGAGAGTAAGAAGCCAATTAGATATGGGTATGATACTTCATTAGTCACTAAGCATTCTATTTATCTTGCTAAGGATTTATCACTTGAAGAATCTTCTTCATATGAAGAAGCAAGTACCAAAGCAGAATGGAAGGAGGCTATGGATGAAGAAATAGAAGCACTCCAAGAGAATGACACTTGGGAGCTAGTACCCAAGAAAGCATTAATGAAGGTAATTGGTTCTAGGTGGATTTACAAAATCAAAAGGAACTCAGATGGATCCATAAACAAGTACAAAGTTAGGCTTGTGGCTAAGGGTTTTGCACAAACCCAAGGAGTAGACTATGAAGACATGTTTTCACCAGTGGCTAAGATGCCAACCATCAAATTATTGGTAAATGTAGCTGCATCTAGAAATTGGAATATGTATCAACTAGATGTGAAAAATGCTTTTCTCAATGGATGGATTTCAGAGGAGGTTTAGATGGCTCAACCTCCTCGCTATGAAGATCCAAGCAAGGTAAATTATGTATGCAAATTAAAGAAAGCTCTTTATGGTTTGAAGCAGGCACTGAAGAAGTTCCACTTGGAGGATGCAAAAGTAGCTAGCACCCCAATGGAGGTAAATCATAAATTAAGTGCTCATGAAGGTGATTTGCTTGAAGACATTGCAAGTTCTCAAAGCATAGTTGGAACTCTAATATATGCAACCTTAACAAGGATTGACATATGTTATGGAGTAAGTGTTTTAAGTCAATTCACGCATAAACCTAGAGCACCTCACTTGGAAGCTACTAAAAAAATTTTGAGGTATCTCAAAGGTACTCAAAATCAAGGTCTTTACTTCCCATACACATCAGATTTGGACATAAAGTTGTACTTAGATGCAGATTGGGTAGGATGTAAGGATGACAGAAGAAGTACTTCTAGTTATTTATCTTTTGCAAGTGATAAGCCCATCTCATGGTCTTCTAACAAACAATTAACTGTCTTTCTATCCTCAACAGAGTCTGAATACAGGGGATTAGCAAATGCTACACAAGAGTACTCTACTCAGATTTGATACTTCACACTCATTCACCAATGATCTTTGGTGATAATACTAGTTCTTTGCATCTTGCAGCCAACCCCATTTATCGTGCAAGAACTAAGCATATAGAAGTGCACTATCACTATGTTAGAGAGAAACTCTTGAGCAAAGAGATTCAACTAGCATATGTATCTACAAATATGTAGTGTGTTGATTTGTTAACCAAAGCACTTGATGGTACTAAACTTTGTAGGTTTAAAACCATGATTGGATTACAAGATATTCAAGAAAATTGAAGAAGCAATACAACCCAAGATGTTTGGCTTGAGGGGGAGCTGTTGGTGCAAATGTACAAACATACACATTAGGCTTAGCACAAAAGACATTGTGTGGAACCACTTGATGATTCATGTGAACTATAGCTTGTAAATACTTGATCATTTAGCATTGTAAATCATTAAATCCTCGGAGAATCTTATAAAAGTTTATATCTCATGGCATTAGGAGGAATATTAGCTACAAATTCAAGATGAGGGAATGTCTCCTAACTCAGAGGAGTTACTTTTTTATTGGAGCCAAGTTTGCATTCAAAATGCAAACTTAGAAGAAATACTTATAAAAAGGTCTTGTGAAACCCGCAGAGAGTGTGCCTCATTTTAAAGCTCTCTCCTTGATCGTTTGTAGAAATTGAATAGCTCACAACATAGCTCATCATTATTGAGTATCATTATAATGCCAATGAATGTGTACAATCATGTGTTATAATACATAAAGCTCATTGAACATCTCTGTCTACTTCTCTACTATGACTACTCATAACAGTCAACTTCTTCTAGTCATATCTCAGTGAATACTCAACCATTTTGCATACACTTTGGCTTGCTGGAACTAGATTAAAGTCTACTTAGTGCTATCAAAATTTCAAGACATTTGGTTTAGGCATCTGGGATACTTTCTTGGTGTTTTTTGCAAGCTGAAAGGGCCTACTTTATAACTCTGAAGTGCATGAGGGCTGGAGTAAAGCAGGTTTTAGCAGTACCACCTCACTTCCTTGAGGTATCCATCCATCTCTTCCAACAAGGTGAAGTGTCTACATCAAGAAGAATTGAATCTCGAAGGCAAGAAAATCATGGTAAAACCAAGAAGTTAGTCAAGGCATCCAATAAGAGAAAGAAGACAACCACAAAGAGTTTTTCATGAAGCTTATATGGAAAAAATTCTTGAAGAGCAAGAACCAACAACTTATAACAAAGCATCAAAGGAAAAGAAATGGGATAAGGCAATGGATGAAAAAACGGAAACTTTGTATGAGAACAACACATGGAATTTAGTTCCAAGGCAACCTAGTATGAAGGTAATAGGTAAAAAATGGGTGTATACAATCAAGAGAGATAGTGATGGTTGAGTAAGCAAATATAAAGCAAATCATGTTTGTAAAGGTTATATACAAAGTTATGGCATCAATTATGAGGAGACATTTTCTCTTGTTTCCATCATATGAACAATAAGGACATTTATAAGTGTTGTTGCAACCAAGGTATGGAATCTTAATCACTTAGATATCAAAAATGCATTACTCAATGGTGATTTAAAAGAAGTGTACATGAAGGAATCGACTGGTTATGAAGATTCCAAGAAGCCTACACATGTATGTAAATTCTTGAAAGCATTTTATTGTCTTAAACACGTTGCAGGCTTGCAATTTTAAATTGCTATAGTTTATTGAAAAGCAAGGATAAGATATTCAAATGCAAATTCTTTGTATGTTAAAGTTGAAGGATCATTGATTGTTTATGCCTCAATTTATGTGGATGATTTTATAATAACAAAAGAAGATGAAGGTGATATAGCCAATCTAAAAGCAAGTCTTGGATCTAAATTTAAAATGTCAAATTGATCAAAATTGTCCTACATACTTGGACTCAACATTATGAAGAAAGAAGATGGTGTATATCTTCTACAAAGTAAGTATATTTCATATTTGTTGAAGAAATATGACATATAGCATTGCAAGAGTATCAATAATTCGATCGAACCCAATGTGAAGTATAGTGTTAAAGATGGTGAATCTTTAGAAGATCCACTTATCTACAAGTCTTTGATTGGTTCTCTTTTATGTACAAACCCACAGATATACATATGCAAGTAGTTAAAAGGGTTTAGAGATATTTGAAGGGTACCTTAAACAAAGGATTGAACGGTAAATATCATTAAATTATGGATCTGAAAGCATACAATGATGCAAATTGTGATGGAAATAAATATGATAGAATGAGTACAAGACATTATTTGATGTTTGCAGCTAATTATTTGGTTTCATGGAGTTCTGAAAAACAATGTATAGTAGCATTTCAAGCACAAAAGCTGACTATTGTAGTCCTACAAATGCAACATGTGAGATTATGTGGTATTTGAAGCTTTATGAAGATATAAAGCTATTTACATTATGTCCATTACTCTTTGGAGTTAATGTAAGTTTAGTATAGCTTACTTCATGTGCACCATGCAAGACACAAACACATTGAATTACACTACCAATATATTCAAGAGAATGTGGTGAATGAAGATATTGATATTGAAGATCAATTACGAGACATACTCACAAAAGCATTGGATGATTAGAAGCTCAAGCAAATTGAAGTTTTACTTGGAGTCAAAGCTTTGGATTTAGAGCTTTTGGGGGCCAATGTTACATAAATACAAGCTCTAAATTTGTTTTTTAGGTTTGTGGATTTTATTTTTTATTGAAAATAAGATGTCGAAGGCACAAACATGCTTAGATTAGAGAAAAAGTATTTCAAGATCAGAATGAAAGTAGTGCTCTCTACTTTTCGAAGAGCTCGTTGCTTGTATTGACATCCTCTCAATAAAAAGAATGGTTCTCTTAGTGTAGGTGGCCAAAGTGAGTGATTCTTGTTGATTTACATAGCTTACAACATGTACTATATATTTATAGTAGTCATTCTACAATATTAAATAAATTGATCATGCAAACAGGAGTTTCCTTCTTGAACTTGAATACTTTTTTCATATCTTGTTATAGTAGTTTTCGATAACCTAATTTGAAACCACTTGTTAGTGATCTTTACTCCAGCATTTTTAATGATTTGTGTTTCTAAGGTATGCCAGATAAATTCTATCTTCATGTTCAATACCTTTGTTTAACTTGTTTTAGTCAAATTTTCTGGTGGTTTATTTTCTACAATTGATAATCTCTATTTTCTTGACAACTTGCAGATAGGCTTGATCTTTGAAGTTGGGCAACATATGTTTGATCCTTTGAAGATCTTAGGAGGTCACATCACTTCTAGTTGTTCACTCTCATCTTTAGAATTTTGAACACCAAAAGGTTTCTTTCTTTCTATATTATGTAGAGAATTATAATTCTAATTGTGTTCCATAATATTATGCCAGTAAAACATTCACTCCTAATAGTATTTCATTCTATTGGAAATGGTTTTTTAGGAAATAAATCGAACATGTAGCCAACTCTAGTAAATTTTAGCATGTTTGCAATCTACAAAGAGATGAAATATCAATTCATCTTGCTTGTAGAAGGGGCACAATATCAAAGTCTCTTGAACTTTGTTACATTTACTACCACAACAAACGCTCTCATGCATCAAAAGCCAAGAAAATATTGACTCCTTATGGTTAAAGGATAAAAACCACAGAACATGGAATCCATAATGAAGATCATTCATGTATCATCTTGTTCATCTCCTATAAGCTCATATTTCCTTATCAATGGGATTCTCTCAAAGTAAAAGATTTGAATCAATTATGCTCACCAATCCCCAGAAGCATTTACCCATGAGGAAGCTTGATACTCCAAACCTCCAACATTGATACCTATTATTATCTAATTTCTCTATTTGGAGTGCTTGAAATGTTGAAATTGTCATATTTTCCTTCTTGAGGCCTTTTTCATCTTCTAGCTACTTCTTTAAGAGTTTATGAAGGTAAATGATAATGAGCATACCTTGTAATTAGCCTTGCTTTGGAATAATGAATCATTTGCCTCCCTTGGGCTTTAATGTATCTCCCCATATGTGCATACCTCTTCCTTAGACACTTCCCAAGCAACTAGAGGTATGTGTGACCCTCATAGATTATGCAAATACTACCACAAGATAATAATTCTCTAGCCAAGATTTGATGCTACCAATGATGTCTTCTTAACCTATTCTCTAGCAACACTTGAGAATGACCTATTCTGAATTTTATGAATAGTACGATAGTAAACGAAAATTCAACCCAAATGTTAAGACAACTTTGAAGCAATATATCAAAAAATGCAATTTGAATGTGAAAAAGTTCACCCCCTAAATCTAGGAGATACTTGATCAATTAACATTCACCTACAAGTTACATGTTGATTACTAGGCATTTTGAACTTGAATTTAAGCTCTATTTCTGAGCCCCTTTATAAGCTTAATGTATCTTAACATGAGAGGTAGAAAAACTACTTCAGGACTATTTAGATTTTATTAGAACCACTAACTCAATGTGAGCATCATCAATGCTCCTAGTCAAAAAGAAAGATGGCTCTATGAGAGTTTGTATAGACTATATAGCATTAGGCAACATAACAATCAAAAAAAGGTTTACAATGCTTAGGTTGGAAGACCTATTTGATCAGTTACATTAAGCTAGGTATTTTACCAAGCTTAACCTTAGATCATGATATCATCTTATCAAAATTAGGGCATAGGATGTTCCTTAAAATCCTTTTAGGATAATATATGGGCATCATGAGTTTCTGTTGATGCCTTTTGGTCTCACCAAGGATCCTACCACTTTCATGAAGCTCGTTAGTGGTGTTCTATGGCCATATCTAGGGTAGCTTTTAGTAGACCTTTTGGATGATATTTTGATCTATAATAGACCATATAAGGCATACTTGGAACACTTGAGGAAAGTATTCCAAGTGTTATGGGAAAATTCACTCTTTGCTTACGAGTCAAAGTGTGATTTGTTTCAAAATAGAGGTTAGATGCCTCAGGAATATAGACTCCCAAGATGAAATCTAGTTGGATTCTAATAAAGTATGGGTTATTATGAAATGGTTAAATCCCACAAACCTAAAAGGGCTTCAGAGATTTCTTGGTTTATCAAGTTTCTATCATAGATTCACCAAGAATTATGCCCAAATTGTTGTCCCCATGACAAAAAAACTAAAACCTTTCATTGGGGAGATGCACATAAGAAAAATATGGAGAAGTTGAAAGTAGTTGCTACAACTCCATTTTCACATTTAGCAGATCCCAATAAACTCTTTGTGGTTGAGATTGATGTGAGTGATTTTGCTATATGAGTGGGGTTGTTCAAGGTGGTTGACCAATGGATTTTGAGAGCAGAAGTTAGAACCAACTCAAAAGAATTACTTCATCTATGAGAAAGAGTTGTATGCAATTATTTATGCTTTGAAGAAGTGGCATCATTACTTATATGGTTACAAGGTTACAATAGTCTTTTATCAAGAGAAAATTAAGTGGATCTCTAATCTAACCAAGCTTGAAGGTCCTAAGGGTCGCTAGGTAGAGACCCTTCAAGAATCTCACTATGAGCTTAGATATAGGAAGGTAGTATAATGAGGTGGTTAACTCGCTTTATCTGCATCCCTATGCTCAATGGACTAAGTTTTACTTAGATCACTAGTGAGCTACTTGAGTCCATAAGAGGGAAATGTAGGTCTTGATCCTAAATATTTTGAGCTTTGGAAAGCCATAGAGAAACGGGACTCTGACATACAAGTTTCCATTGAGGATGGAATATGGATGGGTACCCAAGAAGGATTCATGTGGAAGATTTACAATATCCATGATGGATATCAAGTGTACAAAGGCAAGGTGCATGTCCCTAGAGATTTTGCGATGAAACAGAATATATTGCATGAGTTTCATCACAAATCTAGTGCAGGACACCAAGAAGTGAACAAGACTATTGATCTTGTTAAGAGGTAGTTTTAGTAGCCTAAAATTCATAGGGACATCCTAGAGTGTGTGCTTAAATGCATCAAATGCCAGGTCAATAAAGTTGAGAGATTCAAGATAGGAGGTCTACTCCACCCTATTAGACATTGGTCTACATAGACCATCACATGTGTGTGAGACAAGGGCTAGGTAATCCAAGGTCCTTAGATCGGGGGATATCCTAATGTATTCAATGGTAATGGGAATGAGTGTGGCATGATGGCCACATGTCCACACTAGAGCATTCTAGTGCATTGTTATTTCGAATGCAACATGGGTTTACTTCTTCAAAGCATGTGGGTGCTTCAACAACCTTGCTCATATAAGCATAATGTCTAGCCATAAATGATCATAGGTAAATCTCTCAATTGGATACCTTATCATATCAGACCTTCTTATCTCACTGTTCCATTGATTTGGATATTTTTTGTTGACCTTTGAGCTCCCCCCTTCTTTCCATGGTGGTCTGTATTGAGCTCAATCCATAAATCTTCATCTTCTTCTATCTCTATGATTTCACCTTACCCTTACTCCTTGCATCACTAATTTGGCTTGATGTAGACTTCCTTCATTCCATAATGAATGAATACTCGATTCCTTTGGTCCACTGCGGACCATGCTTTATATTTCTTCCTTTGAAATCTTCCTTTCTTCATCATCATTACCCTACATAAATGTAGCATACCAAGATAAATGTTCATCAAATTTGACATCCCTTGATATCTTTAGCTCCTTTGTTGGCCTTATATCATCTCTAACCCTTTTTCTCACCTTCATACCCTATGAAGGCACATCTTTCTAATTTATCATGAAGATTGCTCCTTAATTCACTTGGAATCAATACATAGAATGTGTGACCAAAGAATATCAAGTGTAAAACATATGGCTTCCTATTATATCAAGCTTCATAAGGTGTGGTAGAATGTACATCTAATGTGCTAGCTCTTTTATAGTTGTGGTTGCTCCATTCGCCCAATAGCAATTAGGAATACCCATCTCCTCATCATGGCCCTAGCACATTCAAAAATGTACTTATTCTTCCTCTCTACCACACCATTTTGTTGTGGTGTATACCCGCATGTGATTCATCTCTTTATCTTATTTGTCTCCGAGAAATCAAAGAACTCATGGGAGAAGTGTTCTCCCCCTCTTTCTCACCTTAAGCACTTGATATACCTATCACATTCTTTCTCAACAATAGCTTTGGACTTCTTGAAGTATTAAAATACATCTGATTTATGCTTCAATATAATAAGGCTTAACCATCCTTGTGCAATCATCAATAAAAGTTTCAAAATATGTAGTGCCTCCAATTGGTTTCTCCTTTGTTGGTCCCTAAACATCTATATGGATGAGATTAAGTGGATGATAAGTCACATAATTTCTCTTCTTCAAGGAAAACCCATCTACTTACCCAATTTACAAGCTTAACATAGATTTTTTAGGTTTGAATTTCTTGTTGCAGCTCATGTGATTGTTGCATCCACTGTCAATGTACCATGTGCTTAATCCTTGCATCTTATAGTCACTCATCTACATCATAGCAAGCATACCCTTATTCTTATTTGAAGTAGATAGATGAGTACCTTCTCCTTTGTAGGTTGAACTTGTCTTCTCCCTTTGATAGCAATCCCTTGCATAGTGTTCATACTTGCGACAATGTATGCAACCTTCTTATTTTTTGTTGTCACTATTCTGGTTGAACCTTCCGCCTCTACCTCTGAACTTTCTTTTTCCTTTGGATAAAGAGTGTTTTTCCTTGTTCTTGATCAGGATGACCACGTAATCCTCTCCCTTGCCTACATCTTACTATATCTGGTTCCTTCCACTTACTCTACCTTTTCCTGCATAGAATGTTTGGTCTTCATTTCATTTTGTCTTTGAATCTCCAATAATCTCCTCACTGACCATGAGGGCTTCCAAGTGCTCAAAGGAGTATCTCTTGCATATTGTAAAATCCTTCCACTGCTCATCATCCCTAAGCCCATTCAACGTGTACATTCTTTAGAAAGTACTTGGCACTAGTTGAGAACCAAACACGTAGAATCTTGAAGAGGATCATATTTGATGGAGGTGCTGAGTATTTTTCACATGAATTTGATTCATTTTTACATGATAAATGTTGGTGTAATTCACAAGCCTACACATTTGGCTTGATGGATACATTAAACTCATTGCACATATAAAGAAGCATACGAACTAGTGCTAGTGGTTAATTACCACTTTATCTCTTTGTGAAAGTCAAATTGACTTGGAATCTTTGTAAACACCTACCAAAAGGATTCGTGGAAAAAGTTAGCTTTTGATTAAAGGAATATCTCCTAGGATATAGGAGCTTGATCATAGGGAGCCAAAAGTTTGAATTTGAATTCAAATTTCTACCCAATCACTATAAAAGTGGTCATGGAAAAGTCGCAGTTAAGACTCATTATTCATGAGCTCATTACTGTCAATTCTGAGTGTGTGTGAGGCCTACACTCTAGCCCACACCATCTACACCATTAGGCAATGAACTTCATGCCAATGGATTTGTATACAAGTGTTCATTAATACATATATCTTCATTAGTCATTTCTGAGTTCTATGTCATACTTGATAGTCTGTCAACTTGTGGAGTGCATATCTCGGTCATTTCTCCACCAAATTCAAAGATTCAAAGCTTGTTGGATTCAGCTCCAAGTTGTCTACATGCTATCAAAAAATTGAAGAGATTCTATTCAGCCATTTCAGAGAAAAGCTTGTCGAGGTGATCACTCATCATTGACTGCTACAGTCCTAAAAAATCGAGGGTAAAGTTTAATTTGCTAAAGTGATTTCTCTGAACATAGTTAGTCTTTTTACATCGTTTGACTTGGAATAGGTAGCTTGCTAAGCTAATTAGATACCCCTAAAAGGAAGTTTTTCAGTTCCTTTTGTGCTGGTCATACTGAGCAAAAGATCCAGCAGGTGTCAAGACATAAATAGAAGGTTTTCTTGAGATTGTGAGTTCCAAAGTTATCTATTTTGGTTCAATCATTACACACATCATTTCCAAAGTACATAGGCCATTTTATGGCGTCATTGGAAAGCTAAGGAGGTCCTATGCTTGCTAACTGATCTGCTATATCTTTAATCTTGGTCACAAACTCTGAGACAACTTGGCTAGGTTGCTTCAATGTGGTGAATTTAATCCACAACTGATTTTTTCTAGCTCTTGTGTTGGAGGAGAAATAAGATGACAAGGTTTCCCAAGTCTCTTGTGATGTCTTACAGTTCCTAATGTGTGGCAAAAGAAAATCAGAGATGGACTTGAGTAAATAAGACCTTGCTAATACTGATAAAAAGTCTAAACATAAAGGCAAGAACAAGAAGGTGGAAGATGAAGGCACTACCTCCCAAGCAAACTATGCAGGTAGAGGTAGATCATCAAGAGGAAGGGGCATAGGAGGTAAGCAAGGTAGGGGGAGATCCTATAACTCCTCACCATGCAGCATTTGTGGTTTATCAAATCACACTACAGATGAGTGTTTCAGGAATTACAAAAATCAGAGAGGAAGAGGATATCAAAGAGGTGGATACTCACAGTCAAGAGGTAGATTCAACCATCACCAAGGCTACAACAACAACTACAACAATAATTACAACAACTACAATGGCAATTATCAAGGAGGATTCAAATCCAGAAAGGACTACAACGACTATACAGAGGAGCAAGATGACTCTCTTCTGATCATGAACATGACTTCAAAACCAGGTACTAATGATGACCACCTATTCTACATTGACTTAGGATGCTCAAATCATGTGGCTGGCAATGTAGCACTACTCTCTGATCTTGAGGAACCAAAAGGTAAGCATCAAGTCCAAACAGGTGATGACACCAAGCACTCAGTAGTTAAAGTTGGAAATGTTAAGACTTGTGATGGAAATCAAAACTTCTTGAGTAGGGTACTTTATGTACCAACCATTACCAAAAATTTGATGAGTGTTGGACAGATTGTGGAGAAAGGTTTGCAGGTTAGATTCAACCAATTTGAAGCATTTGTGGAGGATCCAAGGCATGGGTTCAAGAGGATTGCTAAAGGAGAAAAATCAGGTAGACTTTTTACTTTTGAGCTAGAAGATACAAAGAACATTGCATTATACAGTTATAAAGATCAAACACTTTTAGAGCTTGAGATTAAGCACAAAAGATTAGGGCATGTAGGAGAAAGAACCTTGAAGCAGATATGCAAGGATCAATGTGTTATTGGAATACCCAATGTTTCCAAACAACATATGATGTATAAATGTAGTGCATGTCAATTTGGGAAGTCTCATAGGTGACCCTTCTCAAGGAAAGGATACATGCATGGAGACTACCTAGAGCTTGTCCATACAGATGTATGGGGACCAAGCAAAGACCCCTCAATCTCAGGATCAAGGTACTATGTATCTTTTATTGATGATTATAGCAGGTGGACTGTATTGTACTTCATAAAGCACAAGGATGAGGTGTTTAATTGCTTTAAAAAATACCTTGCACTAGTTGAAAATCAAACAGGAAAGAACTTGAAGAGACTAAGGTCAGATGGAGGAGGTGAGTACTTCTCCAATGAGTTTGAAGACTTCTTGCAGGACAGAGGCATCAAAAGAGAAACCACCACAAGGTACACTCCTGAACAGAATGGGGTAGCTGAGAGAAGAAATAGGTTGATTGTTGAAACAGCTAGGTCTATGTTGAATGAAAAAAAAGTTACCTAATTACCTATGGGCAGAGAGTGTTTCTATTGCCACTTACCTCATAAACAGGTTACCATCTAAGTCCCTTGATGGGATGACATCCTATGAAGCATGGCATGGTAAAAGACCCTCACTAGACCATTACAGGATATTTGGATGTGTAGCATATGTACACATTCCTTCACAAATAAGAGGTAAGCTAGACCCAAAGGCTGAAAAGTGCATCTTTATTGGATATGACATAAATCACAAAGGTTACAGGTTTTATAACCCTTCCAATAAGGGATTCATGGTTAGTAGAGATGTTGTCTTTGATGAAAATGATTCTTGGTATGAGAATGAATGCAGGAAGTTTAAACTACCCTATGAAAGAGGAGTTTCCAAGTCTTGCTAAGATAGAACCTACTCAGAATGAAGACTCAACTTCAGATGATGAAGACGTTATCAACCTTGAAGAGTTCAAAGCATGGAAGTCCAAAGGCAAAGTCAAAATGAAGAAGCTTGAAGACATACCTGAATCTTCAAATCAATCAATCAGAAGATCACAAAGAGAGAGCAAAAAACCTATCAGATATGGGTATGATACATCTCTTGTTACTAAACACTCTGTTTATCTTGCCAAAGATTTGTCAATTGAGGAACCAAGATCATATGAAGAAGCCATAACCAAGAAAGAATGGAAAGAAGCTATGGATGAGGAGATTGAAGCACTCAAGGAAAGTGACACATGGGAGCTAGTACCAAAGAAGGACTCCATGAAGATAATAGGATACAGATGGATCTATAAACTCAAAAGAAATTCTGATGGCTCAATTAACAGGTATAAAGCCAGATTGGTAGCCAAGGGTTTTGCACAAACCCAAGGCATTGACTATGAAGAGACATTCTCTCCTGTGGACAAGATGCCAACAATCAGAGTGTTGGTAAGTGTGGCTACATCAAAAAATTGGAACATGTACCAATTGGATGTCAAGAATGCTTTCTTGAATGGATGGATTTCAGAGGAGGTATATATGTCACAACCTCTTGGCTATGAGGACCCTAAGAAGGTAACATATGTTTCCAAATTGAAAAAGGCTTTATATGGATTGAAGCAGGCACCTAAGGCATGGAATTACAGGTTAACTACATATCTCCAAGACCAAGGTTTTGTCATGAGCAAGGCAGATACTTCTCTATTCATCAAGAGAAGTAATTCAGAGGTAATATACCTTTGTGTTTATGTTGATGACATCATACTTACAAGTAATGATGTTAATGGAATCAAACAAATTAAAAGCCAGATGATGAAGGAATTCAAGATCAATGATCTTGGTCTACTAAAGTATTTTCTTGGACTTAAGTTAGTCTATACTAACTCAGGAATATACATTACTCAGAAAAAGTACATATTGGATATGTTGAAGAAGTTTCATTTGCAGGATGCCAAAGTTGCAAGTACTCCAATGGAGGTAAACCTAAAACTAAGTGCCCATGAAGGTGATGAAGTTAATGACATTACAGGTTATCAAAGTATGGTGGGTAGCTTGAACTATGCTACCTTAACAAGGATAGATATTGCATGTGGAGTTAGTGTGCTAAGTCAATTTATGCACAAGCCAAGGGTATCTCACTTAGAAGCTGCCAAGAGAATCTTGAAGTATCTCAAGGGTACACAACATCATGGTTTGTATTTCCCCTACACTTCAGATATTGATATCAAAATTTACTCAGATGCAGATTGGGCAGGATGCAAGGATGATAGGAGGAGCACTTCAGGATACATTTCATTTGCAGGTGATAAACCTATATCATGGTCTTCAAAGAAGCAACCTACTGTTGCTTTGTCTTCCACAGAACCAGAGTATAGAGGACTAGCTAATGCCACAAAAGAAGCCATATGGATCAAGCTATTGTATACAGACTTGGGTTTGTATACTAGGTCACCAATAATCTTTGGAGATAATACAAGCTCACTTCACCTTGCAGCTAATCCTATCTACCATGCTAGGACCAAACATATAGAGGTCCATTACCACTATGTGAGAGAGAAGTTGCTAACAAAGACATTCAACTAACCTATGTATCAACCAATATGCAATGTGCAGATTTGTTGACTAAAGCTTTGGATGGAACCAAACTTTGCAGGTTCAAAGCAATGATTGGATTGCAGGATATACATGAAGAATGAAGGATGAAGACCAAGCCAAAATGTTTCTCTTGAGGGGGAGCTGTTGGTGTAATTCACAAGCCTACACATTTGGCTTGATGGATACATTAAACTCCATGCACATATGAAGAAGCATAGGAACTAGTGCTAGTGGTTAATTACCACTTTATCTCTTTGTAAAAGTCAAATTGGCTTGGACTCTTTGTAAACACCTACCAAAAGGATTCGTGGAAAAAGTTAGCTTTTGATTGAAGGAGTATCTCCTAGGATATAGGAGCTTGATCATGGTGAGCCAAAAGTTTGAATTTGAATTCAAATTTCTACCCAATCACTATAGAAGTGGTCATGGAAAAGTCACGGTTAAGACTCATTATTCCCGAGCTCATTACTATCAATTCTGAGTGTGTGTGAGGCCTACACTCTAGCCCACACCATCTACACCATTAGGCAATGAACTTCATGCCAATGGATTTGTATACAAGTGTTCATTAATACATATATCTTCATTAGTCATTTCTGAGTTCTCTGTCATACTACTTGATAGTGTACTACTTGATAGTCTATCAACTTGTGGAGTGTATATCTCTGTCATTTCTCCACCAAATTCAAAGATTCAAAGCTTGTTGGATTCAGCTCGAAGTTGTCTATGTGCTTCAAAAATTGAAGAGATTCTATTCAGCCATTTCAGAGAAAAGCTTGTCGAGGTGATCACTCATCATTGACTGCTACAGTCCTAAAAAATCGGGGGTAAAGTTTAATTTGCTAAAGTGATTTCTCTGAGCATAGTTAGTCTTTTTACATCATTCCACTTGGAATAGGTAGCTTGCTAAGCTAGTTAGATAGCCCTAAAAGGAATTTTTTCAATTCCTACTGTGTTGTTCATACTGAGCAAAAGATCCAGTAGGTATCAAGACATAAATAGAAGGTTTTCTTGAGATTGTGAGTTTCAAAGTTATCTGTTTTGGTTGAATCATTACACACATCATTTCCAAAATACATAGGCCATTTTATGGTGTCATTGGAAAGCTAAGGAGGTCCACTTATCAACTCTGAAGCTTACAAGGGCTGGTACAAAGCACGATTTGGTAGTACCTACTCAATCTTCTGAAGTGTCCATCCATCTTTCCCAACAACAAAGGCATAAAGAGGGAAGTAATAACAAGATATACTCATGAATTGAATGGAGTAGTAGAGAGAAGAAACAAATTAATAGTTGAAACTGGTAGGTCAATGTTGAATGAGAAGAAGCTACCTAATTACCTATGGGCAGCGGCTGTTTCCACAACCACTTACTTAGTTAATAGGCTCCCATCCAAATCCTTGGATGGAATGACACCCTATGAAGCATGGAATGGCAAGAGACCCTCTCTGGACCATTACAAGATATTTGGGTACATTGCTTATGCACACATTGCCTCATAGATTAGAGGGAAGCTTGACCCTAAAGCTGAAAAATGTATATTCATTGGGTATGATCAAAACCAAAAAGGCTATAGGCTATACAATCCCACTAACAAAGCATTTATAGTCAGTAGGGATGCAGGGTTTGATGAAAATAATTCATGGTTTGAAGATGATTGCACGAAAGTCAAGTTACCTTATGATTTGGAGAGTGATTTTCCAACTCTCACTCAAGAAGATCAACAATTACCAGAAGATATCAATTCAGAGGATGAAGAGCAAATTGACTTCAAGGCTTGGAAGTGAAGAGGCAAGACCAAATTCAAGCAATTTGAAGACATATCAGAGTCCTCCAACCAGATACTCAAGAGATCTCAAAGGAAAATCAAAAATCCTATAAGGTACGGTTATGATACATCATTAGTTACCAAGCATTCTGTGTATATCACCAAAGACTCTATGATAGAAGAACTTCTTCATTTGAAGAGGCTAGTAAGAGGAAAGAATGGAGAGAAGCCATGCAGGAAGTAGTAAAAGCATTTTAGGAAAACCATACTTGGGACTTAGTTCCCAAGAAGCCAATAGTGAAGGTAATAGGATCCAGATGGATATATAAAATAAAAAAGAACTCAGATGGCTCTATAAGCAGGTACAAGGCAAGACTAGTGGCAAAAGGGTTTGCTCAAACCCATGAAGTGAACTATGAAGAAACTTTTTCACGTGTGGCAAAGATTCCAACAATTAGGGTTTTGGTAAGTATTGCTGCTTCCAAGAATTGGAATCTATATCACTTAGATGTAAAGAATTCATTCTTAAATGGATGGATAGCAGAAGAAGTGTATATGGCACAACCACCAAGATTTGAAGATAAAGGTAAATCAGGGTTTGTATGCAAGCTAAAGAAGGCACTATATGGCCTAAAGCAACCTCCTAGAGCTTGGAACCATAGGCTTGTTACCTATTTGCAGGATCAAAGCTTTGTGGCTAGCAAGGCAGACTCTTATTTGTTTACAAAGAAGACCAACTCAAAAGTTATCTACTTATGTGTCTATGTGGATGACATTATCATTACAGGAAATAATGCTAATGTTATCAAGAAGGTTAAGGCTCAACTAATGGAAGAGTTTAAAATCAGTGATCTTGGGTTGTTAACATATTTTCTTGGCTTAGAGCTTGTGTATACAGATTTTGGTACACAGGTTACCAAAAGCTTGTAGGGAGCCTCAATTATGCTACCCTAACAAGAGTAGACATTGCTTATAGAGTAAGTACATGAGTCAGTTTATGCATGCACCAAGGAAGCCTCACATGGAAGCTGCCAAAAGGGTGCTTAAATATCTAAAGGGTACCATGAATGAAGGGTTGTTGTATCCCTTCACTTCTGACTTAGACATAAAGATGTATTCTGATGCAGATAGGGCTGGCTTCAAGGATGATAAGAGGAGCACTTCAGGGTACCTATCCTTTGCAGGTTCAAAGCTTATAGCGTGGTCATCTGAGAAGAAACCAATTGTGGCCTTATCATCTACTAAAGCATAATACAGAAGTTTGGCAAATGCAACTCAAGAAGTTATGTGGCTCAAGCAACTCTATGCAGATTTATGGTTACACTCTTACACTCCAATAATCTTTGAAGACAACACTAGTTCACTTCATTTGGCTGCTAATCTTGTATATGATGCAAGGACTAAGCACATTGAAGTGCACTATCATTATGTAAGGGAGAAATTGCTTAGCAAGGATATTCAACTATCCTATGTATCAACTCATTTACAATGTGCAGATATACTCACAAAGTTTTTAGATGGAACCAAGATGAATAGATTCAAATTGATGATTGGTTTGCAGGAAATCAAGAAGGAATGAAGACCAAGTATGTTAGGCTTGAGGGGGAGCTATTTGTGCAATTAAAACCAAGCCCACATACTTGGTTAATGGGCACATATATTATAGAAACTTATTGATCAAGCCCTTGTAAAAACCATTCACATTTACTTTTGTAAAAGTGTCCTATAGCCACAAAAAAAGTTAGGAAGCATCAAATCTCAAAGTTCTTGGTTGTTGATTGATGAGAGAATATATCCTATACTTTAGGATTCAATTTTAGGTAGACCTCTTTGAATTTGAATTCAAATATTGGCTCCAATCACAAATATAAAAAGAGGATGACATGACGTGTGTGAAATATCGACTCTATGAGATCATTGTGAAGGGCATCTATTGTGAATTGAGTGTTCATCTCATAGCTCATTCACCTCTCACACACTGTGCAATATATGATTGCCAATGACATTGTGTTTGTATAGGATTTAATATACATATTATCACTACATTCTCATTTCACTTCTCTGTTATGACTACATCAGAACACTAACTTTCTAAGAGCTTGTTCTCAGTGTGTGATTGACCATTTGTCATGATTTAAAGCTTGATAGATTCAACATACTGTCTAGTACATGATTACAAAGTCTCATTATCATTGCCTTGCTGGATTGTGAGATATTCACACATCTCTACTCTCTGCGTTGTTCACTATTGCATCCTGTAATTGTCGGGAAGGTTTTGTGATTTGCTAAACATCTTTCTCAGTGTGTAGTCCAACATTTCTGATGAAATCACTCATGATTGGTAGCTATCTAAGTTAATCAGATATCCCCAAAAGGAATTAAGCTAATTGTTGTTGTGCTCAGAGAACTATTCAAAACATTGAACAGATGTATAGACAAGAATAGCAAGTTTCTTAGTCTTGGTTAAATTCCTACCTATCTGTTTTGATCCATTGATTAGTGGATCATGTTCCAAGCAACATAAGTGATTATTTATGATCATTAGCTAGCTAAAGAAGCCCACTATACTGTCCAGCAATCATTATTGGCAAGTGTGAAGCAGGATCAAGCAACACCACTTCATCCCTAAAGACTATCCACCATCTCTTCCAACAAGGTGCACTATCATTCCACCAGAGAGAAGGTGCTAACTAAGGAAGTTCAAGTGCAACATATAAGTACCAAGGACCAATGTGCTGACATGTTCACCAAATCATTGGATTCAATGAAGCTAACAAGGTTCAAGAAAGGCATCGTATTGTTGGAGCTAGGTTGAAGAATTGGAGCTTGAAGTTTGAGGGGGAGTGTTGAAATTCAAGCTTCAACCTTAGTCATAAATTGACCATCAAATGGATGCCGCTTGAAGCTACATGGAGAAATTATTCAAGCACAAAAATCAGGATCAATTTTGAATTTGAAATCCCACACTCGATAGCCATATTTTTGAATCACACATAGGTGTCATTAAAAGCCGATAATTTAGGAAAAGTGAACCTTAATGTGTATGGAATCTTTTCAACTTTATACATACCCATAAAGTGCTTTGAATGTGTTATTCTGCATGTGCCTAAGCTCTATGAGCCTTTGAATAAGCTAACCCCTTTGCTTAGTAAGCTACCTACTTTCTTAAGTGATTTCACTCATCTCTGAGAAGCCATATCTAGCTCAGATTTTTGTGTGCATGAACTACTTAGCTCTGAGTGCTAAGCAAGCCTTCCTTATCATCTCTCACTCATTTCTTATAATCTTTGGTTTTTTAGAAATCTATTTTGGTCTTCTAAAGTTGTCTCAAAACGGATATTGAATCTTTGCATATTCTGAGAGAATCGGATCTAGAAGTGAATAGTGGTCTATTTGTGTGTGCCTAGTGAAGGCTATAACTTGTCTATTTTGGAGGCATTGGCTCTCCCATTAGGAGTAACCATTTTGAGAGAAATAATGTGAATTAGCAATACCTAAGTTTAGTTAATGTGTGCAAAAGCTCTGAGGTCAAGTCCTTAAGTTGTCTGAGTATCGATTATTTTAATAAATAGAGGTTTTGTAAGTGTGCATGTGAGGCCACCTTTGCTTCAAGGTTGCATAGGGAATTTGTATCTTCTCCCATCACAATTCTCCTTTGTTTGCCCCCAAATATATATATGGATGAGATCAAGAGGATAACAGCTCACATAAGTGCTCTTCTTGAATGGAAACCTAGTCTGATTTCCCAATTCACAAGCTTCACACAAATTCTTAAGGTTTTGATTATATAGATTCGGTAACCCTAGCACTAACCTCTTCCTCTCCATGTCCTACAATTCTTGAGTATTGATATGTCCATACCTTTTGTGCCATAGATGCAATTCTACTACCTTCTTGTTTCCAAATGTGAAGTAGGTTGTGTGGCTAATGTTAGGCTTCAGATCCAAGGTTAATAGTCTTCCATCCTTGTTACCTTTGTCTATAAATATGTACCAGACTTTAGGGTTTTCCACAAAGCATGCCTTCTAGTTGAACTTGATCTTCAATGCTCTCTAAACCATTTAAGCCATGGAGACTAAATTCCTTGTAATTGTGGGAACATGAAGTACATGTTCCAACCACTTGGCTTTGTGAGAGCCATCCAACATAACATCTAGAAAAACTCCTTGTTGCAACTCATGTGGTTGCAACAACCGCTATTAGTGTACCATGTGCTTGAACCTTGTGTCTTGTAATCACTCATCTTCATCATATGCTAACATGCTCTCATTTTCATTTCAAGTAGATGTATAATTACCTTGACCTTTGTAGGTTGATTTTGTCTTCTCCCTTTGATAGCAATCCCTTGCATAGTGGCCATACTTGACACAAATGAATCAAGATTCTGATCTTTGGTTGTCTTTATTATGATTGAACATTCCTCATCTACCTCTGAACTTGCCTCTACTTCTTGATGAAGAGTATCTGCATCCTTGATCTTAATCAAAATCAACATTTGAACCTCTCCCTTCTCTACATCATACTCTACCTTGGTCCCTTCCTCTTCTTCTTCCTTTACCTGCATAGAATCTTGGTCTTCATTTCCCTTTGTCTTTGAGCCTCCAATATTCATCTCCTCAGTGATCATCAAAGTCACCAACTACTCAAAATTAGAAAGAGTGTCTTGGACTTACATAAATGTTGTAAAAACCTTCCACTTCTCATGATCCCTAAGCCCATTCGAGGTGTATGCAACTAGTTCATCATCATCTATGTGACAACCTATGGAACATGATGCATCACTAACCTGATGCAATATCACTCTCCTCTTTGATTTTCAAAATGTATTCATTTATATTGCTACTAGGGTTTTTCCTCAAGTTCGTATGATAATTCTTCAATTGAATTTTCCTTGCTTTGGTTGAAGTGGGGTAAAGCCTTTCTAGGGTTTTCCATACCTTCATGGAAGTCTCTAGATCTAGTATGTTCCCTATGATGGCATTGCTAATATGTTCAGATCGTATGAAGTTGAATCTCTTATCTCTCTCATTCCACCCTTTAAAATTTCTTAATTGATCAAGAGTAGGATTCTCTCCTAATCTAGGTCTAGCATTTTTGCCACTAATGAGACCCCATAGCCCTTTCCCCATGAGATACTTAGATATTCTAAACATCCATGGATGATAATTATTCTTGTCCAACTTCTCGATTTGAGTGTTATATTCTGACATGGTGACTTCTAATCCACTCTCCTAGATCCCTTTGATGAAGAAGAAGTGAGAAATAATATTAGCTTTTACCTTTTTACTTCAAAATTACCCAACAAATGAGATTGATGCCCTTCTTCTTCATGAGTAGACTCTCCTTTTCTTAGTGTGTGCTTTTGAACTTGATCCTTCCTTCAGATCCTTCAATGGATTCTCTTGTTCCTCTTTGAATGCTTTTATATGTCAAATACTCTGATACCACTTATGAGAGAAGAAACAATCTCCCTATGTAGCCTTGAAGCATAGGTGGCCTCATAGGCACATTCACAATACCACTGTTCACTCAAACAATCAACTATCTGAACTCTTTGGAACTAGCCCAAAAGTTTTTGTGCACACAAACTACACTTAAACACCTTTTTAATGCAAGTTATTTCACTCAAAATGGTTACTCTTTTTGGGAGAACCAATGCCTCGAAGATAGACAAGTTATAGCCTTCATTATGCATACATAGATAGACCACTTCTCACTTCTAGACAACTTTAAAAGACAAGAATAGCTTTCTAACAAACCAAAGATTACAAGAAATGAGTTAGAAATGATAAGGAAAATTTGCTTAATACTCAACACAATCTAGCTCATACACACAGAAACTTGTGAGCTAGATATGGCTACACAAAGTCTACTAGAAAACTTCAAGCAATGAGGAAGGAGGCTTGCTTAGCTTAAGTTCCTATTAGCTTGCTTCTCAAACTCTAAGAGAGCACACACATGTGGTATCTATAACTCAAAGTTCAATATGTGTTCATATAGATTTGAAAACGATTCCCTATAAGTTAGGAAATACTTTTTTAGATTATAAGATTTATCACACCTAAGTGTGATTGAAGATTTATGGATGTTCTAAGGGATTTCAAATTCAATTTTGCGCTTGATTTCTCATGCATAATGTCTTGCTTTTTGTAGCTCCAAGTGACATCCATCCAAAGGTCCATTTATGTATTAAGGTTGAAGCTTGAATTTCAACACTTAGGGCCCCTCATTCATAAGCTCAAGTATTTAAAAGGGCTAAGTTTTGTGAAGGTACACTCTTTCAAGGCACGCCAAAGAATATGTCTCCATTGAAGGGCCTATCATCCAAGGGATGAGAGAGTACCGAAGAGACTTTGTAACCTTCCATGAAGTCCTTGACTCTATTTTCATAATTAGATAATATAAATTAAAGTTAACGCTGAAAAAAAAGAAGTGTATATCTCCCAAAAGTTTTCATGATGGATGAACGGTTCAAAGTATGCGCATTGACACCACTCTAAATTTGCAAATGGGCATTCAAGTGGACCTAAGACACCGAGGCATATATCTAATCAAACAGATTTTCATGTCGCCACTTGATATAGGCCCGAATGGGATGTTGGTTATTAAAGATCACAAAAGGAAGGTTTAGACAATGTATGTGTCCATCTATGAGAGAATCATACTTCATTTCTTAAGTACTTTCTCGGATTTTTCTTCTTTTCTTTTTGTTCCGTTTCAAAATTTTGTCTTCATTCGGTCATCCTTTAATTTGTGGCATTGTGCACTCATATCATATTCCTATCATGGCCCTTTATATCCATGTCACGCTATTAGAAAAGAAAACTCTTTGTTGCTATTCCTCAACCCCATACCTCACCATCTTGCAATCCCACAATGCCCTCCATGTCTTGCCATTCCTACTGGATCTCACTCATGAGGTAGTTTTCTATGTGAATCCTAATACAATGGCATTTAAACAATCAGACTCTCTCATCCTAAGACTTGAAAGCTAGGTTCATATCCCTTCATTGTTATCAAGATTAATATTGCTTACAAAATACAAATTATAAGAGCATTAAGATTTACACCCTGTATCAGTGAATGCGCACAGATTTTGTTGAGAATAATACAGCTCCCAAAGTATGCTATTGTTTGCCTATAAAGGATTCACCAATAAGGTTTAGACAGCCCTCCAAGCTTCCAAGCTATACTATAATTTGTTTATACATGATTCACAGTATATAAGTTAAGATTTATGTGTGATTCGACAGCACTACAAGCTAGAAGAGTTTATGCCTGCATGTCATGTTATTTTCACTATATGCTGGATCTCCATTACCTTCAACAATCTAGGCCAGATATTATAGTTTCCTGTTTTCCCAAGTAGAGGATTGATGACCATGTAAAAACAGTTTTTTCCATTTGGTAGTTCCTCTCCGTAATATTATTTTCTTTTTGTGTTTTCCTTGAAACCAAGATTAATCTCCATGCATGTGAGCTATTTTAAGCTTAAGGAGACGACAGAAAATCTTAATCTACCATCATAATCTTAATCTACCATCATAGTTCGGTGGAGAAGGTACCTGCAGAGTGAGCCGTCGTGTTAGCTTCCATTGTTGTGGAGAGGGAATCCGGAGGTAACATATTCCTTTCGCCCACAAGCGGGTTTACCTCCTTGGATGAAGAATAATCTATGCTGCGGTCCTCCATTCGACCAGAATCCTCGTGATGTCTGTTGGATAGACAATACATCGTACTCTTCCTCATGTCTCCGCAATTTCGCTGCGGATACGAAAACCTTGGTCTGACTAGTGCTCCTCCTCTTATACAAGCAGCTTGTTCTACAGAAGGCAACTGCTTGCGAAAGGCCGAATCGGTCGCGCAGATGGCAGTATAAGGACTATCAAAACAGCCAATTTGAATGGACTGCATTCTTGATGATGCGGGATGCTTACCGGTTGCTCGCTCTCCGTGGACTGCAACATTTGAGCTGCCAATCTTATCATGCGGGTTTGCTGAAGCTGATGAAGAATGGATGCTGGAGGTGCTACGATGATGCACCGGAAAATAAGGGTGGATGACAGCGCCCCTATTCATGCAGTCAGACATCTTCAGCAGCCCGAAATTGGGTAACGATGGTGTGCAGCCCTCCTGCTGAAGGCGCTGTTCTGAAGCAGCTGGCCTTAGCCACCTCTCTGCATCCTCCCACTTGGAACGAAACCGTGGACGGACAGTGGTATCTACACTATGACCATGGCCTGCCTCTGCATCGACATGACGAAGCAGCGGAGCTGGCTCTGCTGTTGCAAGCTCGCCCTGGCAAGCAACGGCATCAGTATTACCATTAACATTAGCAGCCTTCTTGATGGAGCTATGAAGGCGGAGCTGCGCATTACGTGAATCACACATAAATTTTCCACTTTGAGCGTAATCACACCGATCTTCTTCGTTGCATTTTCTATCGAGCTTTGGTTTCCTATCTCCTTCTGATCCCCATTGATCAATTTGAAGCGGCTCTTCCCTTTCTGCATATGCAGGCTTTAAGCTTGTGTTTTGCTGCTTCGAGCTATAGGCGATACCCATGTTTCGCCTGTTAGTATCCTTTCTTTCAGCATTTTGGTGACTGTGAATTGATTTTCGTGTAGTAGCTGCAGCCACGTGAAGGTTGGACCTCCCATGTCCTGGAATGGTCCTCTACAGATTTTAATCAATCAAGGCTACTCGTCTGAACTGGAATTTGCAAGAAAGAAAGAAAAACGGATCAGTCTTGGCCAAGGATTACCTGAGGTTGCCAAAAGACTGTCTGAGCTTGAATGAAAATAGTGAGGAGGTTCTATTCCATGGCATGCGCTGTATGAAGGTTGAATGCAGTGATGAGTATCCATTACCCTTTGCGGCCGTTGTAGCTGTGTTGAAGATCCGCCGTTTGCTGCATTTGATGATGGGTGATTCATGGTAATCATAGAGCTAGAAGTTCCTGCTACATTATGATATTGGGCTTCGGAAAGCGCGTTACTTCTACCCATGTGACAAGTTGGAGGAGACGATTCTGAGTATGGACCTGAAGACGAAGAAAGGACATGGCAGATCACAGAACAAGGGCTACAATCTCCGGTACAGCAACGCAGATTAGTCGTAACACTTCGGTTGTGCAATCCTTCACGAGAAACTACAGAGTCGTTCATAGGTCTGTCGAAAATGGAGGGAGACGGATGGCAGCGGCTGTCGCAATGATGCATAGAGCAGAGATTCGAATGTGGGTGAAAATGGTGATAATGAAAGAAGGGAACAAGAACCGTAGAGTGGAGCTGAGGATTGGGGCAGCAGGCGTAGTGACAGCGATAATTGTATTGCACCGAGAAAGGTGTAAGCGGATTTTCGAGACCATAGTCATCCATACTTCCGCAACCTGATGGTAACAAAGAAGAGGAAGTGTAAGACGAGGGATTCAGCGTTTCCACAGACGATGGCAAAGCCTTGCTTTGAGTGCCTGCCTGTTGGTCTTCTCCAGAGGAGCGAAAGGCTCGCTGTGGAGGGGACTGGCGCAAGAAAAGGATAGAAAACCGCTACGGTTTGTCAGGCAGTCCACACTCCCGCAATTAGGAGCGCTTTTTTCCTTGTGACCAAAGCGTGGGAGACTGGAGTAGGTTTCTGAATGTGTGCGTGTGTGTGCGTGCTTGAGAGAGAGAGAGAGAGATGTGACCGGTCACTGTTGAGGATCTCTTCTGGCACTTCTGCTGTAAAAGGCCTTAGAAACATTGATTCCTGTAGGATTGCGGGGGACACTGTAAAGGTTTTACGCGTGTGCTTGGCGATGGCCGAAGGTTATACAGCTTCGACACACAGAACTTCTAAGGATTCAGCCAGGATCTTAATGCCGAAAACGCGTTCGTCTATCAGGCAATGGTGGAGGAAAGGAAAGGCAAATGGATCGGATGGGCCATTAGGCCAAGCTGGGTTTAACATCGCAGAACAGTGGAGATCGAGTTAGAATTCTTCGTATTAAAACTTCAGCCGTCACAAGCATGCGAGTGAACACTGCGCAAGAGCTCGCCATGGCAGCTGTGATTGAATCAATTTAGAACAAAGTTCCAACCGCCTGCATCCGCGCGCCCCGAATAGTGCGCACTGCGCACAACAGAATGTGTTGTCAGCTGCCCGACATCCTCCTCACCTTCAACTGTTTCGTGGTGGCTCGAGCGTTAGTAAACTGCCAAAGAGCTCTCTCGCTCAGGCACATGCATGATGCCACAGTGTACGAGTCCATCCATCAGAAATCCTAACTTCTTGAGATGAGGACTGCTTCAGACGCATGTGTGGATCCCTATGTGCGCTTCGGACTCCATCGGAGACTTGGACTGTGGAGCGGAGTCTGGATTCCGCTGAGATGAATGATGCATCGACTCACAGACCCGTTCAAGCACATGTGTGAGTTTGTGTCGGAGCTTCAGCCCACACACCGTGTTGGAAAAAAGATCCACCCTCGACATTGTTGCAGGTTTGAACTTTGGACTTCTTGCACGCAGTATAAGGATATGGCGGGAGGCTTTTGACTCGGAGAAGCCTGCGTAGGTGAACGACGTTGAAAGAGAGGGAACGCTCATCGCTTTGAATTTTGTAGTGTGTCTTTACACTTTGTACTTTCAATGAGTCAAGTATCTTCTCCTGCACATGCGACGATGAGTCACACTCCATTGAAAAGGGAGGGACTCGTAGTTTGGGCTCCAACTTCCCAATATATGCTTGTAACCACAAAATAGTATGCAGCTATGGTGTTCTCGCTTCCATCTTGTACTTGTAAGCAGCTGCGCTGGGTTCAGGTCCTCTGGAGAACAGAATTGTCAGCTCTATGAACATATATGGATTTCAAGGTGGCGTGTCCCTCCACCTTCCTTAGAGAATTGGGTCTATTTGTATGTCTATTTCTTGTTCTTCTCCGAAAACAAGGAGGTTGTTGAGCATTCTAACCCTATACCATGTATCAGAAATTCAAGTGTATTCATCACTAGAGTAAACCTTCTAAACGTTCATGTTTGAAGTCATCTCTCATGAATACTTTCATACTATTACGTTCATGTTTGAAGCTATCTCTTATTAATACTTTCATACTAGTGTATTCAGGTACACCTTGTAAACGTTCATGGTTGAAGTTATCTATTATTAAAACTTGCATACTATTACTTCTCTTTTGTGTATTGAGTATTTTTTTAGTAGTTTCGGCACAAATGTTTATCATATTTTTTTATTTCTCAATTTTATAAATCGTTCTCATAGGGTGGTTTTCAGTTGAGCAATCACACTTCTTTTGCAGACGAAAGATGCAATGGGGTATTGTCATTTAATGTCTCCTAATCATATTGAGAGGATCATAGATTTTCAAGCTCTTCCATGATGTCAATGGGTATGATAGGTTTAGTTGTAGGTTGTTCTTGTTGTATTGTCATTGTTGGCTCTATCACTTGTGTGGTCTTTAGTGTCTCATATTATGCAATGAGCTTCTCATGTGCTTCAAGTAGCATGCTATATTCCTCAAAAATTATCTTTATAGTATGTAGCAACACTACTTGGAATTTGTTGGGACTAACAGGTGCACTAGATGTGTCCATAGCGGCTTCAAAACTATCTTTATTTTGTTCCTAGAGTCATTGATTTTCCTCTCTAGCCGCTACAAGGTGTAAGGGTAAAAGGCCCATATTGCACTATAATTTGGCATTGCAGTCCATTTGGACACTAAGGAGCTCTTCCATTTTGGAAAATGCTTGCATTTTCTTATTATCGAGTTGGACTTCTACTGTGTGGTGCATCTCTTTCAATTTTGTGTAGCATGTGTTCAAGGAGGGATTCTCTATACTTAAAGAATTCACTTGAACCTGCAAGTGCAATATGTGCTCCTGGAGATGAGCATGTCATTGGACCATGGTGGAAAACTCTTCTTAAACTTGGTGCATGCAAGTAAACATCTATTGTAGTGCATTGTCAATAATGGATTGTTAAAAGTGCTTTCGATCAAGCCCTTTTAATCTCATTTCTGGGTTCTTGAGATGGACAGGGGTCTGATAGTACAGAGGCCCTTTATTTAATTTTCCCAATTTAACATTCAAATGAGCAATTAACTATCTTTCGATTCAATGATTATCACTACGCAGTATGTCTACGAAGCGAATCAACAACTACGAATTTGCACAGACTGTTAATGTTAACTGTAGCATTACTGTGTTTAATGATTAACCACTGAGAATTTAGGAAACAAAACACAGTACTCAGAATTCGGCGAATCTGCAACACAACACCTCCAGCGCAGTCGCCCAAACAGACAGTCTAGCGATCCCCTTCTTTCCACGCTGAACGCCGTGCTTGCCTTTTCATTAATCAATAGAAAGTTACATATGTTCGCTACGCCTTTTTGGTGCGTGCGAATATGAAAAATAAAATTACATATCCAATCCAGCGGCTAACACTGACACGCACGGTGGACTCGAACCCAAAAAGGAAGATTACCACTAAGGCTCATCAATAATGCCTTGAATATACAGAGTTCTGGCTAATTTAAAAGTTCGAGTGATCTTTTGTTTTAAGGAGTCCAGCATATCTTTCAAAATGTCCGGCTCGGCCAGTTGTGCATCAGTACGAACCGAACTAGAGCAACGACTTGACTCATCAATAATTCCGTCTGCGTCTGCAAAAATGTTTCCTACAGGTAAAAGTCATTGGCGATGGCCACATCTCTTTCCAGCTTCATGTTAGCACTCTCTGCATCAATTCTCGATAACCTGTTTGCTTGAATGCCTAATTGCTTTTCACATCTTTCCAACTCCTGAGCTTGATACTGGATAGTTTTATAATAAGCATCTCGCTCTTTCATAATAGCTTCCTGCTCTTTCTTTAGTTGAATCATCCGGTCCGTCTGTGCATCCAAATCATGACTCTTTTGGAAAAGTTTGACGGACACTGTCTTTAATTCTTCAGTGTTCTGCATGGCCAGGTCAGCCATTTCCTGTCCCTTTTGCTCTACGACAACAAGATCGGCGCGTGTTTCTTCCAGCAGATTTCCTAACGCAACAGGAGCATCTTCTTTATCGCGCACCATTTGTTCTAGTTGAACTATTTCTTCATCGCGCGCAGCTAGGAGAACGGTCTTCTCCTTCAACTCAGCAAGTGTGTTGTCCCATTGAGCAATCAAAATATCTTGTTCTGCTAATCGTTCTTGAAGTTGATGGAGCTGAGTCTGCAAGGCATGGTTCTCGGCTTTAACTGCAATTGCTTCTTCTTGGAGCGGAGCAATGTCTGCTTCGAGCAAATCAACTCTACTCTGCAACTCTTGCTGGATGTTCTGAGTTTCTAGGTTCATCTGGAGGGGTAATTGCTAGGAAAATTGTATAAGAAGGCGACCCATAGACTCCAATTCGGTGAACATGACTGCTGGGGGAGGAAGAGAAGGAGGGGGTTGTGATGAGGAGGCGGAAAGCAGATGAGGGGAGGGTGGTGGAGAGTAATCAGGAGAAGATAACTGATGGGTGGATGCCTCGCGGATAGCATTGGAGAGTGCACTAGGAAGAACTTCAACAAGCGCAGAACTGATAGTTAGCAGAGGAAGAGGGAGAAGGGCGTTCGGCACCAAAATTATTCTGGTCTCGATCTGATTTTCTTCCACAATAGCTTCAGTAACAGCCTCAGCAGTGCCAATCACTTCCTTGATTGCATCTGCTTCAACAATGACTGCATCTGCTTGGACCATGACTGCATTTGCTGGGACGTCCACGGGTGGTGACAAAGAAGTTTGACAGTCCATACCTCCAGTAACTTCGACTATCTCCTTCACAACCTCCACATCCGGTTGATGAGATTCCTCCCGCGACGAGATGTTAGCTACATCGTCCATGACAACATCTTGATCCGGCTGCTTGAGAGAAGAAGATGGGACGGAGGAATCGACATGTAAGGAGGTTGCGGTGTCATGGTAGACTTCCACATCTTGCCACACATTGGAGCCCTGTACCTAGCTTTCGGATGGACTAACGCATCTGTGTTTGCGGTGAAACAACTGAAGTAGGTCTTCATCATCATCGTCTTCGACCATTCGTGTAGATTCTTCATGTAACAGAAAAGGAGCGGTTGGAGGAGGTTGCGCGGCTTGTATCACCATAAGGAGAAGGGTAAGTAGATGGGGTAAACGGGTGCGAGGAATATCATGATTGACTATCTGTTTTGTAACCGCTATGCATTCATGGTGAATACACCTAAAGAAAAAGGAGGTGATATGGACGGGTTCGCGGGAGGCAGTATCGATCATTGAGTAAAACGGTCGAGAAATACCATATGTGTGTTTTTGCAGGTTTAACACTGCAATAAGGAATTGCAGAGCGGTATGCCCTGGTTCAGGTCGGCAAAGGATGGCAAACTCAACAGATGAGTGCCGGGGAAACAAGTCTTTCATGGTGGTGAGAGGAAGGAGCAGGCCATGCGCCAACCCTTCCTGAGGGAGACGGAATCCCTCAGCAACCATGTTGAGCGTAACTACAGTATAGGGGTTTAAACATGTTATTGGCCAGCACTGCTCTGTAGCAGGTGTAGCAGTGATGGCAGAGATGATCTGCGCATGGAAGGGGTGACACTCCACTGAATGCCAAGGCAATTCAGCGAAGGCCAACAATCCCCGAGCATGCACACTCACATCTGGAGTGAGACCCGTACAGAAGGTTGCTATGTGAGCTAGAGCTTCCATGGCGCGCGCAGAGAACAACAAAGGCACAGAACTCACAGAGCACAAGCACACAAAAACACAATAGCGATTAACAGTAAAAAGAACAAGATTAAGTAAGAGCACGGGGAAAATTAGGCGGCAAGGACCCTAATCATAACGCAGTATTGGAAACAGACCGACGTAATGGGAACATGCATGCATTAACAGAAAGAGTGACACAGAGGTGGCTATTAATCATAGTTAGATACAAAAACGGGAAGATTACTGTCAGTTGGTCACCCAAAACACGAGGGGTAGAAAAGAAAATCAAGGGACAAGCGAAAAAGAGACAAATTACGAGTACTCCTCATGACTTAGGAGACGGCGGGTGATAGGGGTGGAGTTTGGATCCATTTATCACTTTTGGGAGAAGGTCACCTGTTAAAGTTGCCAACCAAAAAGTTGCGAGTCCCACTTATTCAACAATCCTATATGGACCGAACCACCATAACTTAAATTTTCCAACAAATCTGTTAGCTTTAGCGTTATAGAAGAGGACCAATTGGTTGACCGTAAACACAAGGGTTTTGAGAAAGCGATCATGAGTACGGGCTTTGCATAGCTGAACTTCTTGAGGAATCATGAAGCTTTCCAGGCATTGTTCATCCAATGATCTGAGAACATCCAACCGGAATGGAAAAGATTCTTCCGGTAGCAATTTCTGGGATAAGGCTACACGCACGCTTGGCACCACCACTTCCATTGGTGCAATAGCTTCCAATCCGTAAGCAAGTTTAAACGGAGTTGTTCTAGTTGCCACTTTATACGTGGTCTAGTAAACGGAGTTGTTCTAGTTGTCACTTTATACGTAAGCCCACAAAACTACAGGTAAGAGCTGGTCCCATCGTTTTGGACACTCCAAGATCAGTTTCTGAAGAATATTCAGCAAAGTCTTATTAGTACTCTCAGCAAGACCATTCGCGCATGGATAGTAAGGTGAGCTGAATTTATGCACAATCTGGAAAGTCTGCGTCAGCACCCTCATTAAGGTATTTGCAAAATGTGTACCTTGGTCCGTCACTATCCCCAGAGGTAATCCATATCGAGGGAAGACATCCTTCATCAAACATTTGGCCACCGAAACATCTGCAGCAGAACGTAGAGCCCAAGCTTCCGCACACCGAGTGGCATAGTCTGTGCAAGTCAAAATATATCAGTTGTTGGTGAGGATCGCTGGGGGTGTAATTGGGCCAATGAAATCTAAACCCCACTTCTGAAAAGGTACAAGTGGCAGGACAGGTTGTAGAGGAAACAAATGTCACTGCAAGGGCTGTCCAGACCGTTGACATACATCACACTGCTGCACAAATGTAATAACATCTTTGTACATTGTAGGCCACCATAGCCCACTTTGCAAGATTTTGCGATGAGTGAGCTCAGCTGTGAAGTGTCCTTCAGTGGGTGATGAGTGAGCCATGGTAATAACTGATGCCGATTCATGTGGAGGGATAAATCTTAGCAGGACACCAGTCGGATCTATGTAATACAACTGACCCACAATCAACCGGAATCGTCGACTGTAGACTGTAATTTTTCGGTGCAGAGGAGCAGGAGTATTACGAGGGAGACAACCATCAATAAGAAAAGTCATTAATTTATCATAGTATGCAGGTGCAACAAGAAGTTCTACAGATTCTTTAGGAGCTATCTCCGTGACGTAAATAGTCGGCGTCGTATCATCAACACCTACCGGAGACTCACGGGAATCTAGACGAGATAGAAAGTCCGCCAAAACATGTGCCATACCTTGTCGGTGAATAATTTCATAATCGAACTCTTGTAAAAGTAAAACCCATCTTGCCAGTTTGCCACCTAACTATTGTTGGTGAACCAAATACACCAGTGCTGCATGATCCACATGAAAAGGGAATCTGTGTCCCAGCAAGTAATGCCGGAACTTCTTAACAGAGTATACAGGACCAAGACACTCTCGTTCGGTCACGGAGTAATTTCTTTCTGCAGGAGCTAATCGGTGGCTCGCATAGTATATGGGTCAAAACCATTTGTCAATTTGTTGAATTAGCACACTGTCAATCGCTATGTTTGACGCATCCACAAATACATGGAATGGATGTTCCCAATCAGGTGGTTGCAGGATCGGAGCCTACGTCAATAAGACCTTCAACCGATCAAATGCGCGTTGACACTCATTAGTCCATTCATACTTACGCGGGGTGCTGGTCATAAGTCGGTTGAGTGGCATCACGAGATGAGCTAGCCATCGTAAGTGTCTTCCATGCCACCTGATCTGGCCTAGAAACCGCATAACTTCTTTGGATGTCTTTGGGACCGGTGCCTCCAACACTGCCGCTACCTTATCAGGGTCTACCTGTATGCCTTGTTTGGATATGATATGACCGAGCAGCTTCCCATAGGAGACCGCAAAAACCAATTTGGTATGATTCAAACATAATCGATACTCCCGGCTTTTTTCAAAATAGCATTTTAAATGATACAGGTGCACCGAAGTATCGTCGAATAATGAAAAATCATCCAAATAGACTTGCATAAACGATATTAGGTAAGGTGAGAACACTTCCTGCATACATCTTTGGAATGTACTCGGAGCATTCCGCAAACCAAACCACATTATGGTGCATGCATAGACGCCCTAGTTGGTGATGAATGCCGTCTTCGATATATCTTGTTCCGCCATCCTTACTTGGTTGTATCCACTGTAGCCATCCAGGAAAGAATACATTTTGTGACCTGCTACCTCATCGAGCATCATATCTAGAAAAGGAAGAGGGAACGCATCTGGTACGGTGGCTGCATTAAGCTTTCGATAGTCGACACAAATACGTAACTGTTTATTTTTCTTGGGTACTATTACTATTGGCGAGATCCACTCGGCATGCTCAAATGGCACAATAAATCCCACTTTTAACAAACGATAAAGTTCGGCCTTAACTTGTGCCGCATAGTTAGGATTCATCCTGTAACTAGGTTGTTTGATGGGTCTCGCATCCGGTTTCAGCACCACTCTATGTTGATAAATTCATGGGTCAAGACCCTTCATGTCTTTGTAATCCCAAGCGAAGACATCTGAGAATTCCCGCAGGAGTTGTACCAAATCATCTTGGAATTTGTCTGCTAATCTTGCCTTAATTTTTACTAGTCTCGGGTTGACCGTGTCACCCAAGTTGTACGTTAGCAGTTGATCCTCCGGTACATAAAACTGCCGAGGCTTTGCCAAGTCATCAGTTGGCTGCAACAGTTGTTGGAATGTCGATTCATCCATAGTTATATCAGCATTTGCTTCTACTTCTACAGTCAATGATATGACCGTACAAGCTGCCGGACTCCAATTATCTGCTACCGACTGTAAGTCTACAGTACTGAGGAAGGTCCTTATTTGTCTTGAGGAAAGCCTCCTCCTCATCATCAGATAGCCCATCCAACATATGGACTGGCTCTGCTACATATGGGCGTGCATGTAGATCACAAGGTTGCATAGCATCCGATGTAACAACATATTTTCGGTGATTGTTCTTAAAAATTAACTCTTGAGCTGACCAATCCTGCACAACCTTGGCTTTCTTTAGCCATGGATGACCGAATAGTAAGTTGTAGTCAAGGCTAGATTTGGGTAATTCCAAGACTACAAAAGTCATTTTAAATGTAGTTCCCTGCAGAGTTATAGGAATATTACACACTAGTCCAACCAAATGGACTCTGGATTGGTCCGCCATTCGAACAAAGAACTGCACTGGTTCAATTTGGGTCCAACCCAGTTTATTACAAAGTTTAGCTGTTGCAATATTCACTCGAGACCCTCCATCAATTAAAACTTGTGTGAGCTTCTGGTTTTTATACCAAACGGTGATCAACGGTACCGTATGATCCACCATAGGATCCATCTCGGGTTGTATGGTCGTAGTTGCCAGAGTACATGAAGATCCGGGGCTAACTTGCTGTTGGAATTGTTGTCTTACACTAGGAACTAGAGCGAGCAACTGCCCTAGAGGAAGTGTGATTGAGGATTTATATATAACGTCCCATACCTGGTCTGTTTGTGATATGGTCATCACCGACTCTAGTTGTGATTCTGATGTTGCCGGACCGGAATTCTGTGCATTCGGCCTTGCATTTGGCAGAGGAGGCTGAGTTACCGGAACTGGGTCAGGGAACACCGTCGGCTCCTTAGTTGACCATTGACTGGCCTTTGTGAAAATCCGTTGTTGCTCACGAATGCCGGGCTTGAAAACTTCAGCTGCTAGTTGCAACTGTTTTCCCGATCTTGTCTGTACCGCGGATTCTTGTGACTCGACTGGGAAATATAAACCATATTTATCATCGAATTTTGTCTTTCCTTCTTTCTTTTATCATACTCTGCGGCTTCTTTAGAAAATCTACGAATATGCCCAACCTCGCCACAAAAATGATAACGAGGGGGTGGGAGAGAAGTGCCTTCAGCTGATGTACTTGCATGCCATCGATTTTGATTGAAATTGTTGTTATGCTGACCCCGATAGTTCCTATATCCCTGATGTTGGTTGGTCCGCAACGGTGGAGGTACGTAATGGGTGCCTGGCTGGCCCTGCTCCTGTATTATGGCCATTAGGAAAAAAAGTGAACCCTGCATGGGCCTTGTAAGGATTCCTAATTTTTAGGGATTAAGCTTAATCTTGTACTTTGTTAAGGGGACAAAGTGCATTTAATAGAGCACTTTTTGGTAGGCTGAAGTAGGCTTTTTTTTAGGCTGAGCTAGGACCTTCTCTCTCTTCTGCAAATAGAGAGAGAGAAAAACCACTTTCCACCTCATCAAATCCGTCCATCTTTATGAATAAAAAAATGAGTTTTCTGAAAAAGTCTCTTTTTCAGCTATTCTTTATTCAAAATGGCCCATACTTTTATGTATATGTTAGAGCTTAATTTTTTAGTCTTATTTTTATAAAAAATACTTAAGAAACATACTTTTCAAAATCCCTCCAAAAGTTGTCACATCATCAAACTCGTAACTTTGGTTGCCCCAAAACATGAATTTTTGAAAAAAAAATCATTTCCCATCTAGCATACTGAAAAAAGTCATTTTGACCTATCCACATACCAAAACACACTTTTTTTCTTGCACATAGCTATTGTACTAGCCATTCCAGCCATCTCTGTGCTTCTTCCCGTTCGGTGCTGGAGTTTTGGAACATCATGGTGCTCACATGTATTATGAACATGACACCAGCACCAACGCGTGCTCCTCACTCAAAGAGTGTACATGTTCGTGTTCCTACAGAATTTGCACCAACAACTAGAGGTAGCAATGACATAGATTCTCAAAATGCACGACGTGCAGCTGGAGAGAAGAATATTGATCTTTGGGTCCATGGTGCTTTGTATCCCTTGAATCCAATGGATAATGTTCATCCTAGATTCCATACTATCTCCACCTTTCTACAATTCCTTGGTTGCGGTGAAGATGGACTGCTAGGCTATTGCAAGCGATTGTCTAACCATTCCACATCTATAGCAAATTATTGGATGCAACAATGTCATCACAACCATTTCAAGATACACAGTTTAGAGAGTGCTATACACACTTTAGAAAGTGCTATCAAATCTTTGGATGAGCACAATAATAGACTCCAACATGATGTGGAAGAAAAGGGGAGCGCAATTACAAAGTTAAAAGCCAATCTTACACAACTAAAAGAGACTCCACTTGGGATGAGATTTAGGAAACGACCATTATCATCCTTTCAAGCTCTTTCAACTGGTGGTGGAACAAGGAAGCGACGTGTTTACGCACTTAGGTATGTATTTCCTTTGTTTAGTTATGTTAAAAGACTTTTAGATTGAGATTCTTATTGTGCAGGTCATTTGTTGAAGATGCGAGTGCTTCCTCAACAATGGAGGATCAATTGAAGTTTCTGAATTTTTTTCTTAGCAACAAACATGTGCTTATGATTTTGGATTCACCAATAGGAAATCACATCAAAACCCAAGTGATTAAAGATTTTGCAGGCAACTTAGAAGATATTATTAGTCCTAGTGAGGTACAGATAGTATGTGAAGAAGCAGGTGTTAGTACCAGAGCGTACACTGCATTGTACAATCTTTTGAAGCAGGCTCTACAAAACAAAGGTATTTTCTAGAGCATTTTTCCATGCCCTTACAAGGTATCTCTGAAGAAGAAGATGACCAATGAGGATGTAGCCAATACTCTTGGCAATTACCTGCATATAGAAGATGTTATGCCTGCATCCATTTATCATTCATCTACATCAAAGAAAGAGTTGAAAAACACATCTAGAAAGGGATTCAGCTACACAAAGTACAACAACATATTTGTCAATTTGGAGAGGCTTCAAAAGGAAATGGTTAAATTTTACAAATCCACACTTCAAGGTATATCCATTGTTTTGATAATGACATTCATAGTATTTTTAATAATATAATGTTTGTTATTTGATGTAGATTGTGGTTCCAAACTCAAGTTTGTATTGAAGCTAGATGAATGTCAAATCATAAAGGGACGCCGTATGGAGAGACTTAGTGTGACACTCATGAACGAAGCTATGGCCCATGCTATTATTGATGATAGTGAAGAATCTACCCATCACTTTACATATAGTGTCCAATCTGAGAAAGATATATGGTGGTTAGGTGCTATTGAAGTACCTAAAGAATCCAATGATGTTCTTACATGGATTTTCAATAGGATCCCATGGATCACAGAGGTGATAACTTCTCAAATTCATGGTGCCAAAATCAATGTAGAAAGCCTTGGTGATTTTGAAGTAGAGTGGCACTTAGGTGGAGACTTAAAGACTATCAAATGCATGTTAGGGTGCAAACAAGGTGCATCTACTCTCTATCCTTGTCCATATTGCACACGAGGTTATAAATGAACAAAGAGAAAACAAAACAACATAGATGATTTAGTTGATGACACAGATGCAACTCCATCTGCTGAATGGGATACACCTTTAATGAGGTGTCCCATGTTAGGTACACCTAATCGTGACATGTCAGATAAGGATTGGAATCCCATTATTCCATTCCCTTTAGTCGATGTCCACTTTTGCACCTTGCATGCCTTCATGAGAATTTTTGATAGACTATTGAAGATCCATATAGAATACGCATTTGCCATGAAGCCAGTTGATAAATCTATTCAAGCTATAAAAAAATTGGAGGAACTTCTTAATTCAACTGGTTGTCATGGTGGAAATGTAACCCTAGTTGTTAAGAAAGTTGGAGAATCTCAAGATAGCTTGCAACAAGTGTCAATGACAGGGAATAAAGCAAGACTTTTTTTAGAAGAGGTACTAGCACTCAAAATAATGAACGTTATGAGCTGTGGAAAGACCTATGCATGATCACAACAGACAATGACTCTCAAGTTGATCTTTGTAATAAGAGAAAGAAAGTTTGGTCGAGCTTTGATAAGTTGGTAGGCTTAATGGGTCTGACTAGGTCTAGTGCTATTCAACGTCAAATGTTTCAAGAAACATTAGTGGAGTTCACCAAGTGTTTCATTCAATGTTGGGGAGAGAGCAATATAACACACTACATTGTAAGTGTAATCTTCTTCTACAAGTGTTCATTGCACTTAACTTTTTCCAATGTACTTAACAATTTTTAGCATATTTTGTTTGCACAAGGAGCTTTTTTCATGCATCGATATGGGTCATTAGAGATTTTCAGTACCCAAGGAATGGAAAAGTCACACTACAAAGCGAGGGGTGTCTACTTCAAAAACACCCGACATGGTGGTGGCCCAATGCAATCAAACTACATGGAGGAGATGATTAATTGGTTTTACCGCACTACATTCTCGAGAAAGTTTTTTGTGGAACGACTTAGGGATTCAAAATTGGCAAAACTTGCAAGAACGATGCAACACAACATTGCCAGTGAGAAATGGAAGTCATCGTTAGGTCCTCTTCATCATGCTCAGTGGCGTGCAAGGAGACAACGAGAAGGCTCAACTTGGAAGTAAAGTGAATTCGTTATTTGCCATTATGTGGTAATACCTATGATTATTGTAATCTTGGTTTCAATGTGTTATTATTTAATATATAATATTCTATATGGTTTTAAACAGGTTTTGTCCATTCTAGTGTGAACAAACAGTTTTTTAAAAAACTCTATAAATAGAGAGAACTCACTTCATTTCACACTTTTTGCAACTCAAGAGAATGGCACGCACCAAGCAAACTGCAAGGAAAGATCGCGTCTTCTTTCCTAGCCCTCATCTAGGGACACAACGCCCACCATGGTTGCAACCCCCCCAAAGGCCTCGAAGTGGTTCCCAGAGCACATCTGTGCCTGTGTCACACGATGGCACACCGCCTGGGAGCAATTCAGTGCCAGAAAATGAAGTGTCCAATAGACAAGAGTATTACACTCCAGGACGATCAGAGGCCATTTCAGATGATGAGCCACCAACAAGGACACCCATCAAATCAAGACCCAAACAGAAGTTGATTAGAAGGAGTGTACCAGAAAGCGAAGAAGAGTCATCCCCGAACGAGGAAAGCAGCAATCAACCACCATGGAATGATATGCAAATTCCAACGAGCCATAGGGTGACACATGCAGGTAAGACACTTCCACAAGGACAAGGGCAAATACCAACAGAGGAGGAAAGAGAGCAAATTCAACAACCACATCAACAACAAAATGTGCAAGATGAAGTTGGGCCCTCACATCGTGTACATCAGAGAAAAAAAAACTATCAACCACGACATCGACCTCAACGCCAGCCAAACATACCTCCCAACACAAGAGCTCCACAAAGACGAAGGAAGCACTGCAGGGCCTTTGCAGAGATACGACACTAGCAAAAGTTTGTTGAACTACTCATACCACGAAGAGCTTTTGCAAGGGTAGTGAAAGAGGAACTACAAAGCTACCAAGCAGGTCTAAGAATACAAGGGATAGCACTTGAAGCACTTCAAGAGGCAGCTGAGGATTACCTCATCTCCATGCTTGAGGACTCTAACCTCTGTGCTATCCATGCCAAGAGAGTAACCATACAACCAAAGGACATTCAGCTAGCAAGAAGAATTAGAGGAAATAACCCATGATGTGTATATTATACCCTATGATAGGCTACTTTGCGATGTAATACACTGGATAATAGAAAATTTTGTTTTGACTTATATTCTTTGTCTCTTTTTTCTCTCTCACTCTTTCTCTCTCTCTTTCAGTCAGTTATATATGGATTCAGTTAAACATGCATGCACTTGCCTATTGTTTTGTGACTAGATATGTTCCTTTTCTACCTATTGGTGTGCAACATGTCCTTTTCATACCAAAAAACCCCAGCCACAGAAACACGGGATTCAGCCCTGCAAAATTTTTGCAGGGTTGAATCCCGCGTTTCTGTGGCTGGGGTTTTTTTTGCAATATTTGGTCTTTTCTAAGCATAAGACATATGGTAGAGATGCAATGGTCAAGTTATTAAGAGGTTATACCCTACAGGCAATGAGATCTTTAGCTAGTTAAGGCTGAGTTTCTACCCTACTGGAAACTTTTGGTCCTGATTCTCCCAAAACCAAGTGAAAATCTGAAATTACATACTTTCCAATGTATTGTAGCACCTAAAAACACTAGATAAGGCCAAAAAAGCCCTAGCCACAAAAACGCGGGAAACAGCCCTGCAAAAATTTTGCAGGGCTGTTTCTCGTGTTTTTGTGGCTGGGGCTTTTTTGGCCTTTTTTATGCATATAATCATACAAAGGACCAAAGGACAATACAAAGACCCCCAATTAGATACAATTTTTGGAGAGAAGATAAGTTCAATTTTTAAGCACATTCAGATACAGAACTAGACAAATGATGAAAAAAAAAGTTTGTATTATCAAGACATTACATCATTTCTCAGCTGCCTTCAATTTCTCTACAACTTTCTTTCTCCTTTGTAGAGATTGAGGCAGCTGGTAAGTCAATACAGATCTTGATATTACATGGGGGTCTTGCATTCCAAGACCCATTGCGATACCTATTTGCCCTAATACTTTTCCTCTAAAATTAAGTCCTAATGTAGTTACAACTAAGGATTTCCTAACCAAAATGACACAATTAGTGCCTTGGGTAATTGTACATAAACACAAAATCTTGCTAAGGGCCTTCAAGCACCAAGTGATGAAGTGCCCATCGGGATTGTAGTCTTTGTGTATGATAACAAAATCATCCTTTGGCAACTTTCCGATGTAGTTTGCCAAGGATGCACCACTCCCACGAGAAGCTCGATCCCCACCAGACCTTGCTGCGAACTTGTCGAGCTCAATTGCTTCCTATTAAGAACAAATGATAATTCAAGCTCTTACAATGTTAACTCAAAATTATCGATTTATTTAATTCAATTACCACTTACATCATGAAGCTTGTCTTCTTCCTCCCCTCTTCCAGGGGCATCAAGATCAATGCTAGAGTGGGCCATGCCACTCTGCTCTACTACACGGGATGTAGGAATTTTTTGCTTCAGGATCCTCTCCCGTGCTGCACTGAACTCCTCCTCTGTAGTAGAATTGTTGTCATCATTTAAAATATCAACACACACCATTGCTATGGTGTCTTCCACAGAATCCCCAAGTGGGATGGACTTCTTTTCAAGTATGTCAGATGTGTTGTCAAGTGGAACATCTGACATTGTGGAGAAAATACTCAAGCATTCATCTAAATGTAGACTGAATGCCTTCTCAATGTCATGGAGTAAAATAAATTCCTCTCCATCCACAACGATGCTGGAGAGATATTCAAGTTCCACCTCTGGTAATGTGGGCTCAGAGGGGTTGAGATTTGAAGGGGGGGCCTCCTCCATGCTTGATTGTGCACGTAGTTTATCCTCAAGACCACCAGGAAATTCTTGGTGGATTGTAATGCTTTCTTTGGCAAAATTTATGGCCTCTGGTTGAGGCTCATTCTTCTCCTTAACAAAACCCCCAGTGGCAAGGTTGGGGAGCTCAACAGGTGTAGGTTCCGGCTCCTCATTAATAATAAAATATGTTGTTGCAATGTAGGATAGGTACTTTGTACCCATCCTCTTCTTTTTGTTAAGTTTTTTTACTAATGGCACAGAGTCATCTAGTAAGTGGCCAGCAGTTTCCGCAATTGCCATGAAGCGCTTAAGGCGCTTCATGAAGGCTTCATCGCCTCTGTGTATGTAGAGTAGAAGGTCACATGGAACCCATTTACCCTCATAAGGCGGTATTTCTATAGAAAAACGCAATATGTAGTACTCAAGGAACTCTATGATTTCCTTGAGCACATTAGAGTCCAGTTGAATTGTTTTGTCTAGATCAGGGACTTTAGACAGTAGGTCATACAAGTGGTTTTGACCTTTGAACTCAGTTGATTCCAAGAACTCATTGAAGAGTTCACATGAACGTTTGGGTTGCAGGGTACTAGAGGATGCGGTAGCCATTGCGCGTGATGCTAGCTTGTGTGCATACTCTGCTAGTGATTGTAGCTCTTCTTGGTTGCAAAAGTGAGAAATGAGAGAATAAGTGTTGCTTTTATAGTAGTTTCAAAATTTTAAAGTGAGTGGGACCCATTTTAAAACTAAAACTGATACCTTCAAATAAAACAATCATGCACAGAACTCTCAGAAAAGAAACTTTTGCTCATAAAAAGATTGAACAGAATCATTAACCAGAATAGGATACACGACAACACAATAGAAAAAATAAATTCTCAGAACTTTAAAATTATAATAAATTGCCATTGGAAAAACCAAAGATTTGGCAAATTGTATCTCATATTGAGATCAAAAAATTTTACATGCTACATGTCTTGCATGTTAAATACATTGTTGCAGATGTAGATTTATAAATGGAACATAGGTTGTGTGTACACTGTAGCACTCAAATAGTTCTTGATCTATGACAATGAAAGTTGAGTTCCATCCACACTCCATTCAAGGAGGACTTTAATTTTATCCTCCAACCTCTTACCAATCTGCAGACAAATAGAAAACTTTAAATGAACATATTTGAGTGTAAGAATTTGTATAAACAAAAGAAGAAATACCATATGCTACTTACCTTATGCCCTTGTATTCTGAACTTTGATTAATCCAGATCCTCAAATCCCATGATTACTAGATGTTCTCTCACGTTGGCAAGAGTCCAATGATGATTTACTGAAATAACTTCCATTTTGTTGTTGGGTAGATTTATCTTAATTTCAAATGAAAAACATGCCTGTTGCACCAATTTTACAAATGTATCTATCCCCTTTGGTGCATCCTTCTACAAGTCCCCAATTTTCACCTAGCAAACCCTCTACCTGCTCATACGTGATATCTTTTAACATGAACATTGTTGAAGTCTCTAGAATTGTGAATATCTGAAATAAATGTACAAAACAATGAACAGGAACACACCAATGTAATCCTATAGATCTTGAAACTCTTGTAAATTTCAAAGAGTTGTGTATGTCCATCACCATCTTATGCTTCAAAGATGTTAATGTCCATACATCAGGTTGCGGCCACTCGAGCTTCAAAGATGTTAATGTCCATACATCAGGTTGCGGCCACTCTACCTTAATCATCTCTAACTTGCCAAAATCAATTAATGAAGAGGGTACAACATATGTATGTGTGTAAAAGAAAACTCTGTCACGTAATAGCTGAGCAGGACGGGCTTGTGGAAAGACTATCGACCCAACATCTGCATGCAATGCTTGGAAAGTACCTATAAGACTATGAAGTGGTTGTTCTTCCACCAAGGTAGGAAATATGTCTACAACAAAAAACTACACAACTTAGCTAGGTATATTATGAAATTTGGACAAAAGTCAATGAGTAATACTTATAGTTGATAGGATATCTCATTTTGTTTGAGTTTTCCAATTTCATGGTTGACATTGTGAACACATGTTGTACAATGGCAAGAGTTTCACCATTTTTGAGCTTTTTGAAGCCTAGTAACTTCCCTTTCCAATGAAGATCCAAGTTTCCACGATCTCTCACACGGTGAGGACCAACACCAGAGGGTTGCATGTACACCCATGCACCTTTGCAGAACTCCTGTCCTAACCAAAATCCTTCTGGAGCCTTGATATTGTGACATTTTATCGCGATAACCTCATCTTTTGGACATCTATGAGATTTAGGTTTCTCCATTGGAGATCAGGCTATGGAAGTGACAGTAGGAATTCAAAGAAGATGATGCATAGAGAAAGAAATGGAGATGCAGGAGCTGCAATGGTGTGCTAGGGAGAGAAAGTAGTGGAAAGAGATGACTTTTTGGGACCTGGGTATGAAAATGTGAGGTTTTGGAGGGAGAAAGTTGCATTTTGAGTTATGTTTGAAAAAGTCACTTTTTTCACTTCAGTTCATGCACGGATTTTGATTTAGAACCCAAAAATAGCACTGTTGATCCTAAAAAGTGGTTGGGGGACCATTAAATGGTGTTATGATGAGTTTTATAACTTTTTGAAAATTTTGAATTTTTGGGCCCAGGTAAGTTACGAGATTCCTTTCTCTCTCTAGAGGCAAAACCTGAACATAGGGGAATCCTGTCCCCTCATCCCCCTTCAGCCTAGTGATTTATAGGCTATAGACTGTGTCCACCACCCTCCTCTCATTGGTCCATCACTAATCACTACTTAATCCTTAATCTAAACCCCACTTCTGAAAAGGTTCAAGTGCAGGACAGGTTGTAGAGGAAAGAAATGTCGTTGCAAGGGTTGTCCAGACCAGTGACATACATCACACTGCTGCACAAATGTAATAACATCTTTGTACATTGTAGGCCACCATAGCCCACTTTGCAAGATTTTGCGATGAGTGAGCTCAGCTACGAAGTGTCCTCCAGTGGGTGATGAGTGAGCCATGGCAATAACTGATGCCGATTCATGTGGAGGGATAAATCTTAGCAGGACACCAATCGGATCTATGTAATACAGCTGACCCACAATCAATCGGAATCGTCGACTGTAGACTGCAATTTTTCGGCACAGAGGAGCAGGAGTATTATGAGGGAGATAACCATTAGTAAGAAAAGTCATTAATTTATCATAGTATGCAGGTGCAACAAGACGTTCTACAGATTCTTTAGGAGCTATCTCGGTGACGTAAATAGTCGGCGTCGTATCATCAACACCTACCGGAGACTCACGGGAATCTAGATGAGATAGAAAGTCTGCCAAAACATGTGCCATACCTTGTCGGTGAATAATTTCATAATCGAACTCTTGTAATAGTAAAACCCATCTTGCAAGTCTGCCACCTAACTATTGTTGGCAAACCAAATACACCAGTGCTGCATGATCCACATGAAAAGGGAATCTGTGTCCCAGCAAGTAATGCCGGAACTTCTTAACAGAGTATACCAGACCAAGACACTCTCGTTCGGTCACGGAGTAATTTCTTTCTGCAGGAGCTAATCGGTGGCTCGCATAGTATATGGGTCAAAACCATTTGTCAATTTGTTGCATTAGCACACTGCCAATTGCTATGTTTGACGCATCCACAAATACATGGAATGGATGTTCCCAATCAGGTGGTTGCAGGATCGGAGCCTACGTCAATAAGACCTTCAACCGATCAAATGCGCGTTGACACTCATTAGTCCATTCATACTTACGCGGGGTGCTGGTCATAAGTCAGTTGAGTGGCATCACGAGATGAGCCAGCCACCGTAAGTGTCTTCCATGCCACCTGATATGGCCAAGAAACCGCATAACTCCTTTGGATGTCTTTGGGACCGGTGCCTCCAACACTGCCGCTACCTTATCAGGGTCTACCTGTATGCCTTGTTTGGATATGATATGACCGAGCAGCTTCCCATAGGAGACCGCAAAAACCAATTTGGTATGATTCAAACATAATCGATACTCCCGACACTTTTCAAAACAGCATTGTAAATGATACAGGTGCATCGAAGTATCGCCGAATAATGAAAAATCATCCAAATAGACTTGCATAAACGATATTAGGTAAGGTGAGAACACTTCCTGCATACATCTTTGGAATGTACTTGGAGCATTCCGCAAACCAAACCACATTATGGTGCATGCATAGACGCCCCAGTTGGTGATGAATGCCGTCTTCGGTATATCTTGTTCCGCCATCCTTACTTGGTTGTATCCACTGTAGCCATCCAGGAAAGAATACATTTCCTGACCTGCTACCTCATCGAGCATCGTATCTAGAAAAGGAAGAGGGAACGGATCTGGTACGGTGGCTGCATTAAGCTTTCGATAGTCGCCACAAATACGTAACTGTTTATTTTTCTTGGGTACTATTACTATTGGCGAGATCCACTCAGCATGTTCAATTGGCACAATAAATCCCACTTTTAACAAACGATAAAGTTCGGCCTTAACCTGTGCCGCATAGTTAGGATTCATCCTGTAACTAGGTTGTTTGATGGGTCTCGCATCCGGTTTCAGCACCACTCTATGTTGATAAATTCATGGGTCAAGACCCTTCATGTCTCTGTAATCCCAAGCGAAGACATCTGAGAATTCCCGCAGGAGTTGTACCAAATCGTCTTGGAATTTGTCTGCTAATCTTGCCTTAATTTTTACTGGTCTCGGGTTGACCGTGTCACCGAAGTTGTACGTTAGTAGTTGATCCTTCGGTACATAAAACTGCCAAGGCTTTGCCAAGTCATCAGCTGGCTGCAACAGTTGTTGGAATGTCGATTCATCCATCGTTATATCAGCATTTGATTCTACTTCTATGGTCAATGGTACGACCGTACAAGCTGCCGGACTCTAATTATCTGCTACCGACTATAAGTCTACAGTACTGAGGAAGGTCCTTATTTGTCTTGAGGAAAGCCTCCTCCTCATCATCAGATAGCCCATCCAACATATGGACTGGCTCTGCTACATATGGGCGTGCATGTAGATCACAAGGTTGCATAGCATCCGATTTAACGACATATTTTCGGTGATTGTTCTTAAAAATTAACTCTTGAGCTGACCAATCCTGCACAACCTTGGCTTTCTTTAGCCATGGATGACCGAATAGTAAGTTGTAGTCAAGGCTAGATTTGGGTAATTCCAAGACTACAAAAGTCATTTTAAATGTAGTTCCCTGCAGATTTATAGGAATATTACCCACTAGTCCAACCGAATGGACTCTGGATTGGTCCGCCATTCGAACAAAGAACTGCACTGGTTCAATTTGGGTCCAACCCAGTTTATTACAGAGTTCAGCTGTTGTAATATTCACTCGAGACCCTCCATCAATTAAAACTTGTGTGATCTTCTGGTTTTTATACCAAACGGTGATCAACGGTACCGTATGATCCACCATAGGATCCATCTCGGGTTGTATGGTCACAGTTGCCGGAGTACATGAAGATCCGGGGCTAACTTGCTGTTGGAATTGCTGTCTTACACTAGGAACTAGAGCGAGCAACTACCCTAGAGGAAGTGTGATTGAGGATTTAGATATAACGTCCCATACCTGGTCTGTTTGTGATATGGTCATCACCGACTCTAGTTGTGATTCTGATGTTGCCGGACCGGAATTCTGTGCATTCGGTCTTGCATTTGGCAGAGGAGGCTGAGTTACCGAAACTGGGTCAAGGAACACTGTCGGCTCCTTAGTTGCCCATTGACTGGCCTTTGTGAAAATCCGTTGTTGCTCATGAATGCCGGGCTTGAAAACTTCAGCTGCTAGTTGCAACTGTTTTCCCGATCTTGTCTGTACCGCGGCTTCTTGTGACTCGACTGGGAAATATAAACCATATTTATCATCGGATTTTGTCTTTCCTTCTTTCTTTTATCATACTCTGCGGCTTCTTTAGAAAATCTACGAATATGCCCAACCTCGCCACAAAAATGACAACGAGGGGATGGGAGAGAAGTGCCTTCAGCCGATGTACTTGCATGCCATCGATTTTGATTGAAATTGTTGTTATGGTGACCCCGATAGTTCCTATATCCCTGCAGTTGGTTGGTCTGCAACTGTGGACGTAATGGGTGCCTGGCTGGCCCTCCTCCTGTATTGTGGCATTTACTGCCGCTCTACCTTGCACCTTTGCATTGTATGCACAGGTTTCTGTTGAGTGCCCCGACGTATTACAAATGGCACAATACATTTGATTGAGAGCACATGCGAAACTAGTGTGACCGGGATTCTTACACTTAGTACAGTACACTTGTTTGGATGGGTCCTCGGTCATGTTCTTACTTGCTTTCAACCATTCCAGATCCTACATAAAACCTCCAACTTTGTGCTCCAACTGTAAGGCCATTGCAATGACAACGTCCAATGTCATTCCGCCCACACATCAAATGATCATGATCTGTTTTAACTGTGGATTCAATCCATTGATGAACCATTGTGTTATGACATCATCTGGTAGGTTGGCATGCACTAGTGGCAGTTGCCGCAAGTGAATTCTGAACAGTGTCGCATACTTCTGAACACTCTGGTGTGGTTTCTGTCGATTGTTTTGCAAATAGTCAAAAATTTCTGCAGGGTTCTTCTTCAAGCGAAACCTCTGCAGGAACGCGTCCTTCACATCGTCATAATTACCAAAATGGTTAATATCATATTCTGTCAACCACCTTGCTGCTTCATTATTCAACATGGCCTGAAACACTATGGCCTTATACGCCAAATCTGGTGGGTGGTTCAACACTAGATAACTGATTTTGAATGTGCAAACATGTGCGTCGGGGTCATCCACCGAATTTTGTATAGGTCACTCCGGTTGGGACCGGTCGAGGTGGACCGACTGGCTGTGGTTGTTGTTGTTGTTGTTGCTGCTGAAATTGCGGTTGTGGCTGTGGCGGCATTTGTTGCTGTTGTTGTGAGCCACTCATGGTGCTATTGTTGTTGGCGTTGTTGTTCCCTGAATTTCGGGGAGGTTTCTCGTGAGCTTCCTCGACTGGAGGGTCAACGTGCACACCTTCCAGTCTAAAAATGTTGTCAAACCGATTCCTGAACTCCAAGTCTAGTAGCCTTTCCTCAACTTTGGTGTCGAAATTAGGTAGACTTGTACCAAAAAGTGGTGAACGCAATAAGTGTCCACCAGGCAGCACCACAGTATCACTGAAGAACTTCAAATTACCACCAAGTGGTACCGAACTTCCACCGAAACTCGTCAAACGCTCACCGGACCATACGACACTATCATCGTAAACATTCTAACCAGATAACATAAACCTGTCACCAATAGCGATCGAGTTCTGACCAGATAGTGCGGAACTGTCTTCGCACTACGTCTCTGTACAACCGGAATTCACCGTACCTTCTCCAAACGGTACCGAACTCACACCGGAATCCATCGGAATCTCATCATGTACTGTCGAACTTCCACCGGAATCACTACTGACTGGCTCCAATCCTTCTGCAACTGGACTTAACTGGCCTGTACTTCTAACCCCAGGAGGTGTTCCTAATAAGTTTGGAAATGCCCAGGGATGTTGATCTCTCCTATACTTTGAGCATATATCACTTCTTCAACTGGCGGTTACTATTCACCATTACTCACATTGAGTACTACTCTTCCCCTACTGTTTGTTCCAATTCTATTTCCATTTTCCCACAAACGGCACCAGTGTTAAAAGTGCTTTCGGTCAAGCCCTTTTAATCTCATTTCTGGGTTCTTGGGATGGACACTGGGTCTGATAGTACAGAGGCCCTTTATTTAATTTTCCCAATTTAACATTCAAATGAGCAATTACCTATCTTCCAATTCAATGATTATCACTACGTAGTACATCTACGAAGCGAATCAACAACTACGAATTCGCACAGACTGTTAATGTTAACCATAGCGTTACTGTGTTTAATGATTAACCACTGAGAATTTAGGAAACAAAACACAGTACTCAGAATTCGGCGAATCTGCAACACAACAGCTCCAGTGGCAACAGCTCCAGAGCACACAATCACACAAACACAATAGCGATTATCAGTGGCAAAAACACGATTAAGTACGAGCACGGACAACATTAGGCGGCAAGAACCCTAATCATCATGTAGTATTGGCGAGATATCCTTCATGATTACGGCATGCATGCATGATCAGAAACAGTAACACCGGGCAGTGATTAATCATAGTTAGATACCAAAATGAGGAAATTACGATGAGTGGTCAACCGAAATACAAAAAAGACTAAGTACACATTAGCGGTTATCAAACGGCTGGTGATATGGGCAAAGCTTAGAACCATTAATCACTTTTAGAGAACACCTGTTAAGGTCGCCAATCAAAAAGTTGCTGGTCCCACTTGTTCAGCAATCCGGTATGGACCAAACCACCATAATTTAAATTTTCCGGCAACGCGATTGGCTTTGGCATTATAAAATAAAACAAATTGATCAACTGTAAAGACAGGGGTTTTTAGGAAGCGGTCATGAGTACGGGCTTGACGAAGCTGAACTTCCTGGAGAGTCATGAAGCTTTCCCAGCGGTGTTCATCCAATGATCTAAGCGTATCCAACCAAAATGGCAAAGATTCTTCCAGTAAGAGTTTCTGAGATAAAGCAACACGCAGATTCGGTATCACTACTTCCATCGGTGCAATAGCTTCTATGCCGTAAGCAAGTTTAAACGGGGTTGTTTTGGTGGCTACTTTGTATGTGGTCCGGTATGCCCATAATACTGTAGGTAACAGTTGATCCCAACGTTCCGGACATTCCAAAATCAATTTGTGGAGCATATTCAACAGAGTCTTATTGGTACTTTTAGCAAGACCATTAGCACGTGGATAGTACGGTGAGCTGAATTTATGCATAATCTGAAAAGCGTGAGTCAGCACTTGCATTAAGTTGTTGGCAAAATGTGTTCCTTGGTCCGTCACGAGCTCCAGAGGTAATCCATAACGCGGGAAGACATCCTTCATCAAACATTTTGCCACCGAAACAGCTGTGGTAGACCGTAAAGCCCAAGCTTCCAGCCACCTAGTGGCATAATCTGTACAAGTCAATATGTATCGATTGTTGGTGAGGGTTGGTGGTGGTGTTATTGGACCAATAAAATCTAGACCCCACTGTGGCAGACCGTAAAGCCCAAGCTTCCGCCCACCTAGTGGCATAATCTATACAAGTCAATATGTATCGATTGTTGGTGAGGGTCGCTGGTGGTGTTATTGGACCAATAAAATCTAGACCCCACTTCTGAAAGGGTTCCAAAGGTAGAACTGGTTGAAGGGGAAAGAAGTGTCACTGCAAGGGTTGTCCAGTCCCTTGACAGACATCACACTGCTGCACAATGTAACCACATCTCTATACATTGTAGGCCACCATAGCCCACTTTGCAGAATTTTTCGGTGCGTAAGATCAGCTGCGAAGTGTCCTCCAGAGGGTAATGAATGAGCCACAACAATAACTGATTCCACTTCATGTGGAGGAATGCATCTAAGGAAAACACCAGTATGATCTAAGTAATACAGTTGATCCACAATCAACCGGAATCGTCGACTTTAGACTGCAATTTTCTGGCGTAGAGTAGTCTGAGTATTAGGAGGAAGATTCAGTGAGGAAAGTGAGTAAAGTATCATAGTATGTAGTAGCAACAGGAGGTTCTACAGAATCTTCAGAAGTTGTCTCCGCAATGTAAATGGCCAGTGTAGTGTCATCAACCCCTACCGGAGACTCACCAGAATCCAGTCGAGATAGAAAATCTATCAAGGCATGTGTTGTGCCGGGTCGATGAATAACTTCATATTCAAACTCCTGTAATAGTAAACCCATCTGGCCAATCTACCACCTAAATGCTGCTGCCGAACCAAGTACACCAATGCAGCATGATCCACGTGGAAAGTAAATTTACGGCCCAGCAAGTAATGCCAAAATTTCTTAACAGATTACACCAATCCAAGGCATTTGTGTTCGGTTACAGAGTAATTTTTCTCCGCAGGAGCTAATCGGCGGCTCGCATAGTACACAGGCCGAAACCATTTGTCAATTTGTTGCATGAGGACACTACCAATCGCAATATCAGACGCGTCCACAAAGACATGGAACGATCGTTCCAATCAGGTGGTTGCAGGATCGGTGCCTGCGTCAATAAGACCTTCAACCAACCCAATGCACTTTGGCACTCTGGAGTCCATTCATACTTCCATGGAACACTGGTCATAAGGCGATTAAGTGGTGTCGCTAAATGAGCTTACCACCGTAGATGTCTTCCATGCCACCGAATTTGGCCAAGAAAACGCATAACTTCTTTGGGCGTCTTTGGGACTGGTGCCTCCAACACGGCGGCTATCTTATCCGGATCCACCTGTATTCCGTGTTTAGAAATAATATGGCCAAGCAGTTTACCACAGGAGACCGCAAAGATGGATTTGGTAGGATTCAAACATAATTGATACTCTCGGCATTTTTGAAAACAGCACCGTAAATGATACAGGTGCGCTGAAGTGGCTCCAAATAAGGAAAAATCATCCAAATATACTTGCATAAACGTGGTCAAGTAGGGTGAAAGGACTTCCTGCATACATCTTTGGAATGTACTCGGGGCGTTCCGTAAACCAAACCACATTACAGTGCAAGCATAGACACCCCAGTTCGTGATAAAAGCTATCTTCGGTATGTCCTGTTGTGCCATCCTCACTTGATTATATCCACTGTAGCCATCCAAAAAAGAATACATTTCGTGTCTTGCTACCCTATCGAGCATCGTGTCTAGAAATGGGAGAGGGAACGGATCCGCTACGATGGCTGCATTGAGTTTCCGGTAGTCGACACAAATACACAACTGTTTATTTTTCTTCGGGGCAATGACTATTGGAGATATCCACTCTGCATGCTTAATTGGCACAATAAATCCCACCTTCAATAAACGATCAAGTTTGGCCTTCACTTGCGCCGCATAATTAAGATTCATCCTATAACTAGGTTGTTTGATAGGCCTCGCATTGGGTTTGAGTACCACTCTATGTTGATAAACCCGTGGGTCAAGGCCCTTCATGTCTCGGTAGTCCCAAGCGAAAACATCTGAGAATTCACTAAGAAGTTGTACCAAATCATCTAGGAATTTCTCTGGTAATCCTGCTTTAATTTTGACAAGCCTTGGGTTGACCGTGTCACCCAAATTGTACGTTACTAATTTATCTTACGGTACATAAAATTATCGAGGTTGTACCAAATCATCAGGTGGCTGCAAGAGTTGATGTAAGGTTGCTTCATCCATAATGTCGCTATCATCTGCTTCTGCATCTCCGGTCACTGGTACAACCGTACAAGCTGTCGGGCTCCAGTTATCTTCTATCGCCTATAAATCGACAATACCTAATGGAATAAGGTCCTTATTGGTCTTAAGAAAAGCCTCCTCCTCATCATCCGATAGCTCATCCAACATATGGACTGGCTCTGCTACATATGGCCGTGCATGTAAATCACAGGGTTGCATAGCATCCAGTGCCACTACATATTTTTGGTGATTGTCTTTGAAAATTAGCTCTTGAGCTGACCAATCCTGTACAACTCTGGCTTGCTTTAACCATGGTCGACCGAAGAGTAAGTTGTAGTCGAGGCTGGATTCTGGTAAGTCTAGGACTACAAAAGTCATTTTAAATGTGGTGCCCTGCAAGGTAATAGGAATATTACGTACGAGTCCCACCTGATGGACTCGGGATTGGTCCGCCATTCGCACAAAAAATTGTACAGGTTCAAGTTGAGTCCAACCCAATTTCTTGTAGAGTGCGGCTGTTGCAATCTTCACACCAGACCCGCCATCAATTAAAACTTGGGTAATCTTCTGGTTTTTATACCAGACGGTAATCAATGGGACTGAATGATCCACCGTAGAATCCATCTCCGGTTGTATGGTCGTAGTCGCCAGAGTACATGAAGGTCCGAGACTAACCTGCTGTTGGAATTGTTGTCGTACTCCTGGAACTAAGGCGAGAAACTGTCCTAAAGGGAGTGTGATTGACGCCTTAGATAAGACATCCCATACCTGATCTGTTTGAGCCATGGTTATCACCGATTTTGGTGATGATTCTAATTTTGTTGAGGCAGAATTCTATTCATTCCATCTTGCCTGTGGCAGAGGGACCTGTGTTACCGGAATGGGATCAGGAATCACAGTCGACTCCTTAGCTGTCCATTGACTAGCTTTTGCAAACATCCGCTGTTGCTCACGAATACCAGGCTTGAAAACTTCAACTGCTGATTGCAACTGTTTACCCGATCTTGTCTGAACTATAGTTGTTTGTGACTCTACTGGTGAAATATAAACCATGTTGGTCATTGGATTTTGTCGTTCCTTCTTCCTTTTGTCGTACTCTACTACTTCCTTGTAGAATCTACGGATATGGCCAACCTCGCCGCAAAAATGGCACCGAGGGGATGGAAGACAGGTACCTTCCGCCGATGTACCCGCCTGCCATCGATTTGAATGGTGTTCCGCTGAGCCCGGTAATTCCTATATCCTTGCGGCTGATTGGTTCGCAAATGTGGTGGCACATAATGATTTGCTGGTTGACCTGGTTCCTGTATTATGGCATTTATGGCTGCTCTACCCTGCACCTTTGCATTATATGCGCAGGTTTCCATTGAGTGTCCTGTTGTGTTACAGATGGCGCAATACATCTGGTTAAGGGCACATGTAGAACTGGTGTAACCTGGATTCTTGCATTTGGTGCAATACACCTGTTTGGACGGATCATCAGCTGCGTTCTTACTTGCTTTTAGCCATTCCAAGTCCTCTGTAAAACCTCCAACTTTATGCTTCAACTGCAAGGCCGTCACGATTACTGTGTCCAATGTCATTCCGCCCACACAACAAATGATCATTATTTGTTTTAACTGTGGATTCAGGCCATTAATGAACCATTGTGTGATGACATCATCTGGCAGGTTAGCATGTGCAGGAGGCAGCTGTCGCAAATGGGTCCTGAACAATGTCGCATACTCCTGGACACTCTGGTGTGGTTTCTATCGATTGTTCTACAAATAATCAAAGATTTCGGCAGGGTTCTTCTTCAAACGGAACCTCTGTAAAAACACATCTCTCACATCATCATAGTTAGTGACATGATAAATATCATATTCAGTCAACCACTTTGCTGCTTCATTAACCAATGTGGCCTGAAATACAATGGCCTTGTATGCCGGATCCGGTGGATGATTCAACACGGCATAACTAATCTCGAATGTGCGAACATGTGCGTCGGGATCATCTCCCAGAAATCCACCGAATTTTGTATATGTCACTCTGGTTGGAATCGGTCGAAGTGGAATGATTGGCTGTGGCTGCTGCTGAAACTGCGGTTGTGGCTGTGGGGGTGTTTGCTACTGTGACTGTGAACCACTCATGGTGTTATTGTGGTTAGTATTGTTGTTATCTAGATGTTGAGGGGGTGTCTCTTGTCCTTCAGAATCTGTATTATCAGCCTACTCACTTTCCGGTTCAAAAATGTTGTTGAATCTCTTACTTATCTCTAAATCAAATAGCTTGTCCTCAGCTTTGGTATCGAAATTAGGTAGGCTTGCCCCAAAAAGTGGTGAACGTAATAAGGGTCCACCAGGAAGCACCGCACTATCACTGAAAATTTTCAAATTCCCACCAAATGGTACCGAACTTCCACCGGAGCTTGTCGAACTTTCACCTAACCAGGTTACCCTTTCACCGGAAAGGGTCTCACTTGATAACACAACTTTATCACCGGAAATGGTCAAATTCTGACCAGATGGTGTCAGACTATCTCCGCACTGCATCTCTGTACAACGAGATGTCACTGTACCTTCTCCAAAAGGCAACGAACTCACACCGGAATTCACCGAAATCTCATCATGTGTCACCAAACTAGCACCCGAATCGCTACTGACTAGCTCCGATTCTTCTATAACTGGACTTAACTGGCCTGCACTTCTACCACCCGAGGGTGTTCCTAATAAATTTGGAACTGCCCAAGGATGTTGATCTCTCTTATACTTCGGATAGGACTCACCGGAATGAGTAACCGGTATATATCACTTCTTCAACTAATGGGTACTATTCTCCACTGCTTGCCTTGCGTACTGCTCTTCCCTTATCAATTATTCCATCTTCCCACAGACGGCACCAGTGTTAAAAGGACTTCCGTCAAGTCGCTTTTAATCTATTTTCCGATTCTTGGGGATGGTAGGGGTCTGACAATGTAGAGGCCCTTTATTTGATTTTCCCAGTAACTTTCAACTATGCAGTTAATTATGATTTCAAGGTAATAACTTCCTCTACACAGTATTACTATTCGTATTACGGTTATTCCTTACACAGTGCTTAACGCGCGAGTTAGCAATCACAGTCGCACAGATGTATTGATGTGAATATAACATTATTGTGTTAATGTTTAATACTGCAATTCAACAAACAACATACAGTACTCAGTAATTCAGCAAAATCGGCATACGATCTTCTCCGTAGGGTCGCCCAGACAGACAGTTTGGCGAACCCGTCTCTTCTGCCAAAGAACACCGTAATGCCTTTTCATTAATGGGTAAGAGTTACATCGTATCGCTATGCCCTTTCGGTGCATGCGACTATGAACAATAGAATTACATTATTCCCATCCGGTGGCCTAACAATGGTCGCCCAGACAAACATTCTGGCAATCCCCTTCTTTTCCACGTTGAACGCCGTGCTTGCCTTTTCATTAATCAATAGAAAGTTACATCTGTTCGCTATGCCTTTTCGGTGCGTGCAAATATGAAAAATAAAATTACATATCCAATACGGCGGTAACAGGATGAAGAATAGATTCGATTGAAATGTTGTTGGCAGTGGTCAGGGCAGTCAAGGACTTACGAGACAAGGAAGCTAGCGAAGAGAATCAGAGCAAAGAGAATTACCAAGTAGGCAAAGAAGTCAATGGAGATCCAACAAATAGGCCTGTCATTTTTCATGAATTAATATTTCCCAAATAGTGATTTTAGTCACTTCACACCATTGTAAATATCATTTTTTATTATTCCTACTCCATTTTGTACAAGCCGAGGAGTCCTCGAGCTTGAGGGGTATTAGTAGTATTTATGCACCAATTTTCATAATTTTCAGAGCTCGTTTGAGCCTCCAAAATAACCTTAGAACCTAATTTTTAACTAGGTTGGACACTAGGTTTAGACAGGACGAAAGCTAGTCAAAAACTATAAAAAGAGCTAGATAGCTCATTTTTGAGGTTTGCTTGTTGTAGATTTGAACATGTATGAGAACTCTTTGGCAATAGAAGTTACTCCATGGTCTCTCTCTTTGTTCTTACCGTGTGTGCACGTGTGTGTGTGTATGTGTGTGCATGTTTGTGTGCTTCTCACTCACACACTTGTGCTATCACTTGTTCGAGGTCTTCATACCATCCTCACGTCTTCCCGGATTGACGTTAAAGGAGGTGCTACGCATCACTGAGCTACACCAAATTTTGGCATCGTTGCCGAGGATCGAGCTTTGAGAATAAGCATGTGATGGTAAGACATAGAGTTGTGACGTTGGCGTTGTAGCTAATTTCTTTACTTTTCCTTATTTTTCTCTTCCTTACTTAACCATCATCATCACCATCATCATCATCACCATCTCCCACCTCAATCTCCATCATCACGAAAATTTTAGTTTTTTGGTCATATCACCTTCCGCCTTCCATTTCCCTCATTTCACTTGTGAGAGAGAGCGAGAGAGCGATTTGTGTGCGTTGTTTTTCATGTTTCTTGAGTGTTCTTGCAGGTATTGGCTATGTCATCATCTCCAGCAGTCTACGCAGGTACAAAAAAGCTCTGCACTGTCTTTGAGGCGTTGACCTCTGTCGATCGCGATAGATAGAAAATTTTGGCATTTGGTAAAACAAAGTACACCATCATGACATACATGATGAGCACATTCCAAATCACAAATTAAAACTAAAAAATTATGTGATCCTTTGTCAATCGCGATTGACACGGTCAATCACGACCAATAGCCACGATCGACAGACCCTGTCAATCGCGACCTATAGACCACGACAAACTGCCACGTAGGACTCAGTCAATCGCGATTGATACCGTCGATCGTGACCAACTGAAATATCATGATTGACACTTAGAATTTGCATGTACACGTGCCCATCACGACGGACACAACCCTGATTGACTGAATTTATGCCGAATTTTGCGGAAAAAGTGTCGATCGTGATTGACACCATCAATCGCAACTAGCAGACCCCACGGCTGACTCTGTCGATCGTGATTGACACAGTTAATCGTGACTGACGTGTCGGTCGCGACTGACAAGCCATATTCAGCAAATTTTTTAGGGTTTTTATTCCAAATTTTGGGGTAATTTTGGTCATACTTATCAAGTAATTAGCACTTTGTGAGGTCCCTACACTAGTAATTTGAGAAAAATCATGTTTGACAATTAACATGTTTGAACCTTGTTTTAACCTAGAACCCTGAACATACATAACTTCCTCATATGAAATCCGTTCGGAGTGATCTTAGGCTCATTGGAAAGCTCGTTTTGAATCCCACTAAAACATCCACTAGTTTTTGTAAAACTAATATGGGGAGTTATAGATAGGGTATTTTGAAGTTGACCATACCTAGGGGAAACAAAACTAAGGGATCTCTAGAATTGTTTTCCATAAAGAAAAAGGGCAAATTGATATCTAAATTACATGAATGAAAGTGATTTGTTATGTCATTTGAATTTAAGTCTTGAGCTAACTTTGGGAATTATAGGTCCATTGAGAGCACTAGAGGGCATCCAAAGCAAGGGCATTCTACAAGCTTGAGAACGGGGTTCTTGAGCACCAAAGAGCAAGGGATTAGCAAGTGAAGCTGGAATATTCTCAACTCCTTCTATCAATTCCTAGCTTAGGCTAAGTGCGAGTTGTGTTAGAAGTAAATCAAGGCAACGATAGGCATCTGTCAAGTTGAAGACTCTTAAATACTCAAGATAAAGATAGTCTCTTTGTGATCGATAACTTTAAAGGAAAGAATTTGACTTGGCAACTAAAAGTGTGGCAACTTACTCAAATATTCCTACCGATGTGATACAGACAAGAGAATAAACACTATAATCAATTAAAAAAGAACCAAGTGACTAATATAAAGTGATCTGCAACGAGGTTGTACTTGGGTAAAATTAGAGTTGTGAAATCAGACATATGAACCTTAGATCAGGAGGACACCTAGGGAGAGATAGACAAAGCCTTAGGTCTTCAGAGGCTAGTGTCAATCACACTGCTAGTCTTGGGCCCAATAGTTGAGCAATTATTCACACTACCCTAGCTTTGAAACTAGTGAATCAAAGATGTCTCATGGAATGGAGAGACCCACAAGAAGTTCAGGCTTGGTTTACTTGCAAAAGGTTGAAGCTCCTTACAAGACTCAACTAGAATACCTTAGGACCAACCGATTAGGTGCTTGCATCTATGAGGACGGACTAAGAAGATCCGTGGTCCAAATTAAAAACCCAGATCAACCCATTGGATCCGAACATCCAGCAGTCAAGTTTGAAAATGGTGCATACCTGGATAAAGAAGGAACCATGTATGTGGTCACCACCTACCCAGATAGGATAGATGAATTTGGTAATGTGATCCCAGAAATGGACATAGGTGACCTAGAGCAAGGGAAGATAGGTGGAGAGCCTAGAACCCCTTGAGGCAAATCAGTTCTCACTAGAATTCTCACACTAGAGTGGGTTCCCCAAGACAATAAGAGCATAGATCCTCTTAAACTAAGAGACCGATGAAACCTTTTGTAGGTATAAGCCTGATAAGCCGAATGAGATAGGAACGATCACAATCTATGAGTTCAAAGATCGTGATAGCCCAAGAAAAGTGACCTATTTAGACAATACGTCAGAGAGGATCTTTGTGTTCACAGAGCATGGTAGGCATGCCTACACTTGGAAGGGTGAATTTATTTTTCCCCAACCAAGATCTAATGTCTCTTATGGCCATCAAGGAGCTGGAACATCCCAAGCTCATGGAGCTCAAAGGGACAAAAGTAGAGACAGGCCAGAGGCAAGTTTTGCCAACCCCTTGGGAAGAGAAAGGATGAGAACAGAGATGGATAGAGTGGAAACTGAGAGACCTAGAGACCCAAGGAACCAAAGAAATGCTGATGATTTTCCTTTGCCAAGGCCTAGAGAACACACTAGAACCTTATGGCCAACCCAGCTGGTTAAGTCCATAAAGAATTACTTTGATGGCACTGGAGACCCATACGATCACGTGGTTGAGTTTAGGCAAGTCTTGAGAGTTGAACAAGTTGAGGACCTATTCACGTAGTACAATGCTTTTGGTCTAACCCTTAGGAACACAGCCCTTACATAAAGGGGCAAACTGAAGCAAATGACATACCTCAGATAAGATAACCAATTGTTTGATAGTCCTTGTTGCCGCTTCGACTGCTGGGTGCGTGTATTTAGAACTCTTAAACAAGCTGAGGACAAGAAGTAAAGCCTGTCAAGGGACGACAAAGACAAAGAGGGGGAGAGTGTTGCAGAGCAGAGAAGCATAAAAAAAGAGCCCCAAAATTTTCAAATTAACGGGCATATTTTTCTTCTTCTTCAAGTCTTAGGAAATTCCCTCAAGCCATGTAAATGCACTAGAGGAGTCCTCTAGTGGCATAATCCCATCTTGTTGTAAAATATCCCTTGTAAATTAGTAGGAAATTCTCTTTTTAGTAAGAAAGTGCCGGTCTCTTGTGTGAAAGGACCAAATTTAGGGCACATATATATAAGTCACTTGGTGACTCTTTGTAGATACTTTTTGCCATTGTGAAGAAGGAGAACTCTTGAATCTCGAATTTGCCTCTTTCCTATAGATTTCCATCTTCTCTTTGATCTTCTATGTGTGTGTAATGCTTGGAATATGTGTGTAGGACTGTTGTCTACCCCTCCCCATTGTTTTTGAGCTACTGTAGTGTGTGTGAGCTTGTAGGAGTTGTGGCGTGAGTGAGGGTGCTTCCCACCATTCACTAATTTGGTCGTAACTTGAAGGAAGGTTGTCAGAATCGAGTGTTTTACTTCCACTAGATGTGTCTCGGCGAGAGCTTCGAAATGAGTACCCTATTGACTATATTCGGAGCTTGGAGCTGAGAGAAATCCTTGAATTACTGAAAACTGTTGTAAGTGGTATTGCGGAAGACACTTTCAGTCTTTCAGTGAGTTAGAGAGGTGAATTAGTCTTTTCTCCACATATCAGCTGAACCACATCATTCTCCATCATGTGTGCACGTGTCCTCATACACTTGGTTAGGTGGTTTGATCGGATTGACATATAAGCGTGTGCCAATTTCCCACTATACGCACTTGTGTTGCAAATGAGGTTTAGTCTCTTTGGCACAAGTCCTTGAGTCTTCTTGACTCAGGTACAGATGTTTTTGGTGTCGTTGCTGGGGAACACTCAGCCAAGGTGCCTTCGTGATGGTTATAGATCAAGTGTGATGAAATCGTACTTGTAGAAGTGAACTCGTTCCATGGCAAGTAGTCAATCACTTCAGCACTTGTTACTTCACATCTTGGAGGTGTGTGTAATGAGTTTCTAGGTTTAGGATTAGTAGGAAGGGAGAGGAGGAGTTAGGGTTAGGTTAGAAGGAGAGGAGAGGAGAAGAGAAGTGAAGTAGGAGTAGGCCAAGATCACCAAAAAAACCCAAAAAATTTGCCAAAATTAGTGAAGTTTAGTTTCTGTCACCAGAAAAGTATAAAAACCAAAAAATTTGAACTCATTTGATATTTTCTTGCATTCTAGTATCGTGTGCAAGCAGCGACAGGTATCGTGAGTGTGGTATCATGTGCTACAGGCTACCAAAGCTAGGTATTGAGCTCAATTTGCAATCAAGACATCACAAAGGTAAGATTCCACAAGAAATGCAAAAACACGTGGAAAGTGCACCAACACGTGATTAGTTGCACAATCGGTATCGCGGGGAGGGACTGTTCGTTTTTTGAGCTTTCTTGAAAGAGATAGTAGGCTAGGAGTGAAGACGGGTGAGAGAGAGGAGCAAGGAGGTGTAAAAATTTTTGCATTTGGAGGTATTTTGGCTTGAGTATCGTGATCGGTTGAGTTTTTGGTATCGCGATACCAAAAATTCCCTTGTATCGCGATACTCGCCAAAGTATCGTCGGTTACCAGCCCTGGTATCACGATACCACTTGTGGTATCGTATTGCCGGGTTGGTATCGTGATCTCACTTTACCAAAGTGGTATCGTATCGCGATCCACTTTTGGTATCGTATCGTCTCGAGTCCCGCCTAGTATCGCGATACCATACTAGTATCGTATCATGCGGTTCGGTGGTATCGTATCACCTAACTACAGGTATCATATCGTGCACCAATAGTGGTATCCTATCATCGTAGCATTTGGTATCGTATCGTCCAGTTCCCAAGTATCGTATCATCTCACTTTCAGGCATCATATCCTGATACCAATTTGGTATCGTATCGTCCCTTTGCAAGTGGTATCGTATCGTGCGAGGAGACTGGTATCGTATCAGCTATTATTCAAGTATCGTATCGGGGCAAACTCCAGTATCGTATCATGCCATTTTTGGTATCGTATCATCCAAAAAGTGGCATCGTATCGTCTGAGGTTTCAAGTATCGTATCGCCTGACTGCTTCAGTATCGTATTGACGGTGCGCCTGGTATCGTATCAAAGATTTGGTATCATATCGTCTGAAATTTTAGTATCGTATCGCTTGGACCCCTAAGGTATCGGATTGCAACTGGACATTGATATCGTATCGTCTACCTGGGTGGTATCGTATCGTCAGGGAAGTCGGTATCGTATCGTGCCCAAGTGTGGTATCATATCGTCTGCTGCTACAAGTATCGTATCGTCTAGGTTTCTGGTATCGTATCGTGGCCAGTTTGGTATCACCCAGGGCAGTATCGCGTGGTGTAGTATCGCCTAGCGTGGTATCGTCCAAATCTAGTGAAGCATTTGTAGGGCAAACTTGAGGCATTTGTGGAGCCACTCAAGGAGAGTTTTAGAGACCAAGAGAGCCTTAGGAGGGTGAATGAACTTGAGTTCAGGGAGAGTGCTAAGTAGCCGAAGAAGTACCATGTCTTCTGTAGGGAGTGCCGCTCAGGTCAGTCACCACTCGGTCTATTCAGATACCTCTAGTGACTCAGAGGAGGAGACACCCATGGCTTCTGAAGATATGCAGGGTTCATCTCCAGGTAGAAACTTCATGACCGCTATAGAAGGTGATTATCGTACCTCCTTATAGTATGTTTCCACTAATGCCCAAGAGATCCCCATCTACCTGGATGCCTTAAACCGATCTGTGGCAAGGATGGTCACTTCTATGGAGGCAACCATTGTACCCAAACCGGCTGTTAAGTATGAGGGAGGAGCGTACATGGACAAGATAGGTCACATATACATAGTAACAGAATTTCCCGAGTTGATCAATGAAAGGGGAGAATTAGTAGGACAAGAGAACTCAAATAGATTAGACCCTGAGGAATTAGTGACAACCCCTAGAGGCAGATCCCAAGTAAATGAGTCTTGAGAGGAGATTTGATACCTCAAGATGACTACTTGTTGGAAGTTTATATGATCCATGGATCAGACTAAGGTAATACATGTCTACCTGTCACTTACAATGGGTACATGACCAAGGCTATACTAGACACGAGAGCTGGGTTAGGAATCGCCACCAAGGAAATTTGGGAGAAATGGGGCAAGCCTGCCTTACGACCCACACGCATGAAGCTCCAATTAGCAGATGGTCATGTGGAGAAACCCTTAGGAATACTGGAAAGAATCAAATCGACTACCTGTGGAGTTGAATTTGAACACACACTAGCAATTTGTAAGTTTGAAAAGGCTAATAATTACGAGATGATATTATGACGACCCTTTATGAGACAAATGTGGGTAGTATAAGACTGGGGAAGAGATTCGTTGTACCTACAACATCAAGGAAATACAACCAAGATAAACTTGCATACATTTGCATATCGAGATGTCCCTCCACTACAATGGAATCCCATACACAAGGAGGAAGACGACCTATCTATTGATAGTGCTGGATCAAGTGACCAATCATGGATGCACGAGGACGCCCAGTTATGGATGTGTAAAGAAGCCAAGAAAGAGGACAGTAAAAGACAGGCGTGGCCAATAGGACATCCTAACTACCGATCTATAGAGGACCCAAGGTACATGCCTCAAACCTTTCCTGAGGAAGCCTTTGAACCGCATGGATGGATGGAAATCCTAGCAACCTTAGATGTATGTGTAAATGAAGAAGTCTTGACAATGAACGAGTGCATAGATGAGGAAGGCTATGATGTAAATCTTTACATGGTTGTCCTTCAAGAAGTAGAAGAAGGGGAAATCTTAGAAAAAGAATGGAAAGAGGAATATGAGAGTATAGAAATGGAACCAAAATTTGATTATGAAGAAAGCTATCTAGACACCATTCGAACCAAAGAGAGACAGGAACCGACAAAGATCTTGGCAATAGAAGCCGCTCCCAGAGTACTAGAACAAGAAGCAGAAATGAGTAAAATTGGACCAAAACCAGATCTGTTTGAAGTTCCTGAACATTTTAAAAGATACGACGTAGAAGAGAGAAAGATAGCTATTCAAATGCCTAAACGAGAGGCTCGAGACGGAGAAGCATATGACAACAAAGAACAAACAAAAAAAGTTATAGTAACAGTGTAGGACGGAGATGAAAGATGCACATACATAGGCAAAGATGTATCAGTAGAAGAGGAAGAAGAACTCATACAACTGATCCGAGAATATTGAGACGTGTTTGCATGGACATATAAGGACCTCAAGGGTGTGGAACCCTCGATTTATTCTCATAGGATACCACTGACAGTAGATGTGAAACCATCAAAACAATGCCCTTATACATACAATGAGATCTATGCTGCTAAAATCAAGGAAGAAATAGACAAATTACTAGCGGCAGGATTCATATATGAGATAGAACATACCGAGTGGGTATCACCACTAGTAGTTGTGCCTAAGAAGAATGGAAAACTGAGAGTGTGCATTAACTTGAAAAAGGTGAACGCAGCCACCATACGTGACAATTACCCACTACCCATCATTGACCATCTGTTGGAAAGGGTCACAGGAAAAGAAGTCTATAGCTTCTTAGATGGATTGTCAGGATACAATCAAGTAGCTATTGCTACTGAGGATCAACATAAGACCGCATTCACGACCGAATGGGGAGTCTATGCTTTCCAAGTGATGCCTTTTGGACTCATGAATGCACCAGCTACTTTCCAACGATTGATGTGTCATGTTTTCAAGGAATTCCTGAAAAAGAGCATGGAAGTATATGTAGATGACCTATGTACATACTCCAATCAAAGACACAATCATATTCCCGAGTTGAGAAAGATATTTAATAAATGTAGACAGTACAGAGTCTGTTTAAACCCAGAGAAGTGTGTCTTCATGGTAAGACAAGGAAAGATCCTAGGACACATAGTATCTAGGAATGGAATATCCACAGATGAGGACAAGATTAAGGTTATATTAGAGCTTCCTAGACCAAAGAATGCGAAAGAGGTGCAAGCATTTATGGGACATTGTGGATATTACCGTTGCTTTCAGACAACTAAATCAAGTTGAACGGAATTATACCACTACCGAGCGAGAAGGATTAGGAATGGTCTATGCAGTGAAGAAATTTAGACACTATCTCTTAGCCAACAAATTCAAGTTCTTCATAGATCATCAGGCCTTATTGTACCTAGTCAATAAGCCCTGTAACACGAGAAGACTGGTAAGATGGTTCCTACTATTAATGGAGTTCGACTTTGAAGTGATAGTAAAGAAGGGAAACACCCATGTACGAGCGGATCATCTTTCAAGGTTAACACACGGAGAACCACCAAGTGGAGTACTCGATGATCTGCCAGGCACTTATTTGTTTAATCTGGAAGTTTGTCCGAAGTGGGCAGAGAAATTAATTCCTATACTCACCCATGGCCCACAACATTCAATCAATAAGGATAGCAAAAAGGAAATTCTCCAGTCAAGAAACTTGCATATTATTGCGGGAAGTGTGTACTATAAGGAACCCAATGGAGTATTGCTAAGATGTGTCGAGGAGGACGAACGAACGAAGCTAATTGAACAAGCACATGTGAACAAATGGAGAACACACCAAGGGACTCATGGAACCATCAGGGAATTAAAAAGATTAGAAGTATACTGGCAGGACATGCCCAAGGATGTCCATGACTACGTAAGTAATTGTGTAGAATGCCAGGAGACAATCCCAAAGGATCATACATCCATACCTTTCTCAACGATAGCACCCAATTGGATTAAAACATTAGTGAAATTCCTAAAGACAAGAGAACATCAGGAAAGAGTTAGCTTGGCTAGAAAACGATCCCTAGAGGAGATGAGCAAGGATTATGTTCTCATAGGAAGAAACTTGTTTAGAAGAGGAAAAGACAACCAATTATGATGAAGGAGATTATTTACCCGTATTAGAGATGGCACATGCAGGTGTAGCAGGAGGTCATTTTGTAGCCGAGAGAACAACAAAAATGATTCTCTTCACAGGCTTGTGGTGGCCAACTTTACATATGGACGCTGAAACATATGTGCGAAGTTGCGAAACATGTCAAAGGGCTAAATACCCAATTCGGAGAGATGACATGCCATTGAGACCTATGGTGTTTGCGAGAGCATTCTCTAAATGGGGTATTGACTTCATAGGACCCATTAATCCACCGGCCAAAGGATCACATGCTGAGTACATCATAGTGGCCACTGATTACTTGACAAAATGGGTAAAAGTAAAGGCTACTAGAAAGAACGATGCTCAAACCACTGCTAAGTTCCTTTTTGAACATATATTCACTCGTTTTGGATTACCAATTGAGATTGTGAGTGACCGAGGAACGCACTTCCTTAACGAAGTAATAGAATCCCTAATGAATGAATTTTTAGTGATCCACAAAAAATCAGCCCCATACCATCCCCAAGCCAATGGTCAAGCGGAAAGTTCCAATAAGGTATTATGTACAGTATTGACAAAGATTGTCAATAATGGGAGGTCTGATTGGGACAAACAATTGCACCATGCAATTTGGGCCTTCCGAGTAGCATACAAGACTGCTATTGGAACTACCCCATTCAATTTAATGTACAGGCAGAATGCAATTTTGCCAATTGATTTTTTAATCCCCACTTTGAGAGTAGCACAACAGTATGAATGGACCGGACATGAATTATCCCAACAACTAGACCAAATCGAGAAGTTGCATGAAACTAGGTTACAAGTGGTAGCAGGAATCTATGCAGCCAAGAGAAGACAAAAGGCATATTATGATGCACATATAAAAGACAAAGGACTTATGGAAGGAGACTTAGTCCTGGTTTACACCTTAAAGCAACATGCCAAGAAGTTACAAAAATGCGGATATGGACCTCTGATCATCAATAGGATCTCTACTAGTGGGGCAGTTAATCTAGCCACTTTAGATGGAGACATTCTTCCTAACTACATAAGTGGATGCAGAGTTAAACGATTCATGGAGCCATTGACGGATCAAATGTTAGCACGTCTACTAGGTGCTCAAAATAGGAAGAAAGAGGAAGAACAGATTAGAGAGGAGGCTTGACAAGAAGCCCTAGAACGCATCAAGAAAAGGAAAGAATGGATTAGGCAAAGGGATGAACGGTATCTCCAAGGAGAAGAGCCGGTCCCTATGGCTAATTACCAAGTCCATAAATCTCACACGACAAATTCCTACATGTCACAACCTTATTTAAACCTAGGAATTGGCAAGACAGAGTACAAATTGATAAATGCCTTAATAGACTCAGGAGCAGGACTTAGTTGCATACGTAAAACGGTCATAAAAGATCTTCAAATGATTATGAGTCCCACAAAAGCCCAAATGATAGGAATTGGAGGTCAAACGATAGAATGCATGGGAGTAACTAACATTTCCCTCCACCTCGGAAATTCTTCCATGGAACAATGAGTCTTAGTGTGCAGAGATGAAGATTTAATAGAAGAGTTGATCCTAGGACAGGATTGGATCATTGAGAATGAAGTAAGCATCAACCTAGCTCAAGGCTATATTTCAGCCAAGATAGGGCACAAGGAAGTTTTTAGTCTATTAGGAGAGAAGCCTTTACCACAACCAACAACCATCGAGAGTGCGGAAGAATGCAGAAAAGAGCTAGTGGAACATGATTCCAGCCCCAATACTTCAGAAACCGGTCAAGAAGACGCAGAAAGCTCAAACCCTAATGTGTCCAGAGAAGCGATGAAATCATCTTATTCAGTTGATGAACGGCCAGACAATAAGGAAACCAACTCTATTGAAGTCTCTCATACGACAAAAGGATTACCATTGCAGAAGACAACATTCAAATACCCGCATCAAGGGGAGAACAAATTCAAATGGGTATGCAAAGATCAAGTACAGAAATCGGAAACGTCATCACCAAATCATAAGGAGAAAAAGAAGAATAACAAGTCAGCATCACAAAAATATGAAACAACAATACTCTTGCAAGTATGGCTCCCTAAGCCTTTGGTTGAAGCTCAGAAAGCACGATGGCAGATATGGATATACTATGTACAGAAATAAATGCTTCGGCTATATTAATGCTTGTTTTCTTTCAGGAAAAGAAACAAAAAGATGTGGTAAGAGATCTCACTTATAGAACCGTGGGAAACGGAGTGATGGAACGACAACAAATCACTGCAATGCACTACACAGTTGCTATACTTTCCATTGAAGCTAATGCGCTAGAAAGATTGGAGAGACTAATTGCATAATCAGAAAAGGACCTCGCCTCTCAAAGTAAGGACAAGGAAAGTGAAAGGATAAGCCTTCCTGCCCAGGAATCTTATGTGCCTAACTCCACAGAACCAGACACTTCTTCTTCTATGAATCAGTACTCACCAGAATTCCTATGAGAGATTCAAGAAGGGAAATGGGCTAAAGAGAGTGAAGTTCCTCCTCCCATTCAACTTGTGGATGATGCGCATGATCAATTCCCACAGGACATTCCATCTATTTATGGAGAACATGAGAGTACCCAATCTCAAGAGAGATTAGACTTTGAGTCTAATTCCTTACAAGAGCTACCCCATTTTACAGGCCCATGGAAAGCTAAGTCCACTTGTATGAGAGCACCCATGGTCATGGTAAGAAACAAAGACTCGATCATACCTAGGAACACAGAGGTTGTAAAGAACACTAAAGTGCAGTGCAATCTCACTTTAGAAGAACTACTCAAGATTAGGCCAAAACTATGGAAACATGTAGCCAGTCAAGTGCCAGACGTAGCAAACCTCGTTCCCAGGTAGGATCTCATAGAACAGTGCCCGAAATACCCTTGGACAAGATAGGAGACATGAGTGAAGGCGAAGAAGGGAACACCTATCTTCCCATCACCCATCACCCATCAAGGATACACAACCAAGGCGATTATGGACTCAGGTGCACGAGTTGCAATTGCTACCACTTCTCTATGGAAGTGTTGGGGCAAGGCAACACTCAGGCCAACGAGAATGAAACTCCAGATGGCCGATGATCACATTGAAACACACCTAGGATTGCTAGAAGGAATAACTCTCACTACATGTGGTGTTGAGTTTGAGCATACGTTTGCTATATGTGACTTTAGCAAGAATCATGCCTATGAGATGATTATGGGAAGACCATTTATGCGATAGTTGCAAGTGGTACAAGATTGGGGAACCAATTCCTTGTACTTGCAGCACTTAGGTGTCACGCCCAAAGTTAATCTCAAGGATTACTCTCATAGAGATGTCCCTCCTATCCAATGGAATCCCATCCATAGAGCCAAATATGATATTGAGTCAGTGCATTCCATAGGATCATGATCCTCATGGATGCATGAAGACACTCACTTGTGGATATGTAAAGTAGCAGTAGAAGAAGAGAAGAGAGAAAAAACCAGAGAGATAGGTGCGAAGGAAACCCATAGATCAATTCATGACACAGCCTATGCACCTATAGTATTTCCTGATGAAGAATTTGAACTTCACAGCTGGGCGGAAATTTTAGCAACAATGGATGTATCCATCAATGAAGAACAATGGACACCCCACTATGATGAGGATGGCTATGACATTTTAGTCTTCTCAATAGAGCCAATCATGTGTGATTCAGTTCTTGAAGAATGTGAACCTAGCATTGATGCATTTGAGGATGCAAGTGACTCCGATCTAGAGTCAATCATTGTGGACCCACCCTTTGCATCAGATGAAGAATACTTCTATGAAGTAGAAGTTCACCCTCAAAGACATGAAGAGCTTACAAATGGTGTAAGGTTGACCACACAAATGACCCCTAAGAATTAAGGAAAGAAAAGAAAAAAGAGAGGAGTCACACCCGAGGAGGAAGAATCTTTGTTTGAGGTCCCTGAAAACTTTAAGAAATATGAAATAGATGATAGGAGAGTCATGATAAGAATACCTAAATGTGATGCACAAGTAGGAGAGGCCTATGATAACGAAGAAACCACCAAGAAAATTTTTGTGGCTGTAGAAGATGGAGAAGAAAGATGCACTTACATAGGACATGACCTGACGAAAGAAGAAGAGCGAGAGTTGGTAGCCTTGCTAAGAGAATACAGAGATGTATTCGCATGGACTTACAAGGACTTGAAAGGTGTAGACCCTGACATATGCTCACATACGATTCCCATGACCTCAGATGCCAAACCCTCTAAGCAGAAGCCATACACATATAACGATAATTATGCTGCTAAAATCAAGGAAGAGATAGATCGTTTGGGTGAAGCTGGATTTGTCTATGAAATTGAGCACACTGAGTGGGCATCCCCCATTGTATTAGTGCCCAAGAAGAATGGAAAGCTACGTGTGTGCATTAACTTGAAGAAGGCTAATGCAGCCACTATTCGAGATAACTATCTGCTTCCTATCACTGAGCATCTGTTAGAAAGGCTAGCAGGCAAGGAAATGTACAACTTCCTTGATGGATTTTTCGGCTACAATCAAGTAGCCATTGCCCCAGAAGATCTATATAAGATAGCTTTTGCCACAGAGTGGGGCATATTTGCCTTTTGAGTAATGCCATTTGGTCTTACCAATGCACCCCCTACCTTTCGGAGACTGATGTTTCATGTATTTAAAGAATTCCTGAGGAAGAATTTAGAAGTTCATGTTGACGATCTTTGTGCTCATTCCAACATTAGACAGACACATGTACCTGAACTCAGGCAAATCTTTGACAAATGTAGAAAAAGTGTGTTTTCATGGTCAAGCAAGGCAAGATTCTAGGAGATATAGTGTCGAAGAACGGCATATCCATGGACAAAGAGAAAGTGAGAGCTATCACAAAATTACCTAGGCCAAAGAATGTCAAGGAAGTGCAAGCTTTCATGGGGCATTGTGGCTATTATCACCGATTCATTCATATGTATGCAATCATTGCAAAGCCCCTGTACTCCCTTTTGACTAACTTTGAGTGGACTGAAGAATGTGAGAACTCCTTCAATGAGCTTAAATGGCGATTATGTTCAACACCAATCTTAACCACACCAGATTGGATCAAGCCATCCATGTCCATGTGGATGCATCCAATTATGCTATTGGATGTGTGCTTGCACAACCTACGGGTGAAGGTAATACGGATCTTCCAATTGCCTACGCTAGTAGACAGTTGAATGCAGCTGAACGAAATTATATCACCACTGAACGAGAAGGATTAGGCATGGTATATGTGGTTAAACGTTTAAATTTTTTACTGATCATCAAGCATTCTTGTATTTGGTAAGTGCTTAAACTTAAACTTCGGATTAAGTTATCTGTTTAAAGTTTAATTCAGTCTGGGTTCTTGGGATGGTTAGGGGTCTATAAACAGAGGCCCTGTTTGTATTTTCCCAAATCTACACATTAAGAATATACTACTTCATCGAACTAACGCGTTAAATTGGATTATCTTCTCAGTACTGTTTTGAATACGTTCTTCAACACACTTCTACACCAGATAGTTGCTATATAATTTCTTCACTTTTTGTGTCAATCAATTTACTTAATACTTCATTGAATTTCACATAGTGATTAAACTTAATCAACAAAATTAACAACAGACTCAGATTACACAAAGTTTTGGCAACAGCGCTTCTCTTCCGGCTCTCGCCCAGACAAATAGTCCGACGACTACTATGCCTTCTGCTTCATGCAACTCTTTCATTAATTTGTCAAGAGTTACAATTGTTGCGCTACGGTGCGACTTTTCAGGCTATATATTACAAAAAGTATGAGTTCCTTTTCTGCGGCTTACACTGGCACCCAGGGTGGATCTGAACCCAAAATTGGTAATTACAGAGTCACGGTTCATCTATGATACCATGGATATACATAGTGCGAGCTAATTTGAAGGTACGTGTAATCTTTTGCTTTAGGGAATCTAACATATCCTTCAAAATTGCAGTTTTTATAAGTTGTGCATCAGTCCTAACAGAACTGGCAGCTATGACCTGGCTCATTAGTAACTCCGTCTGCGTTTGCAAAAAGGATTCCTGTAGATAAAATTCATTGGCCAGAGCAGCGTCTCGTTGCAGCTTTATGTCAACTACCTCTGCATCAATGCACGAGAGCTGTTGGTGCAGGGCAATCAACAATTGATGTTTTGATGAAGAATTGAAGCCAAGGACTGAAGAAAAGATCAAGTTATGAAGCTTGGAAGAAGTGCATATCCAGAAGATGAAGATGTGTACACATATGTACATTAATTCAGAGATAGTTTACTTATATTTTTGTATAGTCATGAGCTTGTAAATATTTGCCTATATATACAAGGAAAAATGTCGGGGCAAATATGAGAGAGTGTAGAATACAAGAATTGAGAAGATTTAGATGTGATTAGACTCTTGAAGAATGTGAAGATTAGCTATCTCATCCAAAATTAAAGTTTTTCTAGTAATGAAGAGAAATTGTGCCCGATCTTTCCGTGTATTCTCCTTCTATGCTTGATCATTTCAAGAATCCTTTTGTAGACGTCTAACTCCATAGTTAATGAGTCTATGGTTAAAGTTTGAGAGCCTAATTGTAAACAAGCTGTGAGAATTATGAGTAGGAACATTCATATGTGAAGAAGTGTTCACTGTTTTCTAAAACAGGTGCAAAATTTGATGTTAATGTTTTGGTCAGTTCTTCTTCCACAATGTAAAGTTTTGAGCAACCAGGCACTCAATCTTTAAGTTGGAAGGTAAGCTACTTATGGCTAAAATCATTTGCATAAACGGTTTCTAGATTGAGAGAACCAAGTGTTAGAAGTTACAGGTGTCTGAATCGACTTCTCAGAAGAACAAGTTTAGACATAGGTGACTTGTTAAGTTCATTTCTCAAGATCTACTAAGTCTTTTGGAATGATTTAACTTTGAGGAGGTGTGCAAACTGTAGACGACACGTTGTGCAAAGTTTTATAAAAAACTTTACACATTTGATAAGTCAATGAGAGAGATATGTGCAGCAAACTTTCTGTAGAATCATCGTCTTCACAATTTATCCAAAATCTTTATAATTGATCATTAATCCTCCAAATTGGGAAAGGTTTTGAGTTACTCTTGATATAGAGGTGCTCTAATTTCAAGAGTAGCTTGTTCTTTTGGAGATTAACACTCTCCATCAGTGGTATCAGAGCAGGACGTATCAAAATTGAAGAAAGGAGGACCCCGACTACTGCAACTGTAAAGAAATCAATACTTGAAGGTTCAAAAGGTGAAAGCTTAAGAGCAGAGCTTGAGAAGGAGGCCATACGACATCAAGGAATACAAAAGGAGTATCATTTGAAGTAAAGGTACATCTATTACTCATAAAGTTTGAAGAATTCAATACACAGGAGAAGAAAGGATGGGAGATTCTCTTCAAATAGAGAAGTTGGATAGAGAGAACTATCCAGCATGGTCAATGAGGATGGAAGCTCATCTTATGAGCAAAGACTTGATAGGTTATATTACAACTGAAGAAGAAAAGCCTCAGTTCATAGATCCTAGTGTTCCAACTAGGGAGGAATTATCAGATTTGACGACTTGGATGAAGAAAGTTGCTCAAGCCAGGAGCATTATCTACATGGTAGTTAATGACTACTTGCTACCTCATATTAGAGGTCTTGAAAGTGCAAGTGATATATGGAATGCTTTGGAGGAGCATTTCCAAAACACCACAAAGTCTAGGAAGGCATCCTTGTGGGCAGAATTTACCACATTCAAGAAGAAGGCCTCTCAATCCATCTCAGATTATGTAACAAGAATGGACATTGCAGATGCATTAGGAGCAGTTGATGAAGATATTGAGGAGGATAAATTGGTAGGCAAATCCTCACAGGTATGAGAGGTGATGACAAATGGAAGCCATTCATTTTTTCTACTGAATTATCACTTGATCATTTCACTCCTGATTTAAATTAGTTGCTAGGACATATGCTAACCTTTGAGCAGGATGTTAAAGGAGAAAGTGATAAAAGTACAAGTCATGCAATGTATTCAAAGGATAAGAAGAAGAATATCAAAGGGAAGCAACAAGCGAATGAAGATGAAGGTACAGCTAGCCAAGCTAACTTCATAAGAGGAAGAGGAGGTGGCAAAGGAAGAGGAAGAGGCAAGAGTAATAAAGATGGAGTTAAAGCTTGTTGGATTTGTGGTAAGAAAAATCACTTAGCTAATGATTGTTGGCATAATACTCAGAATAATGGTGGATATAATCATAATTTTAATTCAAGAGGAAGAGGTGGCAAAAATCAAAGAGGTAATTTCAGAGGTAGAGGTAGTAGAGGTTACTTTGGAAGAAATGCAGGTAGAGGATTCCAAAGTCAACAATACAACAATACCTACTACAATTATGCTTCAGATCAGAAGGAGGATTCAACATTGATAATGAATGCAACTTGTGAAGGAAAAGTGAAGACCAAAGAGTCTTCTACATTGACTCAGGGTGTAGCAATCACCTGAGTGGCAAAATAGCTTTGATGACTGATTTGGAAAATAAGGTAACTAATCATGTAGTTCAAACAGGTGACAATACAAAGCACAATGTTAAGTCAATTGGATCAGTGAAGGCCAAGGATGGTAGTACTCTCTTGAGTAAGGTTTTGTATGTTCCTACAATTCCTAAGAATCTGATAAGTGTAGGACAAATTGTTGAAAAAGGTTATGAAGTTAGGTTCACTAATGAAGGAGTGTTTGTGGAATACCCTAGCAATGGGTATAAACAAATTGTTTCAGGGAGGAAAGAAGTAAGATTGTTCACATTGAAGATTCAAGGTAATGTTGGTCATGCCTTGTTTACTTATGGAGGACATAAGATCTCTGAGTTAGATCTTTGGCACAAGAGGCTTGGACATTTCAATGAAAGAGGTATCAAAGATATGGTTAATAATGGTTCAGTGCTTGGATTGCCTAACGTTGCAGGTCACCATATGACATACAGATATGAGGCATGTCAATTAGGTAAGGCTCATAAGCAATCTTATTCCAAGCATGCTTTTATGTATTCAGAGAAGCTTGAGTTGGTACACATAGATGTGTGGGGACCATCAAAGGATTTCAGTATCAATGGTTCAAGGTACTATGTGATTTATGTTGATGATGTTACCAGATGGATCACTATCTATGTGATCAGAGATAAATCAGAGGTATTCAATACATTCAAACATTATCATGTGTATGCAGAGAGAATTAGAGGTCATAAGTTGAAGAGACTAAGGTCAGATGGAGGGGGAGAGTATTTCTCTAATGAATTCAGTGATTACTTATGGAATGCAGGTATAAAAAGGGAAATTACTTGCAGGGACTCTCCTCAACAAAATGGTGTAGAAGAAAGAAGGAATAGAACTCTTGTTGAGTTTGCAAGATCCATGATGAAGGAGAAAAATTGCCCAAATTATTTGTGGGCTGAGGTTGTGAATAAAACTACTTATTTGGTCAATAGGTTACCATGTAAAGCTTTGCAGGGTATGACACCATATGAGGCATGGTGGGGTAAGAGACCTACTTTAGATCATTGCAAAGTATTTGGATGTTTGGCATATGCATATGTGCCATCCCAATTAAGGCACAAATTGGAACTTAAAGCTGAAAAGTATGTATTTATTGGATATGATGATAAGCATATGGGATATAGGTTGTGGAGTCCATCCACAAAACAATTCCTAGTGTCAAAGGATGTTACATTTGATGAGCAAGGTACTTGGTATGCAGGTACAATCAATATTTATGCAGGCGATGAAGAAGTTGTGAATCAAAAGAAAGCTAAATCAAAGATTCAGATATTTGATGAAGAGGAGAACAATGAAGTACAGGTTGAAGTTGAAGAAGTGCCAAGATTTGATCTAGAATGTGATGAACCAGAAACCTCAAAGAGTGGAGAACTCAGAAGGTCAACAAGACACAAGTGGCAACCTACAAGGTATAGCTATGACACTTCTTTTTTGGCTACCAAAGATTATGCTTATATGGTAAAGGCAGATGAAGACCCTTCTACATATGAAGAGGCAAAAGGTAAGGAAAATTGGGAGAAAGCTATGCACAAAGAATATGATGCATTGATGAAGAATCAGACATGGGATTTTGTTCCTAAACCAAATAGTCAGAAGATCATTGGATGCAAATGGGTCTACAAGACAAAGAGGTATGCAGATGGAAGTGTGTCTAGGTATAAAGCTAGACTTGTTGTGAAAGGGTTTGCTTAGACATATGGTATAGATTATGATGAAACCTATAGTCCTGTGGCAAAGATGACAACCGTCAGGACACTCATAGCTATTGCTGCATGTAAAGGTTGGAAATTATGTCAATTAGATGTGAAGAATGCTTTTTTAAATGGTTATATTTCAGATGATGTTTTCATGGAGCAACCACAAGGATTCAGAGATGGAAGGTATCCAGATCATGTGTGCAAGCTCAAGAGAGCTTTGTATGGGTTGAAGAAGGCCCCAAGGGCATGGAATTATAGACTTGTGAAGTTCTTGAAAGAACTTGGTTTTCAAGTATCTAAAGCAGATAGTAGCTTGCTTGTCAAAGCAAGTGAAGATGGGTTCATTTATATGTGCATATATGTTGATGATATAATTCTTACAGGTACAGATGAGAAAGGCATTCAAAGCCTAAAAAAGCAAATGGAGAAAGAGTTCAAGATTAGTGACTTGGGAGACTTGTCATATGTCTTGGGCATGGAGATCTCATACACTCAACATGGAGTGTATGTAACTCAAGAAAGGTATTTGAGAAACTTGCTGATCAAGTTTAAGATGAATGATTGCAGGGTAGCACCTACTCCAATGGAGGTGAATCAAAAATTGAGCAGATATGGAGGAGAAGAGTTCAAGGATATGAAGCTATATCAAAGTTTGGTTGGTAGTCTGATTTATGCTACATTAACTAAGCCTGACTTATCATATGCAGTTGGAGTATTGTCTCAATTCATGCATTGTCCCAGGAAAGAACATTGGGTTGCAGGACAAAGAGTGTTGAGGTACATTAGGGGTACACTCAAGGAAGGTTTGTATTATGGTTTTACATCAGATACAAACATCAAGATATATAGTGATACAAATTGGGCACGTAATCCTGATGATAGGAGATCAACATATGGATACTTGTGTTATGTGGGAGATAAGTTAATTTCTTGGTGTTCAAAGAAGCAACACACAATTGCTTTATCATCCAGAGAGGCTGAGTACAAAGCTATGGTGGAAGCTGCAAAGGAAGTGATATGGCTTAAGACTCTAAACACTATTCATGGAGATAACATGAGTTCATTGTATTTAGCTGCTAACCCTGTTTTTCATGCCAGGACTAAACACATTGAGATTCAGTATCATTTTCTAAGAGAGAAGGTGATGGATAAAGAGATTGAAGTAATACATACTCCAACAAAAGATCAGATAGCTGATATGCTAACTAAAAGCTTGGATGGACCAAAGCTACAGAGATTCAAAGACATGGTAGGTATAAAGAAGATAGAGAAAACCTCAATCGATGATTGAGGGGGAGCTGTTGGTGCAGGGCAATCAACAATTGATGTTTTGATGAAGAATTGAAGCCAAGGACTGAAGAAAAGATCAAGTTATGAAGCTTGGAAGAAGTGCACATCGAGAAGATGAAGATGTGTACACATATGTACATTAATTCAGAGATAGTTTACTTATACTTTTGTATAGTCATGAGCTTGTAAATATTTGCCTATATATACAAGGAAAAATGTTGGGGCAAATATGAGAGAGTGTAGAATACAAGAATTGAGAAGATTTAGATGTGATTAGACTCTTGAAGAGTGTGAAGATTAGCTCTCTCATCCAGATATAAAGTTTTTCTAGTAATGAAGAGAAATTGCACCCTATGTTTCTGTGTATTCTCCTTCTATGCTTGATCATTTCAAGAATCCTTTTGTAGACGTCTAATTCCATAGTTAATAAGTCTATGGTTAAAGTTTGAGAGCCTAATTGTAAACAAGCTGTGAGAATTATGAGTAGGAACATTCATATGTGAAGAAGTGTTCACTGTTTTCTGAAATAGGCGCAAAATTTGATGTTAATGTTTTGGTCAGTTCTCCTTCCAGAGTGCAAAGTTTTGAGCAAGAAAGCACTCAAACTTTAAGTTGGAAGGTAAGCTAATTATGGCTAAAAGCATTTGCATAAAGGGGTTCTAGATTGAGAGAACCAAGTGTTAGAAGTTACAGGTGTCTGAATCGACTTCTCAGAAGAATAGTTTTAGACATAGGTGACTTGTTAAGTTTATTTCTCAAGATCTACTGAAGGCTGTCATAGCGTCTGTCTTGTCTGCAACTTCTTGCTTTAATTTTGTAATTTTGGTGTCCCATTGAGCAATGATATTATCCTTTACCGCTAACTGTTCTTGGAGTTACTGGATTTGAGTGTGCAATGAATGATTCTCGGCTTTGGCTGCAAGTACTTCTTCTTGGAGAGGGGCAATGTCTGCTTCTAGAAGGTCAACCTTGCACTGCAACTCCTGTTGGATTGTCTGAGTGGCCATCTTCATCTGGAGGGGCAATTGCTGGGAGAATTGGATGAGGAGTTGGCGCATGGATGCCAATTCAGCGAACATCATCGGGATGGAAAGAGAAGAAACAGGCTGCGATGGTATTGCATACTGCAGGTGAGGTGAGGATGGGGGAGAGTAGTCAGGGGGAGGATAGGAGATTGGTCAATGCCTCCCGATTGGCAGGTGCAGGCAAAGAGGGAAGAACTTCAACAACATCAGAAATGGTGGTTGGAGGAGGAAGAGGGATAAGAGAAGTCCGGACTAAAACTATTCCGGTCTCATGTTGGGGGATGGACAGGGCGACGTCAGTAACTGCTTCTTCATTACCAGTCGATTGATTGACTGTATTTGCTTGGTCATCTACGGTTGGTGAAGAAGGAGGATGACACTCCATAATAGTGATATCTGCCATTGTCTCCTTCATAGCCTCAGCATCCGGTTGATGAGATTCTTCCCACTGTGAGACTTCAGCTACGTCTTCCATAATAACATCTTTTTTCGGTCGCTTACTAGGAGAAGACGGAGCAGAGTCTACTTGTAATGAAGTGGTGGTGTCATGGAATACTTCAACGTCTGGAACCAGGGTGGTGTCCTTTACTTGACTTTGAGATGGGCTGAGGCATGTGCGTTTGCATTGGAAGAAATGTAGCAGGTCTTCGTCATCGTCCTCGTCGAGCATCTGTGTAGATTCCTCATGTAACAACACAGTATCCGTTGTAGGTAGTTGCGCGGCTTGGATCACCGGAAGGAGAAGGGTGAGGAGGTGGGGTAATCGGGTACGGGGAAATTCATGCTTGGCTTGTTGTTTGGTAGCTGCTAAGCATTCACGATGAATGCGCGAGAAGAAAAACAATGTGAAATTGACCCCCTCCTCTGAGGCAATGTCAATCATCGAATAGAACGGACGGGAGATACCATACGTGCGTTTTTGAAGGTTTAAGGCTGCTACACGAAATTGCAGCGTGGTGAGCTTTGGCTCGGGTTGACAGAGAATGGCAAACTCATTAGATGGGTGTCGGGGAAAAAGTTCTTTCATAGTTGCCAGCGGAAGGAGTGGTCCATCAACCAACCCTTCATGAGGGAGACGGAACCCCTCAGCAACCGTGTTTAGTGTAACTACTACACGGGGGTTTAATCACGTTAAGGGCCAGCAGTGCTCTGTAGCAGGCATGGTGGCTATGGCAGAGATAATCTGCACATGAAAGGGATGACACTCCGACACTCCACTGAATGCCATGGCAATTCAGTGAAGGCCAAGAGCCCTTGAGTACGCAAGTACTCACTCACGTCCGGAGTGAGACCCGCACGGAAGGTTACGATGTTTGCAAAAGCTTCCATGGCACACTTAGAAACAAGCAAAAACACAGAGCACACAAGGGTCGCAAACACACAAAGACACAATAGCGACTAACAGCGAGAAGAACAAGATTAAGTAGAAATACTAGAAAAATAAGGCGACAAGAACCCTAATCATAACGCAGTATTGGAAATATACCGACATAATGGCAACATGCATGTATTAACAGACAAAGTGACACAGAGGTGGCTATTAATCATGATTAGATAAGAAAACAGAGGGATCACGGTTAGATGGTCGACCGAAACACAGAAACCAGAACAGAAAGGTGATGGAAAAGAGTGGGAAATGGAAAAGAGTAAAAATACCAAAGATACCTCATGAGTTGGTAGACAATGGATAGTAGGGTCGAAGTTTCGAACCATTAATCACGTTAGGTAAAAGATGACCAGTTAAGGTGGATAATCGAAAAGTTGCGGGTCCCACTTGTTCAGGAATCCAGTAGGGATCGAACCAACGCAGTTTAAATTTTTCGACGGATCTATTAGTCTTAGCGTTATAGAAGAGGACTAATTGGTTTACCGTAAACACAGGGGTTTTGAGGAAACGATCATGGGTTCTGGCCTGTCTCAGCTGCACTTCCTGCATCACTAGGAAACTCTCCACACGTTATTCATCCAAGGACCGTAAAGCCTCCAATCGAAAGGGAAAAGATTCTTTCGGTAATAGCTTCTGTTCCGGAGTCACACATAGATTGGGAACCACCAGTTCCATAGGAGCAATCGCTTCTAATCCATATGCCAACTTAAAAGGAGTTGTTCCGGTCGCCACTTTGTATGTGGTACGATAAGCCCATAGTACAACATGTAGAAATTGGTCCCATCTCTCTGGGCAATCTAACACTAGTTTCTTCAAGATGTTTAAGAGAGATTTGTTGGTACTCTCAGCAAGTCCATTTGCTCGTGGGTAATAGGGAGAAATAAATTTGTGCACAATCTAGAATGTTTTTATAAGCACTTGCATTAATGTATTTGCAAAGTGCGTACCTTGATCAATTACTACCTCCAAGGGTAACCCATAACACGGAAAGATATCCTTCATTAAGCATTTAACAACTAAAGCCGCTATAGCTAACCGGAGAGCCCATGCCTCGTCCCATCTAGTTGCATAATCGGTGCACATCAGAATATATCTATTATTGGTGACTGTTGCCGGAAATGTAATGGGTCCTATGAAATCCAAACCCCATTTCTGAAAGGGTTCAAGAGGTACAATGGGTTGGAGAGGGAAGTAGTGTCGCTGTAAACTTAAACTTTAGATTAAGTTATCCGTTTAAAGTTTAATTCAATCTTGGTTCTTGGGATGGTTAGGGGTCTGTAAACAGAGGCCCTGTTTGTATTTTTCCAAATCTACAGATTAAGAATGTACTACTTCATCGAACTAACGCGTTAAATTGGATTACCTTCTCAGTACTGTTTTGAATACATTCTTCAACACACTTCCACACCAGACAGTTGTTATAAAGGCTGACTGGCACGCTGACACTCATCGCACTATTGTACATATTTGGTGACATCACGATACATTGTGGGCCACCACAATCCACTCTACAGAATCTTCCGATGAGTCAGGTCCGCCGCAAAATGTCCTCCGATTGGGGCAGTATGGGCCATGGTAACGGTTGAAGCAATTTCATGTGGGGGGACACATCTGAGTAGTACTCCTGAGTGATCCATGTAATGTAATTGTCCGACAATCAACCGAAAGCGTCAACTGTACGTGGCTAGTCTTCGTCTAGCAGCTGAAGAAATCATACCAGGTGGACATCCACTAGTCAAGAATAGAAGCAAGGTGTCATAGTAAGAAGAGGGTACCGGTAATTCTTGTTGATCATCCTGTATTGTCTCTATTGCATAGATGGCTGGTGTTGTATCATCAATTCCCTCCGGAGGCTCACCGGAATCCAACCGAGAGAGAAAGTCAGCAAGAGTGTGTGCTGACCTTGGCCGATGTACGATGGAGTAATCAAATTCTCAAGCAGCAGGACCCATCGTGCTAGCCGTCCTCCCAAATATTGTTGGCACACCAGATACACCAATGCTGCATGGTCTACATGGAAAGTGAAGCGTCTGCCCAACAGATAATATTGAAATTTTTTCACAGAATACACTAAGCCAAGACACTCCCGTTCAGTAACGGAATAGTTATGCTCTGCCGGGGCCAATCTGCGACTCGCATAATATACGGGATGAAACCATTTATCCGTATGTTGCATCAACACGCTTCCAATGGCACCATTAGATGCATCCACGAAGACATGAAATGGCAATTCCCAATTCGGTGCTTGTAAAATGGGAGCCTGAGTTAACAATGATTTCAGTCTATCAAAAGAAAGTTGACACTCTTTGGTCCATTCGAATTGATGCGGGCTACTGGCGATCAATCGATTGAGTGGTATTGCCAGATGAGCGAGCCAACACAGATGCCGCCCATGCCAGTGGATTTGGCCCAAAAACCGCATCACGTCTTTAGGTGTCTTAGGAGAAGGAGCCTCCAGTACGGCCTTCACTTTATCTGGATCCACCTGAATGCCTTGTTTTGAAAGAACGTGTCCGAGCAACTTGCCACAGGAAACAGAGAATACCGATTTATTCAGGTTCAGGCACAACCGATATTCCCCACACTTTGAAAAGCAACACCGTAAATGGTACAGGTGTGCCGACGTATCATCGGATAATGAGAAATCATCCAAATACACTCTCATAAAGGTGGTGAGATAAGGAGAGAAAATTTCTTGCATGTAATGTTGAAACATACTTGGAGCATTCTGCAGACCAAACCACATCACTGTACATGCATAGACACCCCAGTTGGTAATAAATGCAGTCTTGGGTATGTCCTGCTCTACAATTCTGACTTGATTATAACCACTGTATCTGTCTAGAAAGGAATACATCTCCCTGCCGGCCATGTCGTCTAACATGATATCCAGGAACGGCAACATAAACGAATCAGGTACAGTTGCGGCATTGAGTTTTCGATAATCCACGCATATCCGCAGCTGCTTGTTTTTCTTCGGGACTATAACAATGGGAGAGATCGATTCTGCATGCTCAATAGGCACAATAAATCCCACCTTCAACAATCGATCAAGTTTGGCTTTAACCTGTGCTGCATAGTTAAGATTCATCCTATAACTAGGTTGTTTGATGGGTCTCGCATCCGGTTTCAGCAGCACTCTGTGTTGATAAATCCGTGGATCCAACCCCTTCATATCCCTGTAGTCCCATGCAAACACATCAACGAACTCTTGTAGCAGCTACAACAGGTGCTCCTAGAAAGTCTCGGATAGTCCGGCCTTTATTTTTACGGGTCGTGGGTTGGTTTGGTCACCTAAATTGCAGGTGATCAGCTCATCTTCCTATACATAGAACTGTCGGGGCCTTTCCAAATCGTCTCGGGACTGGAGTAATTGTTGGAGCATCGACTCATCCAAAGTTTGTTTTGTTCTCAACTCATGCTCACCTGTCAGAGGTACCACCGTGCAGGCTATCGGACTCCAGTTATCAGCCACCATTTGTAAATCTATAGTGCCAAGTGCCATCAAATCCTTGTTGGCCTTAAGGAATGTCTCCTCTTCATCATCAGAGAGACCATCCAACATGTGTACAAGCTCCGCTAAATATGGCCGTGCATGTAAGTCACAGGGTTTCATGTCGTCCAACGGGACAACATATTTTTGGTGATTATTTTTAAAGACTAATTCATGCGTTGACCAGTCTTGCACTACCTTAGCTTGTTTTAGCCAAGGACGTCCAAAGACCAGATTGTAATCCAGGCTCGATTCGGGTAAATCTAGCATAACAAAGGTCATTTTGAAAACAGAACCTTGTAGAATGATCGGAATATCTCGCACCAAGCCCAGCAGATGGACTCGGGATTGATCAGCCATGTGTACAAAGAATTGAAAAGGTTCAATTTGTGTCCACCCCAGCCGTTTGCAAAGTGCTGCCATTGTAGTGTTGACACCAAATCCACCATCAATTAAGACTTGTGTGATTTTATGGTTTTTGTACCATATCATAATCAGTGGTACTGTATGGTCCACCATTGGGTCCAATTTCGATTGGATTGTAGCTGTTGTAGGAGCACTGGAGGATCCTGGACTGACGTGCTGCTGAAACTGTTGACGCACTCCAGGGACCAAAGCCAATAGTTGTCCCAATGGTAGTGTAATCGATGCCTTGGACAGAACATCCCAGACGGAATCAGTTTTGGCTGTTTCCGGTACGATCTCTGGTATGGATTCTGGTACTGTGGAAGTCACATTTCGTCCTTCGGGTACTTTTGGCGATAAGTTTTTTTGCCTCACCGGAACTGGGTCAGGAAATACGGTTTGTTCCTGCGTAGCCCACTTGCTTGCTTTTGTAAACACCTTCTGTTGTTCACGAATTCGAGGTTCAAAATCCTCTGCAGCTGGCTGTAGTTGCTTTCCTGAACATGTTTGCACTGTTGTTGTTTGAGTGTCAATTGGTGATATGTACACCATATTGTCGTTCCTTTTTCTTTTTATCGTACTCGGCTGCATCTTTACAGAATCTTCCGATATGCCCAATTTCACCACAAAAATGACATTTGGGGGGTGGAGGAGATGCACCATCTCCTGATGGACCTGCATTCCATCGTCCACCTCGATAATTCCTATATCCCTGGTACAGAGTATTCCGCATTTGTGGTGGCACATAATGGCTGGCCGGTTGCCCTTGTTCCTGAATAATGGCGTTAACAGCTGCTCTGTTCTGTACCTTGGCATTATACGGACAAGTCTCCGTAGTGTGGTCTATTGTGTGGTAGATTGCACAATTCATTTGGTTCAGCACGCATGTTGAACTGATGTGCCCTGGATTTTTGCATTTGGTACAGTAAATTTGTTTCAAAGAATCCTCGTTGGATTGCCTGGATGCTTTCAATCACTTTAGGTCTTCAGTGAATCTGCCCACTTTATTTTCTAAATGTAACACCATAGCAATTACGGCATCCAAAGTCATTCCTCCCACACACCGGATGATCATAATCTGTTTTAATTAGGGCTTTAATCTGTTGATGAACCACTGCGTGATAATGTCATCTGGTAAATTAGCATGCGCGGGTGGCAACTGTCGTAAATGAGTCCGAAATAACGTGGCATAATCGTGTACATTTTGGTGGGGTTTCTACCTATTATTGTGTAAGTAGTCAAAAATTTCGGCTGGGTTTTTCTTTAACCGAAATCGTTGCAGGAATGCATCCTTCACATCATCGTACTGCAGGAAGTGGTTCAAATCATATTCGGTTAGCCATCATGTAGCTTCATTAACTAGGGTTGACTGGAACACAATAGCTTTATACACAGGGTCTGCGGGGTAATTTAGAACTGCATAATTAATCTTGAAGGTCCACACATGAGCATCGGGATCATCCCCCAAAAAACCTCCAAATTTGGTGTATGCGACCCCTACTGGTATCGGGCGCGGTGGGATAACCTGTTGCTGCTGATGTTGTGGTTGCGGCTGTGGTGGTGTTCGTTGTTGTTGCTGTGAGCTACTCATGGTGTTGTTGTTGTTGGAGTTGTTGCTACCTGAATTTTGGGGAGGTATCTCTTGATCTTCCTGGACTATATGGTCAACTGGCTCACTTTCCGGTCCTAAAATGTCGTTGAACCGATTGGTTAACTCCAAATCTATCAGCCCTTCCTCAACTTTAGTGTCGAAATTAGCTAGAAGTGCATCGAAAAATGGTGAATGCAATAGGTGTCCACCGAACAACACCGCAGTTTCATCGAAAAGCTTCGAATCGCCACCAGGTAATACCGAACTCTCACCGAAACTCACCGAAACTCACCGAATTTTCATCGGACCAGACTGCACTGTCACCGGAATCGTCCTCACCGGATAACGCAAACCTATCACCGAAAGTGACTGAATTCTGATCAAATAATGTGGAACTGTCTCCGTGCTACACCGTGTACAACCAGAAATCACCGTACTTTCTTTAGAAGGGGCCGAACTTTCACCGAAAAGCACGGGATTCACGCCATGTGCTACCGAACTACCACTGGAATTGCCGCCGTCTGGCTGAATCGAACCTTCTGCAACTGAACTTAATTGTCCTACACTTCTACCACCAAGGGGTGTTCGTAATAAGTTCGGAACTGCCCAGGGATGTTGATCTCTGCGGTATTTGGGGTATGATTTGCCGGAACGTGTTACAGGCATATATCAAAGAATTCTTCCTCACATCTGGGTTCTTGGGATGGTTAGGGGTCTGTAAACAGAGGCCCTGTTTGTATTTTCCCAAATCTACAGATTAAGAATATACTACTTCATCGAACTAACGCGTTAAATTGGATTATCTTCTTAGTATTGTTTTGAATACGTTCTTCAACACACTTCCACACCAGACAGTTGCTGTATAACTTCGTCACTTTTCGCGTTAATCAATTTACTTAATACTTCATTGAACTTCACTTAATGATTAAACTTAATCAACAGAATTAACAACAGACTCAAATTACACAGAGTTTCGGCAACAGCGCTTCGCTTCCGGGTCTCGCCCAGACGAACAGTCCGACGACTACTATGCCTTCTGCTTCACGCAATTCTTTCATTAATTTGTCAAGAGTTACAACTATTGCGCTACGGTGTGACTTTTCAGGATATATATTACAAAAAGTATGAGTTCCTTTTTGGCGGCTTACAGTAAACAAGCCATGCAACACATGCAGATTAGTAAGATGGTTTCTCTTACTAATGGAATATGACTTTGAGGTTGTGGTGAGGAAAGGCAAAACTCATTTGAGAGCAGACCATCTCTCTAGGCTCACATCTAGAGGCCCCACAAGGAGTATCAGATGACCTTCCTGATGCTTACTTGTTTAATTTGGAAGTTGTACCTCGGTGGGCTAAGACGTTAGTGCCAGTATTGACATACGGGCCTAACCACCCAATAATAAACTCTCAAGATAGGGAGGTAGTAAAAGCCCAAAAGTACCATATCATGGCAGGAAGTATGTACAAGCATACGGATCAAGGGATATTAGCTTGTTGTGTGGAAGAGGATGAGTATGCAAAATGGTTGCAATTAGCACATGTGAGCACATTAGAGCAACACTACTTGAAGCAAAGAAATTTACAGACATTAAGGAGACTTGGAGTGCACTGGCCAACTATGGAAGCTGACGTCCATAAGTTGTATAAGGAATGCTGATTCTGTCGTATTAGACCACCTGTGGAGCACGCTACTCTGTACCAAGTTTCTCTAATACCAGATTGGAGTGAACCATTGGTAGCCTTCCTGAGGACGAAAACATTCCCTCAAGAGATGACTGTGGCTAGGCAAAGAAGTTTAGAACAAGAAGCCCTAGACTATGCACTCATTGGAGATAACTTATACAAGTGTGGTAAAGATCGTTACCTCAGACTATGTGTCCATGAGAGTGAATATCTTAAGATCTTGGAAACTGCTCACCAAGGTGTGCAGGAGGACACTTTGGACTAGACTGTGTGATTAAGGCAATCCTATTTGCAGCCTTGTGGTGGCCAACCCTTCACATGGATGCACATACCTACGTGAACTGGTGTGAGGTGTGCCAACGAACTCAGTATCCTATACGCAAAGATGAGATGCCATTGAAACCTATGATGGGTGGACGTGCATTCTCTAAGTGGGGAATAGACTTTGTCGGTCCTATTAACCCCCCAGCTAAGAGTTCCCATGTGGAGTATATCATTGTTGCCACTGATTATCTGACTAAGTGGGTGGAAGTGAAAGCCGCAACAAAGAACGATGCTCAAACGACAGCTAAGTTCTTATTTGAGAACATGTTCACAAGATACGGGCTACCTATAGAGCTAGTAAGTGATAGAGACATTCCATCCACTGTGTTTGGCAGCTCAAATCTTGTAGTAAACCACCTGATCCCATTGTAAAGCCACTTCCGGTTACTAACTGCATCCACACTACACCCCACCACCCCAATTAGCACATAGGAACCCTGCATCTGCTAACAGCACTTCACACTCACAACCACACGAGCACTAACTAACTGACTAACTAAGTCATAGTTCATCATGTTAATGTTGTAACGGGGATACATGACCACTTTGTTTCCATTTGCAATGTTAACATTCATTTGTATATTCTCACAGAACGAGCTCCCAGGCAGGCATCATCCCTCAGATAGTAGACATTAAAAGTCTTCCTATTCAGGAGGAGTTGAAGGAAAGGCCACAAGTGTTGAGAGCACTACATGTCATACCAATTCAAAATCCCCCCCCCCAAGGGCACACATCGCCAGTAAGCAAGAACTCCCATTGGTTCAGTGAAGTTGCAGGACCCCTTGGAGAAGGCACCTATTTATGGGAGTTTAACGGACGCTGCGACTGGTATCATTTCTTTACACGAGAGTTTGAGAGGCTTCAAAACAATGAAGGATTGCAACCAATATGGAAGAAGGCTAGATTGTATGATTACTTCAAAGCTCAGTTACCAAAGCCAGACTTCTTGAGGTGTTCATACTTGATTAGCACCCTCACTCCCAGTAAAGATAAAAAGGGGACAAGCACCTTTGTACTACCTTCTCTTACACGAGGAAATGAACTGAAACGCTTCAAATTGACCAACAATTTGGTGAGGGAAGCTCTAGAAATGTGAGGTATGCACATCCCTATGGAGAAGGAGACAATGATCCGGGACAACATGAAGAACAAGAACTTAACTAAACTAAAGGGTATGGTGGCAATGACACCAACTATTGCCATTCACCTTCGAATGTGCATGCAACACTTCATGTTCCCTGCTCAAGAAAGATTCACGATGCCACCCAAAAAGATTTGGTTCAGTCTATACCTTGCAGACACCTTCAATCTGACAATTAACATGCCACATTGGATCATTGACCAAGTCCATCTTGCACACCAACGTTGGTACAAGAAACAGAAGTCAGTGCTCTATGGATGTTGTGCACTTACCAGAATTGTATATCGATGCTTGGCATATGATGTGCCAATTCAAAGGGTTCTCATCTAGACTAGGGTGCAAGATTCTCAGTGAAGGATATTAGCCACAGGGCATCCTTCAAAGAAAATGAGGGGAGCTGTTCAAATGACATGTGCACGGACCCGGGGCACTACCCTGACACTTGAAATGACTCCGCCACCCTAGAGGCGTGTGCAACCCTTTACCATCAGATTACCAAGGCACAGTGTAGAAGGGCATAATCTGGTGTTCCCACCAATACCCACCAATTTAGAGTTCCCTCATGGCTTCATGCTGGAGGATTTAACTAATGAGGAGGTATCAAGGATAATTAATGCAACTAATTTGGAAATTGAAGCAGAGCAATTAAGTGGGCAACAAACTGTCACGGACCAGCCTCATCCAACTCAACCAAAAGTCGTCGAAGTAGATGAAGATGAAGAGGAGAGTGCAAAAGAGGAACAAGATGATGAACAAGAAGGACCATCCGATGAAGGGGAGCATGAATATGAGAACTCATTATACCAGAACTTGCGGAAGCCCCAACTTATACGAAGCAACTAAAAAGACTGTATGATACTATCAACCTAGTTCAGGAACGACACAGACTATCTTTGGCAACAAGAAAGGTGTTGATGAACAAGATACTTGAAGAAGAAGGTGTAGATGATCAATACAGGGCTACCCTCAACATGCTCACTGATGCACTAGGAGTACCAGAGACCGTGCACACTACCCTTGCACACTCACGGAAATTTGAGCGATGACACGGGAGATGCCCCCCGCAGACCAGGGAAACAGATAAATATTTTGGTATCAGAACCACATGGCACCACCTCCACAACCACTGGCACAAATCACTCCATTCAACACACTGACGAAGCCCACACCTCAAGTGCACCCCCATCACCACCTTTACCACCCTTCCCACCAACTCCACCCCCTTCACCTCCTACCACCACTGTCACCACTACTGTCACGGCCACAGTCTCCACTTCCCTTAGTGAAGCACACACTGTGAGTCAACCGTCACAATCCTCACAACCTGACACCACCACTATTGTAACTTCCACCACAGACCAGGTAATTCTAACGGTGGTCACCCAAAATACCATTCATCCTATCACACTTCTCGGTGGCTCACATGCACAACTGCACACACCATTATACACCTTCACGACCATCACCACACCTACCATTCCCATGTACACAATTACTCCCACGACCGCATCCACACATGACCTCATGGACATATCACCCACTTTTGCACCCCTCCCTCCCCCCATATTCCCACAATCTCCCATTCCCCTACCACCCACTTCACCATTCTCAAGCACAACATTCACACTCCCTTTCCCTTTTCCCTACCCTCCTCCATTCAACACCTTCCTAGCATCCACTCTTGTCAATAATGTATTCAATAATTTCTGTCAATGTATGTCTCAATTACAACATCATTATCAGCATTTAGATGCTTAGCATACGAGCCTGTTTAGAACCCATGAAACTCTACAAGAACGATTCATCAACTTGCAAAAGGACAAGAGGCTATTACAACAATAGTATGATACCTTGCAGAGACAACATGACGAATAAGTGGCCAACCCCCCTCAACCGGATACACAGGAAAAACAACAACTCAACAAAATGCTACACGCCCAAATAACAGACAATCTCAAGCTTCGTCGTAATCTCGCATTACTACGGAAACACATGTTTGCAGCACTAGAAGAAAATAAAAGACTCCAAGGATAGAATGAAGAAAACCTAGAAGGAACAATGGAAGGATCACCACACGAGATCGAACCGGAGCGCTTCAAAGCCATACCATTAGACAACATGCAGATCATATTGGACACACATGCTGACCTAATAGAGGCATATGTTGCCTTAAAAACAAATCGTGATGATCTACGGAAGCAATTAGCCACTCAACGAGAGCCACCACCAGAGCTGGCAGCCACAACTGACACATCCGAAGAGGTAGCAGAACTGAGAGCATAACTGGCAGAGTTGCAAAATAAACTTCTCCAATATGAATGCCAACCTTCTCCCTTGGTGGAGCCGGAGCCAGAGGAACTAGTTCAAACTGAAGTAGAAGAGACTTTCGAGGAGCCTTATGTACCCATGCCTATACCAAGAGGTAAACAAACAGAGGAAGGAATGGATACATTTGAGATTGAAGCTCCAGAATGGATGCAAAAATTAGAAAAGGTAGGTCCAACCCATGATGATAGAGTAGTAGTGCAGATATAGTCCATGTCCAGACTGGAAGAGGTCATCTCAGATTACTTCTAAAACCTATCCCATCATCGATGTATTGGCACTTCAGATGATTTTTATGTCCCCTTTTGTGTATTATTGGCAGATTATAATGCCGGGATAAAACAACGCACCATGAAAGAGCCAACCTCTGCAACACAATTTGCCACAGACGACATTCCTGAGAGTGCAACGCATGGCAACATCTTTCAACCCACATGGAGAATACGCCTACTCGAAACATACCCCGAAATGGTGCGCACATGGAATAATATGCCCTTATACATTAAGTATAACCCCTGCTACTGCCCTGTGTTTTGACGAAGATCATGGCTTGAGTACACCAAAACAATGATGATCGTGAAAGGATGTGACAAATGGTTAAACTATGTATATTTGGCACCGCCTCGTGGCCAACCAACAGTAGCGTATATGATTTCAATAATTCGACACTGGGGCATTAGATTCAAGAATGTACCAGACATCATTGCACAGATGTGCCTCAAAATATTCAAACTTATGCTGGTAACATTCAGGACCTTCAAAAATGTCAAAGAACCTCACCTTTCGGCCCTGGGTTTCAATGACGACAATCAAGACCTCGTCTATGATATGAGCACCACCCCATCCATCAATGTTGTATATGCCTGGCATGCTCGTATCAAATATCTCCCAGCCTGCTTCAAACAAACTTTTGAAGAAATGTTTATCACAAGGTTCTGGGAATATCATTCAGAGATATTCATACCCAGACCATCTCCTTTGCTACATTTATTTGCTATGGAATAGGCTCTACACTCAGAGAAGCTACACATGCCACATCCGGAGGTACCTGGGCTAGTAGACTGGGATGCCCTACTCACCGATTCGGCCAAAGGGCTGAGATTAGCGGAGCACCACTTGGCGACAGATGTCGTGGAATACTACGTCCAATGGTCTGCTCAACAAGGAGTGCTCGAGCTTGAGGGGTACTAGTAGTATTTATGCACCAATTTTCATAATTCTCAGAGCTCGTTTGAGCCTCCAAAATATCCTTAGAACCTAATTTTTAACTAGCTCTAGTGACTCAGAGGAAGAGATACCAATGGCTTCAGAAGACATGCAAGGTTCTGTCCCTGGGGGGAACTTTATGTCAACAGTAGAGGGGGAATACCGCACCTCTCTGCAATATGTGTCCACTAATCCCCAAGAGATCCCCATCTACCTCGATGGCTTAAATAAATCAGTAGCCAGGATGGTGAATTCCACCGAATCAGCAATAGTGCCCAGACCTGCAGTCAAGTACGAAGGAGGAGTGTACATGGAAAAGTTGGGTCACATCTATGTGGTAACAAAACACCCAAATCATATCAAGGAGAGAGGAGGATTGGAAGGACAAGGAAATTCAGGAAGATTGGACCCTGAAGAGTTAATAACTACACCCAGAGGCAAATCAGTAGTGACTCGAGTCTTGATAGGGGATTTGATACCTCAAGATGATTACTTATGAGATGTCTACTTGATCCATGGATCAGACTTATTGTTACAAACTGACTTGCCCACACGAGGACAGGAGGAAAGCCCAATCACCTTCTATGAGTTAAAAGATCCTGAAGAGGAGTCTAGAGTCACGTACCTAGACAAGAACCAAAGAGCGTATTGGCCGGTAGATGCCGTTGATAGGGCTCAATTGAAGTATATGGGGTTGCCAATATTCCCTTCGCGAGAGCAGGCAACTACCTCTCATAATCCTTTTGGAACACATCAAGAGTCAGAAAATGCAATGTCGGGACAAACAAGTCAACAGAGAATTCCTAACCAAACCCATGTGCAATTCACAATGCCAGGGCTGCAATCACACAATCAACCTCACCTTGGACTAGGAAACCAACATTGGCCACTAGTGAGGCCAGGACCACCACTAGGAGTTGTTGGGAAAGATGGATGGACACTCCAAGTGATGAGTAGGTACTACCAAATCCTGCTTAGTACCAGCCCTTTGTAGGTTCATAGTTGATATGTGGGCCCTCTTAGCTTTCCAAAGACACCATACAAGCTCCTATGTACTTTGGAAATGATGTATGAAAAGATTGAATCAAAACAGACTACTTCTAAATAGAAGACTCAATGAAAACCTTCTATTTTGGATCATACACCTACTACTTGTAATGCTCAGTGCTACCAGTACAGTAGCAATTGGAAAAATTCCTTTTATAAGTATCTAGGTTGCTTAGTAAGCTAATGATTCCAAGTGAAATCACTTGAAATGATCCACTATACAGAGAGCAATCAATTTAACAAATAAATTATTACCTCCGATTTTTTAGGACCTCTATAGAGTTTGACTAGTGAGTGCTTCGACGTGCTTTTCTCCAAATTGGTTAAATGGACTTGCTTCAAAATTTGTCAGCATGTAGATAACTTCAAGTTGATTCCAAAAAGCTATAGAGCATGGAATTTGGTTGAGAACTGAGTGAGATATGAGCAGCACAAGTTGACAGTTAGGAATGACTATAACAGAGATATCATAGATGAGCAATGTAGATATAATGTATTAATGAAAAATTTTGTACAAGATCATAGGCTTGATAATCATAGCCTTATGATGGAGAATAGTGTAGGCTACAATGTAGGCCTTACACACATACAAAATGGCAATGGAGAGCTCAGATAGTGAAGCCGTCTAAACACGACTTTTTCAAGTGACTTTATATAAGTGTTGTATTCAAATTTGAATTTGAATTCAAGTTTTGGCTCTCTAAAAGTGATCCTTCATTCTAGGAGATATTCCCTCAATGCAGTAGTTATTTTTCTAACTAACAAGTCCACGAATTTTTGTTAGGTGATTACAAATATTCTCAAGTCAAAAAAGAAATGACTTTTACAAAGGTAAAGAGATAAATTTCCACTAACAATGGTTACCATGAAACTTCATATCTTTATGAACCTCAAGAAAAATGTGTAGGATTGGACTTTGCATCAACAGCTCCCCCTCAAGCCAAACATTTTGGCTTAGTCTTCATCTTCAATCTTCATGAATATCCTGCAATCCAAGATTTCATTGATTTAAACCTGCAAAGTTTTGTACCATTAGTAATGCTTTAGTCAACAAATCTGCACATTGCATATTAGTTGATACATATGCTAGCTGAATATCCTTGCTCAATAGCTTTTCTCTCACATAATGATAGTGGATCTCTATATGCTTGGTGCTAGCATGATAAATAGGATTAGCTGCAAGGTACATTAGGGGAAAAAATGAAACCTGCATGGGCCTTTTAGATTAAGGGCTGATTAGTGATGGACCAATGAGGAGAGGGTGGTGGCCACAGTCTAGTCCTTTAATCACATAGACTAGGCATAGGCTTCCCTTTTTTTTTGAGTGGTCAAAAGGGAAAAAACCACCCATAATTGTGTGAATGGTTTTGAGAAGGAAGGAACCAATTATAGCCCTTGGATTGCTATGGTCTTCAATGGTTGAGATGTATTCTTTCATACAAAATCCGTCATCATATATGGGCCGTAGGATATAAGGTCCATTGAATGGTTGCGCTTGAATTGAAACTACCATGGGCACCTAAAATGTCCACCATTAGATTTCCAATTCATCGAATGGCTGAGGATGGCTTTCGATAATCAAATGGCACCTTTCGATCGGCATTGTTAGATGAAACCTTCATCCAATGGATATAGATAGGCTTGAAAATGTGCTCAGCGTGAGCTGCAGTCATCCATCTGATGGACTCCTCATCTAATGGATGATATTGACTCTCGAAATTGGCTCAGCACCAATCACGATACAGTGTCAGATTTCACACGATCGAACGGCCATAAAGGCTATAGAGAGTATGCATAAGGGCTGCAATGAGACTCTGATAAGTCTAACGCATGGAATACCCTCTCTCTATAATTTTATATTCCTTTTAACTTGAACCATTCGATTCAAGAATCCAAAGGTCAAGAAATTTACACTTTTCGAACCATTTGATTCAAGAATCCAAAGGTTAAGAAATTTCTATACCAATCACGATACAGCGTCAGATTTTGCACAATCGAATGGCCATAAAGGCTATAGAGAGTATGCATAAAGGCTGCAAGGAGACTCTGATAACTCTAACGCATGGAATACCCTCTCTCTATAATTTTATATTCCTTTTAACTTGAACCATTTGATTCAAGAATCTGAAGGTCAAGAAATTTACACTTTTTGAATTCAAATAGAAAATTCTACAATATGCAATGTTATTTGCGAAAACCACTAGTTGTTTTTGAAGCCCCTTCAATCCTCCTGATTAAGCTTTTTAATCCCTAAAAATTAGGGATCCTTACAAGGCCCATGCAGGGCTCACTTTTTCCCCTAATGGTAATGAACTTTTATTATCAGCATTGGCCAATCCTCTATACTCTACCTCTGTAGAAGATAAAGCAATAGTAGGTTGCTTCTTTGAAGACCATGATATTGGCTTATCACCTGCAAATGAAAGGTATCCTGAGGTACTCCTCCTATCATCTTTGCATCCTGCCCAATCTGTATCTGAGTAGATCTTAATGTCCAAGTATGATGTATAAGGGAAATACAAACCATGATGTTGAGTACCCTTAAGGTACTTCAAGATCCTTTTGGGAGCCTCCAAGTGGGGTGCCCTAGGCTTATGCATAAACTTAGTACACTTACTCCATAAGCAATGTCTATCCTTGTCAAGGTAGCATAGTTCAAGCTTCCCACTATGCTTTGATAACCTGGAATGTCCTCAAGTACACACGTTCATGAGCACTTAATTTTAGGTTTACCTCCATTGGAGTACTTGCAACTTTGGCATCCTGCAAATGAAACTTCTTCAACATATCCTGTATATACTTTCTCTGAGTAATGTAGATTCCAGAGTTAGAATAGACTAACTCAAGTCCAATAAAATATTTTAGTGATCCAAGATCACTAATTTTGAACTCCTTCATCATCTGGTTCTTGATCTGTTTGATGCCATTAGCATCATTACCTGTAAGTACGATATCATCAACATATACACATAGGTATATGACCTCTGAATTACTTCTCTTGATGAATAGAGAAGTATCTGCTTTACTCATCACAAAACCTTGATCCTGAAGGTATGTAGTCAACCTATGCTTCCATGCCCTAGGTGCCTGCTTCAATCCATAAAGAGCGTTATTCAATTTGCATACATGTGTTACCTTGTTTGGGTCCTCATAGCCAGGGGGTTGTGACATGTACACCTCCTCTGAAATCCAGCCATGTAAGGTCACCGGATTGGCATATTGTAATTTCATATTTTTCCTATACCGCACAAACCGAAAGGTCGTAGCGCAGTGTTGTATCTTTTTATCAATCAATGAAAAGACATGGCAGTGAATCTCCGGTGACGACGAATGGAATCGCCAGACTGTCTGTCTGAGCGATTACGGTCATTGGAGAAGCTGTGGTGTATGATTCGTGAAATACTGAGTAAAGTTAACTCTTACTTTGTATAATTACATTGATTTGTGATTAACTCAGTACTGTTAAGTGGCCGATAATAGGGCTGTGCAATGGTGTTAAATAACTCCTACATTACGTACTGTGAAAAGTCTAACCAGAATTTTGGCAGTAAGCTGGATAAAGGATTCGATATTGAACACTAACGTACTGTGCATTGAATAAGTTAATTGGGAAAATTAAGTTACAGGGCCTCTGATTTATCAGACCCCTACCACTCCCAAGAACCCGAAAGAACTTAAAAGTGTCTGTGACGGAAACGCACTTTTAACACTGGTGCCGTCTGTGGGAAGGTGGCATAGACTGTGAATAATCAGTAAGGTGGAGTAGTACGCAAGTGGTGCAGAGGTGATATATGCCGGTTACTCAGTCCGGCGAGTCGTATCCGAAGTACAGGAGAGACCAGCATCCCTGGACAGTACCAAATTTGTTAGGGACACCCCCAGGCGGCAGAAGTATAGACCCGTTAAGCCCAGTTGTCGAAGGAGCGGAGCCCATTAGCAGTGATTCTGATAGAATTCCGATGACACATGAGGAAATTCCGATAGATTCCGGTGTAATTTCGGTGTAGTCTGCAGAAGGTACAATAACTTTGGAGTGTACAGGGATGCAGTGCACAGTTGACGCGACATCGTCTGGTCAGGATTCAAATTTTGCCGAGGATAACGTGGTGTTACCTAGAGAGATCATTGCCGGTGAAAGAATACCTTGTTTTGGGGAAAGTTCGACAAATTCCGGTAACAGTTCGGTCCCAGTTGCACGGAATTTACAGTTTTCCGGTGACCGTGTGATACTCCCTGGTGAATCTTCATTTTGGACACCACTGTTCGAGGCAAATTTGCCTACCTGGGATATCAAGGCTGAGGATAGGCTCTTTGATTTGGAGATCCGTAAGAGATTGAATGTTATTTTCAAGCGAGAAGGTGAGCAGTCAGACCACACAGATTCCAAAGGACCAGAAACACCTCCTCAGAACTCAAGAGACAGCAACGGTACCACCAATAGCACCATGAGTAGTCAGCAACAGCAGCAACAACAACAACAACATCAGCAAGAGTAGCAGCAGCAACAACCACTTCCACTTCGACCTGTTCCAACAGGGGTGACGTACACAAAGTTCAGTGGATTTCCAGGTGACGACCCTGATGCACATGTGCGTACCTTTGAGATAAGTTATGCCGTATTGAACCATCCAATCAATCCGACATACAAGGCCATCGTATTCCAGTCAACATTAGTCAATGAAGCAGCGGGGTGGCTAACAGAGTATGATATCAACGATTTCGTTACCTATGAGGCGGTAAGGGATGCGTTTTTGCAGAGGTTCCGGCTGAAGGAGAACCCTGCCGAAATTTTCGATTACTTGCAGAACAATAGACAGAAGCCGCACTAGACAGTTTAGGAATATGCCACATTGTTTAGAACTCATCTAAGACAATTGCCTCCAGCACATGCTAATTTACCGGATGATGTTATAACCCAGTGGTTCATTAATGGTCTGACCCCACAGCTAAGACAAATCATGATCATCCGCTGTGTGGGTGCTATGACATTGGATGCTGTTATAGCAATGGCCCTGCAACTAGAGCATAAGGTTGGAGGATTCACTGAAGACTTGGAGTGGCTAAAAGCTAGCAAGAACGTTACAGATGATCTAGCTAAACAGATGTATTGCACTAAGTGCAAAAATTCAGGGCACACCAGTGTTACCTGTGCCCTTAATCAGATGTATTGTGCCATCTGCAATACCACCGGATCAACGGAAAATTGTGCGTATAATGCCAAGGTGCAGGGACGAGCAGCTGTAAACGCCATTATACAAGAACCAGGTCAGCCAGCAACCCACTATGTGCCACTACAGATGCGAAACAATCAGCCGCAAGGATACCGAAATTACCGGGGATAGCAGAATACTAACTTCAATGCAAATCGATGGCAAGCAGGTACATCAGCGGAAGGTACTTCTCTGCCACCACCTCGATGTCATTTTTGCGGTGAGATTGGCCACATCCAGAGATTTTGCAAGGATGCAGTTGAATATGACAAAAGAAAGAAAGAGCGTCAAAATCTGATGACCAACATGGTCTATATCTCACCAGTGGAATCACAAGCAGCAGTGGTCTAGACACGATCGGGTAAGGAGTTGCAACCAGCAGCTTAGGTGTTTGAACCTAGTATCCGCGAACAGCAGTGAATGTATACTAAGGCCAGTCAGTGGGCCGCTAAAGAACCAACTGTATTCCCTGATCAAATTCCGGTGACATAGGCTCCCCTACCAAAGGTGAGAGCGCATGAACAAGCCTCTACCCCAGTAATAGGAGAATCATCATCAGACTCAGTGAAGAGTGCAATTCCAACAGACCGGGTATGGGATAGTCTCTTGAAGGCTTCAATTACACTCCCTTTGGGGCAGCTACTCGCCTTGGTGCCCGGCGTTAGGCAGCAATTCCAGCAACAGGTCAGTCCTGGATCTCCCAGTACTCCGACGACTGCAACAATACAACCGGAAAATGATTCTACGGTGGACCATTCAGTCCCTTAATCACTGTTTGGCATAAAAATCACAAGATTACTTAAGTGTTAATCGATGGCGGTTCGGGTGTGAACATAGCAACTGGAGCTCTTTGTAAGAAATTGGGGTGGACCCAGATCGAGCCCGTTCAATTCTTTATCAGAATGGCAGACCAATCCCGAGTCCATCCGGTGGGACTAGTCTGGAATATCCCGATTACTTTGCAGGGTACCACGTTCAAAATGACTTTCGTAGTCTTAGAACTACCAGAATCTAGCCTCGAATATAATCTTCTTTTCGGTCGACCATGGTTGAAATAGGCCAAAGTTATACAGGATTGGTCAGCGCAGGAATTGACTTTCACAGATAATCACCGTAAATATGTTGTCAAACTGGATGCCATTCAGCCCTGTGAGCTTCATGCCAGACCCTATGTAGCAGAGCTGGTCCACATGTTGGATGGTTTATCTGACGATGAAGAAGAGGCGTTTTTGAAGAACAATAAAGATCTGATTTCCTTAGGTACTATCGATCTTCAAGCTGTAGCAGACAACTGGAGTCCGGCAGCCTGTACGGTTGTTCCCGTGACCGGAGATGCAGATGCAGATGATAGTGTTGCTATGGATGGAGCCACTCTACATCAACTTTTACAATCAGCTGACGACTTGGGGAAACCTCGTCAATTTTATGTCCCGGAAGACCAGTTAGTAACCTATAATTTGGGTGATGAAGTTAATCCGCGACGTGTTAAGATTAAGGCAAGACTTTCCGAGGCATTTCAAGATGACTTGATCCGACTCCTGCGTGAGTTTTCTGATGTTTTTGCTTGGGATTATCGCAATATGAAAGGTCTTGATCCGTGGATCTATCAACATCGGGTCGTGCTCAAACCTGAGGCAAAGCCAATTAAGCAATCCAGTTACCGAATGAATCCCAATTATGCAGCACAGGTCAAAGCCGAACTCGATCGGTTATTGAAGGTGGGAATCATTGTACCAATCGAACAGGCTGAATGGATATCTCCGATCGTGATTGTTCCGAAGAAAAATAAGCAGCTACGAATCTGTGTGGATTAGCGGAAACTGAATGCGTCCAGAGTACCTGATCCATTTCCTCTTCCCTTTCTTGAAACAATGCTTGACAGAGTGGCCGGGCACGAGATGTACTCCTTTCTGGACGGTTACAGTGGTTATAACTAGGTCAGAATGGCTGAACAAGACATACCGAAAACAACTTTCATTACGAACTGGGGTGTTTTTGCTTGTACGGTCATGTGGTTTGGGTTAAGGAATGCTCCCAGCACATTTCAATGTTGTATGCAGGAAGTCTTTTCACCCTACCTGACTACTTTTATGCAAGTCTATTCAGATGACTTCTCCTTATTTGGCAAGATTGCGGCGCACATGTACCATTTACGGTGCTGCTTTGAGAAATGCCGTGAATACCGACTCTACCTGAACCCGAGAAAATCCGTTTTTGTGGTTTCTTGTGGTAAACTCCTTGGACATATTATATCTGCACAAGGTATCCAAGTCGATCCAGACAAAGTCGCAGCTGTGTTTGAAGCACCCGTCCCTACAATGCCGAAAGAAGTTATGCGCTTCCTAGGTCAAATCCGGTGGCATGGCAGGCATCTACAGTGGCTAGCCCATTTAGCAACACCACTTAATCGGCTAATGACTAGTATTCCATGACAGTTCGAATGGACTTCGGAATGCCAAACTGCATTCGATCGTCTAAAAGGATTATTGATGCGGGCTCCAATTTTGCAACCTCCTGATTGGGACCGCCCATTCCATGTCTTTGTAGATGCATCGGATATAGCCATTGGAAGCGTTTTAATGCAGCAAACTGACAAGTGGTTTCGACTAGTCTATAATGCCAGTCGCCAACTCGCTTCTGCGGAAAGGAATTATTCAATGACCGAAAGAGAATGCCTCGGTTGGTGTATTCTGTGAAGAAATTCTGACATTATTTGCTCGGTCGAAAATTCACCTTTCACGTGGATCATGCCACACTTGTATATCTGGTCCGGCAGCAACATTTAGGTGGTCGGTTGGCTCGTTGGGCTTTATTGCTACATGAGTTCGACTATGAAGTGATTCATCGACCCGGTACAACACATGCCTTAGTAGATTTTCTCTCTCGATTGGATTTCGGTGAAGCTCCGGTGGGCGTTGATGATACCACACCAGCAATTTACGCTGCTAACCCAGCTCGTGACGAATTTACTCTACATCCTGTGCCGCCTACCCACTATGATATGTTGTTAACTTTTCTAACTGATGGATGTCTTCCTCCTCATACACCTTCTACTATGCGGCGGAAAATTGCAGTTTACAGTTGCAGATTCCGGTTGATTGTAGGACAACTATACTACATGGATCATACTGGTGTCTTACTTCGTTGTATTCCACCACATGAAGCAGACTCGGTTATTGCTATGGCACATTCAATACCCTCCGGTTGACATTTTGCAGCAGATCTTACTCATTGGAAGATTCTGCAAAGTGGGCTTTGGTGGCCAACCATGTATAAAGATGTCAAGCACTTTGTATAGCAGTGTGACACTTGTCAACGATCTGGACAGCCATTACAATGCCACTTCTTTCCTTTGCAACCTGTATTACCTTTGGAACCTTTTCAAAAGTGGGGTCTTGATTTTATTGGGCCAATCACACCACCAGCGATCCTTAGCAACACTCGCTACATCCTGACCTGTACAGATTACGCCACCAGGTGGGCAGAAGCTTGGGCCTTACGGTCCACCACAGCTATTTCGGTGGCAAAGTGCTTGATGAAGGACGTCTTCCCGCATTATGGGCTACCTCTGGAACTTGTGACAGACCAAGGAACCCATTTTGCTAACAATTTAATGCGAGTACTAACACACACTTTTCAAATTCTGCATAAATTTAGTTCACCGTACTATCTTCATGCTAATGGTTTAGCTAAAAGTACCAACAAGATGCTGTTGAGTATGCTCTGCAAATTGATTGTGGAATCTCCAGAAAGATGGGATCAGTTACTACCCGCAGTCTTATGGGCATACCAGACTACATACAAAGTTGCAACCGGAATGACCCCTTTCAAGCTTGCGTATGGGTTGGAAGCAATCGCGCTGATGGAGCTCGTAGTGCCAAGCTTACGCATGGCCCTAACTCAGAAATTACTGCCCGAAGACGCTTTGCCGTTTCGGTTGGAAGCACTCAGAGACTTGGATGAACATCATTGGGAAAGCTTCCTAACTCTGCAAGAAGTTCAGTTGCGGCAAGCCTGGACTCATGATCATTTCCTCAAGACTCCTGTGTTTACGGTGGGCCAATTTGTGCTATTTTATAATGCTGAAGAAACATTTGTGCACAACACCAATACTGACCACTCCTGATTGGAATAAACCATTCCATGTCCATGTGGATGCATCCAATCATGCCATAGGATGTGTGCTAGCACAACCCACAGGTGAAGGAAACTTAGATTTGCCCATAGCATATGCTAGTAGATAGCTCACCGCAGCTGAACAAAACTATACCACAACTGAGCGAGAGGGCTTAGGCATGGTATATGCTATACACTATTTATTGGGCAACAAGTTCAAGTTTTTCACTGATCATCAAGCTTTGTTATATTTGGTCAATAAACCTTGCAATACAGGACGTTTAGTAAGATGGTTCCTCTTACTAATGGAATATGCCTTTGAAGTTGTTGTTAGAAAAGGTAGAACCCACCTTCGGGCAGATCACCTTTCTTGCATTACTTCAGGAGAGTCACTGCAAGGAGTGTCTGATGAACTACCTGATGCTTATCTGTTCAATTTGGAAGTTGTTCTGAAATGGGCAAATAAGTTGGTACCAGTCCTCACCTTCAGACCCACAAATAAGAATGTGAAAACCTCGCAAGAAGAAATTGTAAAATCACAAAAATATCACATATTGGCAGGAAGCATGTACAAACAAGATACGGAGGGTGTACTAGCTTGTTGCGTTGAGGACGATGAACATAGTAGTTGGTTGCAACAAGCTCATGAAAGATTGCTTGGAAATTATTATTCTAAATAGCGCACATTACAAAATCTAAAACGTTTAGGAGTGTATTGGCCTAGCATGGACAAAGAAATACATGAGTGGATTACGAATTGTCCAATGTGTAGAGAGAGACCACCAGTAGAGCATGCCACCCTTTATCAAGTGTCATTAATTCCTGATTGGAGTGCTCCATTGGTAGAGTTTAAGAGATCGGGAAGATTACCCAAAGAGGCTAGTCTAGCAAGAAGACGAAGAATGGAGTAAGAGGCTCAAGGCTATGCCTTAGTAGGAGACAACGAAGAGGCAAAGATGGTTACTTAAGACTGTGCGTTCATGAATCAGACTATTTGAAGTCTTAGAGACTGCACACAGTGGTGTTGCAGGTGGACATTTTGGTCCTGACCGAGTGATCAAGACCATTTTATTCTCAGGACTTTGGTGGCCCACTCTCCATATGGATGCACATACCTATGTGAAGAAATGTGACACATGCCAACGTGCAAAATATCCAGTTAGAAAAGACGAGATGCCTTTGAGGCCAATGATGGGAGGGCGTGCATTTTCGAAGTGGGGCATAGACTTCATCGGTCCTATTAACCCCCCAGCTAGAAACTCCCATGCAGAGTACATTATCGTAGCCACAGATTACCTTACAAAGTGGGTGGAAGTAAAAGCCACAACAAAGAATGATGCTCAAACAACGGCTAAGTTCTTATTTGAGAATGTGTTCACAAGATATGGACTACCAATAGAGTTGGTGAGCGATAGAGGCACACACTTCCTGAATGAAGTCATTGAAAATCTTCTCCAAGAATTCTTGGTGATACATAAGAAGTCTGCCCCCTATCATCCACAAGCTAACAGACAAGCTGAGAGCACAAACAAGATCCTATGTAATGTCTTGACTAAACTAGTAAATAATAAATGCTCTGATTGGGATAAACAACTTCATCATGCTGTTTGGGCTTATCGAGTTGCTTACAAAACGGTACTCAATGCCACCCCATTTCAGATGGTCTTCGGACAGAATGTTGTGCTACCATTAGATTTCGTAATCCCAGCCTTAAAAGTAGCACAAGAGCAGGAGTGGAATGGACATGAATTGTCCTCTAGGATTGTTGATTTAGAACGCTTAGGTAAGACAAGGCTACGCGCGGCGGCAGGCATCTATGCTGCAAAGAAAAGACAAAAGGCATACTTTGATGCACACATCAAAGATAAAGGAAGGAAAGAGGGAGACCTAGTGCTGGTTTATACGCTAAAGCAACATGCCCGTAAGTTGGAAAAAAGAGGATATGGACCCATGATCATTAATAGAATTTCCACTAGCAGTGCAATTTAGTTGGCCACTCTAGAAGGAGATATCTTGCCAAACTATATTAGTGGATGTAGAGTCAAGTTATACCAAGAACCTCTTACAGAGGATATGCTTACAATACTCAACATTGCTAAGAAGCGAAAAGAAGAGGAGCTAAGGGTGAGGGAAGAAGCATAGGCAAAGGCCAGAGAGCATATTAGGTGAAATAAGTTAAGGCGACTAGGCATAGATGTCAACTCAAAAGCCCCAAAATATCACATGGATATGTGCCAAAAATGAGGCATAGCGACTTCTCAAGTCATTGACCGACATCCCTTTGTGACCATAGAGATAGGACAAGGAAAGGGTGCAAGGATTGTGAAAGCATTGATTGACTCAGGTGCAGCAAGTAGTGCAGTTAGACTTTCCTACTGCCAAGACTTGCAGTTGAACATCAATCCCATAGAAGCTTATCTCATAGGATTAGGAGGTGTGGAAACCCCTTTTTTGGGCGAGGTGGAACTTCCCATCTACCTTCAAGATGTTCCAATGACCGTCAAAGTGCTGGTGTGTCAAGATGAGAACCTTACAGAACCTCTTATCTTAGGACAAGATTGGATTTATAACAATGCAGTCAACTTGAACCTAAGAAGTCAACTTCTTCAAGTTTGGGTCCAGGGACAATGCTTTACACTAGAACTAGAAAATGGCATGCTCACAAATCCAGATGTCACATCTTGTAGTTCTCCTAGGACTAATCTTAGCAAAAGAGATGTTGTATGCGTCAAAAGCTCTATGTCGCAGGAGAACTCAATCATGGAAGAACAGGCTCAAAGACAAGCGGACTCCTCCTCTAGTGCAAGGACTAATGCCGCCACTACAACTCAACCAACAAGGCAAGCATAACCGAACGGGACAACTGCTATATCAAATAGACAACGAGATTTTGAAAGGAAAGTAGTGCTGGGCATGAAGCAGATCTAGGTACGAAAAGGAGAGCAACCACCGGCCTTAACCCCACAATTCCCCTCCAGGGACTCCCACCAGGCCAGAAGACGAATGAAGAAGCTAGGACAAACTCAACCACAAGATATTCGACAAGTTTGGGTGCCTAAGAAATTAGTTGCAGCTCAACAAGGACAATTGCAAATATGGGTACCCAAGAAGCTCTTACATATACAACAATCTATGCTCTCCCACATGAGAAAAGTCTCAACAAAGAAGCCAAGGCGGGGCAAGGGTCAGAACCAAACACCAAGACTAAAACTAGATCAACTCGCCTCTTCAAAAAGGGTTAGAAGACCAGCCACAATGGTATGGGTATGGAAGCCAAAAGCACTCGTAGCCCCCACAAAACCAAGGAACCAACCATGTGGGATACAAAATTTAAGTAACCATCCAAAGATGAAGATGCCTGAAGTGAGTTCTACAGTGCCAAATGTTGTTCTAAGATGGACCCCAATAAGGAGGATTACATCATTTCGAGATCCAATGGATACCTCCAAGAAAGATGGCATCAACATCCGCAAATAACATCGAAAGCCTTGACGAGCGAAAACCATGTGCTCCTTGCACAACCTTGTCTTTTGCACCATTCAGCTCATGCATTTCCAAAGTGTGCATTAATATAGGGCCACATTACACGGCCGTGCATAGACACACTTGAGAATCCCAGGCACAAGAGCACATTGACATATGTCAAATATTTTTATTGATACTAACCTTTGTCTTCTTGTTTTGTGACATTGTTCCTCAAAAAGAAAAAAAAAAGAGAGAGAGAAGAAGAAAAAACATGGAAGAAAGAATTTGTTCCCAGGTTTGGCTCATGGAACATGAATGAGTCATGCTTAGTTGAAAAATGGAACCGTTGATTCCTGGTCATTTATCAGTTTGGATAGAGGTGTGTCTCGACTAGCAGATGATATAATTGCTGCCTTATCTGGTAGATGTCAAGAACTTGGCATGAACATGGCATCCACAACTATCGTTTCCCCTTACCATGCTAGGAGGGAAGAGCTTGAAGTTCCACAACTTGAGTGATGCTTCACTACTGTATATACGAGAGCATCCAAGGAGATATCCGCAAGAGGTAGCTCGAGTACACTGCAAATCTTTGTATGTATACTGGGTGACAAGACTCATGCTTATGGTGAGCTAAAGAGAATATGTGAAACTAAGCTTGGTGGAGTTACCCAATGTTATTTGTCAAGAAATATAAAGAAATTCAATCTCAATGTTTGGCAACTGTTGCTTTGAAAAGAGGAAACAGACCAGGCACTCAAAGGAATTTTCATCAGTGGCCCCTCAACATGGACATTCATCGACAATGGTCCATCACAAATGCCGGGTGTACAATACGTAGAGATACACATCAATCGACCTTTCACCATGGTAAGTATCTTCACTTTGGTAGCACCATAACCATGATAGATTAGGAAACCTCTTCGTCGGCATACCCTTGAGCACTTAGCTCAAGACCCCAATTTCTGCACCATACTTCTTCCAATGCATTTTTCCAAGTAAGCATGCATAGGGCTACATTACAAGGCCGTGCACAAGGCACATATTTTACTCAACCCATGCACCAACAGACTTACCCATCATTCATTATGGGTTACGAGTACGGGGCCTGAGCTACATAGGAATATCATCTTTGGAAGATTTGGAGGACAGTAATGGAGGCCCACCATGAAACAATCATGCTGGAATCCAAGGAAGGAGCGCATACCAAGGGACAACAACTTCCAAAGGCTTTTAGTGACAAATGAAGAACCGGACAACCAACCCTGCCACATTTGGAAGGTAGACGGCTCTTGTTCCTACCAAACAGACACTACCTCTCAAAGAACTACATGGAACAACCATTACAACAAGGGTCTGCTAGGGACGACAGACTCGAGAGGGGGGGGAGTGTTGAAGCTGAAGGTCAAGGACAAAGCACAGGAGCACATCAAAGAGGTGGACACACAAGAAGAAGGAGCAAGTAGGGAGTTCCAAGAAGTGTATGTCAAATTTTCAGAAGAAATCCCTACAAAAATAGTGATTTTCATCACTAAAAACCATTGTAAATACCATTTTCTATTTTTATAACTCCATTTTGTTCAAGTCGAGGAGTCCCCAAGCTTGAGGAGTATTAGAAGTACCATCGTACCAATTTTCATAATTTTTAGACTTCCTTTGAGCCCTCAAATAAGCCCTGGAACCTAATTTTTAACTAGGCCGGACACTAGGTTTGGACAGGGCCAAAACTACTCAAAAAACTATAAAAAAGAGCTAGAGAGCTCATTTTTGAGGTTAGCTTGTTAGAGAATAGAGCTTTTGTAAGAGAACTTTTTTGCAATCAAAGCTTTCCATTGTTCCTCTCTTTGATCTTACCTTGTGCATGTGTGTGTGTGTGCATGTTTGTTGTGCTTTCACTTGTTGATGTATGAAACACCACAAGAAATGAATTAATGTGACACTAGAACACCTCTATGGTCACCATTCACTCATTGCCACTCCAAACTTTGAGAAATGATAGCCTAAAGTGAGAACTTTGCTTCTATAGAAATTTCTAGTCACCGAAATGACATACCTTCAGTATTTTGCTAATTTCTCCTATCTCAAGTATTATTTCTCCATGAAACTTTAAAGGCTGAAACTAGAAGAGTAGAGCTTTCCAACAAGCTATCATATGCATCAAACGGATCTCTAGAACTCAAGTTATGGCTCTCACAAGATGACCCTGTATGACCTTCCAAAACTGGAAATTTTACCTGTTTTAGTAAGAGCGCCTGTTTAAAATTAGAATTCGATGCCTAGCATCGACTTGCAACGAGAATTCGATGCCGGGCATCGACTTGGGATGTTTTTGGCCACTTTTCAGCAGGGATTCGATGCCGGGCATCGACTTCCCGCATAAAGTCTTGATCTTTTGGACACCAAAACTATAGGTGATTTCATGCACACTTACAATATGACTTATCAACTGGAATTCGATGCCAGGCATCGAGTTGCTCCAACAACATCATGTTTTCAAACACTTCAACACTGAATGAAAAAGATAAATGAAAATATGACTTATCAGCAGAGATTCGATGCCAGGCATCGAGTTGCTTGGAAAACCTGATCTTTGTAACTCATCACACAGTAGGTAATCATGGAGATGATGGAGAGAGGCTCATACACAGAACTTTACTCAGTTCTTTCTCATAGCTATGAATACTCAGAAGTTTTATAGATGCTTTCTCACTCAGAGAAGCCCGACTATACACAGTCGTATAAATGAACTCCTTCTTCTACTTCTTCTCTCTATTCTCTCTCCGTGTCAGTTGATACAAACCAACTTATATAGATTTTCGTATTCTCGTGATTTTAAAAAACTTCTAGAACTAAAGTGAACTAACTTTACAAATATGATACACTTGTGAATTTGTCCCTTCACATAGGCATGGGGTTTTCTTCCTAAGATTTGACCTTCAAATATATGTCCAGTTAGTGATTGTTTCTCCAACAGCTCCCCCTCAATTACTAATTGACATTCCCTGTTTCTTCATATCATCTTCTTTTCTTTTACTCCTGCCATGCTTTTGAATCTGCTGGTCTTCACATCATCCAAGCTCTTTGTCATTATGTCTGCTAACTGATCTTTAGTAGAAATGTACTCCACTTCAATCTCCTTCCCCATTACCTTTTCTCTGAGAAAATGATACTGTATCTCTATGTGCTTTGTCCTTGCATGAAATACTGGATTTGCTGCAAGATAAAGTGAACTCATATTATCTCCATGTATTGTAGGTGTACCTTGATCAATGCCTAAGCTCTTGAACAATGTCTGCATCCATATGACTTCCTTAGCTGCTTCCACAAGTCCTTTGTATTCTGCTTCAGTTGATGATAATGCTACTGTATGTCGTTTCTTTGAACACCAACTTACAAGCTTATCACCAATGTATATCATGTAACCATGAGTTGATCTTCTGTCATCCTGGTTACCTGCCCAATCTGAATCACTATAGGCTCTCAACTTCAAATTTGATGTAAAAGGATAATATAATCCTTCCTTTATAGTTCCTTTGATATATCTGAGAACTCTTTGACCTGCAATCCAATGTGGGTCCTTTGGACAATGCATGAATTGTGACAAAACTCCCACTGCATAACTAAGATCAGGTCTTGTTAGTGTAGCATAAATCAAACTACCCACAAGAGATTGATACTTCCTCATATCTTTGTAGTCTGCACCATCATATTTACTGAGCTTGTGATTAACTTCAAGTGGAGTTGAAGCTTCTCTGCAATTTTCCATATCAAACTTCTTCAACAAGTTCAGAAGATACCTTTCTTGTGACACATATATGCCATGATCTGTATAAGTAACTTCCATTCCAAGAAAGTATGATAACTTTCCTAGGTCACTGATCTTGAATTCTTTTTCAAGCAATCTCTTTACCTCCTTGATTCCTTCATCTGAAGTACCTCTGATTATAATGTCATCTACATAAATACAAATGTAGATTGTACCTTCCTCTGTTCTTTTGATAAGTAGACTTGAATCTGCTTTTGAACTTTGATATCCAAGATCATTGAGATACTTCACCAGTCTATAGTTCCAAGCTCTTGGAGCTTGCTTCAATCCATACAATGCTCTTCTCAACCTGCAAACAAAATTTGGATACCTGGAATCTATAAACCCTTGAGGTTGTTCCATGTATACCTCATCTGATATGTATCCATTCAAGAATGCATTTTTTATATCCAATTGACTTAGAGTCCATCCTTTTGAAGCTGCAATAGCAATGATTGTCCTTATAGTTGACATCTTAGCTACGGGACTGAATGTCTCATCATAATCTATGCCATAGGTCTGGGCATAGCCTTTCACCACCAATCTAGCTTTGTATCTGGCTATACTTCCATCTGCAAGCTTCTTCACTTTATAAACCCATTTATTTCCAATTACTTTCTTACCATTTGGTTTAGGAACAAGTTCCCATGTCTTGTTCTCCTCCAGTGCATTGAACTCTTCCTTCATTGCTTCTTCCCATTGCTTCTTACCTTTAGCTTCATCATAGTTCTGAGGTTCTTCATCATCTTTGACCATATATGCATAGTTCTTCTGAGTTATGTAAGAAGTATCATAAGAATACCTTTCTGGTTGTCTTCTAGTCTTGCTTGACCTTCTTGGTTCACATTCTTCATATGTGTCTGGATACACTTCTTCATCAAATATAGGAGCTTCTTCATTCCTTCTTGTTAATCCACTTGTGGATGTACTTGCTTGCATATAGTCTTCATCTCTATTTACCTGCACAATTGATTTTCCTTTCTCACATCTTCTTACCTCTTCTTCAAATTCTTCAGCTGTGTGACTTTGATCTGCATACCAACTTTTCTGTTCATCAAATGTAACATCTCTAGAAACAATAAATTGTTTGGTTAGAGGATTCCACAATCTGTAACCCATCTGCTTTTCATCATAACCAATGAACACATATTTTTCTGCCTTTGGTTCAAGTTTATGCCTAAGCTGTGATGGCACATAAGCATATGCAATTGATCCAAACACTCTACAATGATATAGTGTTGGTTTCTTACCCCACCAAGCTTCATATGGAGTCATACCATTGAGAGCTGCACATGGTAATCTATTCACAAGATATGTAGCTGTATTTACAGCTTCAGCCCAAAGATAATTTGGACAATTCTTCTCCTTCAACATAGCTCTAGCAAACTCAACCAAAGTCCTGTTCCTTCTTTCTGCTACACCATTTTGTTGTGGTGTATACCTGCAAGTTATTTCTCTCTTAATACCTGCATTCCAAAGATAATCATTGAACTCTTGGGAGAAATATTCTCCCCCTCCATTAGACCTCAGTCTCTTAAGCTTTTGACGTGTGACTCTCTCTGCATATGCATGAAAATGCTTGAAAGCTCCAAACACTTCTGATCTTTCCTTCAAAACATATAATGTTATCCATCTTGTAGCATCATCAATGAAAAGAACATAGTACCTTGAGCCACTGATAGATCCTTCTTTTGTTGGTCCCCATACATCTGTATGAATAAGCTCTAGTAATCCATCATGTTTGAATCCTTTCTTCTGAAATGGTAACCTGTGTGCTTTACCCATTTGACATGATTCACATTTATAAACCATATGTTGACTTTGCACATTTGGTAATCCTAGTACAGACTCATTAGCAACCATAGCTTTAATTCCTCTTTCATTGAAATGACCTAATCTCTTATGCCAGAGATCAAGTTCTGTAATCACTGCTTCACCATGTGTGAGCAAAGCTTGACCAATGTTTCCTTGCACTCTTAAAGTAAAGAGTCTACCTTCTTTCTTACCAGAGACAATCTAATTATATCCATTCTCTGGATCTTCCACAAATACTCCTTCATTTGTAAACCTGACTTGAAAACCTTTTTCAACTACCTGTCCCACACTAATCAAGTTTTTAGGTATTGTTGGAACATACAAAACATTGGTTAGCAAATCTGCTCCACTCTTGCATTTCACTTTTCCAATTGAATGTACACTATGTCTTGTATTATCACCAGTTTGAACTGTGTGACTCGAAATACCTTTTTCCAATTCTGACATCAATTCTATGTTTCCTGACAAATGATTAGAACATCCAGAGTCAATATAAAATACCTTTAGATCTTCTTTATCTGATATGTTGATTGAGTTCATCATCAATGATGTATGACTTTCATTCTGTGTGTCATTTGCATAGTTGTAGTAGGTGGTGTTGTAGGATTGATTTTGTCCCCAACTTCTTCCTCCACCTCTACCATAGCCTCCTCTTTGACTTTGTCTACCTCTTTGAGAATTACTTTGATATCTTCCACCTCGGCCTCTGCTATTGTTGTTTTGATTCTGGTTTGATCCTTGTTGGTTGTGCCAACAGTCATGAGCCAAATGATTACTCAATCCACAGATCCAGCAAGCCTTCTTGTTGTTATTTTGATTACCTCTTCCTCTTCCAAAGCCTCTTGCTCTTCCTCTGCCAGTGCCTTTACCTCTTGCATAATAAGCTTGAGAACTCGACTCCTCTTCATCCTTTGCTTTACCTTTATCTCCTTTCTTCTTGTTCTTCATGTACATTGCAGAACTTTGTCCTTTATCTCCATCTCCCTTCAAGTCTTGCTCATATGTGAGCATCAAACCAAGCAACTGGTTCAAATCTGGAACATAATGATTTAATGAAAGTTCTGTTGATAAGACAAAAGGTTTCCACCTTTCATCCCCTCTCAGACCTGCAAGTAGCTGAGCAATCAATCTGTGATCTTCAACATCTTCATCTATGGATCCAAGACTATCTGCAAGATCCTTCATCTTAGTGACATAATCACTAATGGTTTGACTTGGCTTCTTCTTGAATGTTGTAAACTCTGACCATAGACTTGCTTTCCTTGCTTTAGTAGTACTTTGGAAATGATACTCCAATGCATTCCATATATCTTCAGATGATTCCAATCCTCTGATGTGTGGTAGTAAATGATCAGAGATTGTATTGTAGATGTAGGCTTTTGCACTTGCATCCTTCTTCTGCCAATGCTTTAAAGCATCAAGTTCCTGTTTCTTTGGTCGGCTTTCATCTTCAAATACTGGCTTCTCTTCTTCACCTGTTACATATACCATGAGATCCTTACTCATAAGTAAGGCTTCCATTCTCATTACCCATGCGGGGTAATTATCTCTGTCCAGTTTGTCAATGGAGATATGATCTACCATAGTTCTTTCCTTCTGCTGCAACCTGTGAGCTTAAAGGATAAAGGATAATACCTTTTGAAGTTCTTTGTGTATGAGGATACTTTTGAAGTAACCTTTTGATGCCTTGTGTCTTCAAATGCTTCACCTTTCAAACTTTAATGGAAAACTTTACAATACTTCTCGTACCTTTGTCGTCTTCTGCTCTCGAGAATCTTTCTGCTCTGATACCACTTGTTGATGTATGAAACACCACAAGAAATGAATTAATGTGACACTAGAACACCTCTATGGTCACCATTCACTCATTGCCACTCCAAACTTTGAGAAATGATAGCCTAAAGTGAGAACTTTGCTTCTACAGAAATTTCTAGTCACCAAAATGACATACCTTCAGTATTTTGCTAATTTCTCCTAGCTCAAGTATTATTTCTCCATGAAACTTTAAAGGCTGAAACTAGAAGAGTAGAGCTTTCCAACGAGCTATCATACGCATCAAAGGGATCTCTAGAACTCAAGTTATGGCTCTCACAAGATGACCCTGTATGACCTTCCAAAACTAGAAATTTTACCTGTTTTAGTAAGAGCGCCTGTTTAAAATTAGAATTCGATGCCTAGCATCGACTTGCAACGAGAATTCGATGCCGGGCATCGACTTGGGATGTTTTTGGCCACTTTTCAGCAGGGATTCGATGCCGGGCATCGACTTCCCGCATAAAGTCTTGATCTTTTGGACACCAAAACTATAGGTGATTTCATGCACACTTACAATATGACTTATCAACTGGAATTCGATGCCAGGCATCGAGTTGCTCCAACAACATCATGTTTTCAAACACTTCAGCACTGAATGAAAAAGATAAATGAAAATATGACTTATCAGCAGAGATTCGATGCCAGGCATCGAGTTGCTTGGAAAACTTGATCTTTGTAACTCATCACACAGTAGGTAATCATGGAGATGATGGAGAGAGGCTCATACACAGAACTTTACTCAGTTCTTTCTCATAGCTATGAATACTCAGAAGTTTTACAGATGCTTTCTCACTCAGAGAAGCCCGACTATACACAGTCGTATAAATGAACTCCTTCTTCTACTTCTTCTCTCTATTCTCTCTCCGTGTCAGTTGATACAAACCAACTTATATAGATTTTCGTATTCTCGTGATTTTAAAAAACTTCTAGAACTAAAGTGAACTAACTTTACAAATATGATACACTTGTGAATTTGTCCCTTCACATAGGCATGGGGTTTTCTTCCTAAGATTTGACCTTCAAATATATGTCCAGTTAGTGATTGTTTCTCCAACATCACTCACACACTTGTGCCTTCACTTGCTCGTGGTCTTCATACCGGTCCTCACGTCTCCGCAGATTGACAAGTAAAGGAGGTGGTGCTTACACCTGAGCTACACCTTGTTTGTCTCCAAACCTTCGAGAAGTGTCAGTTTTGCTCTTAGGTTGTGCAACTACTTGCGATGTCCTGAAGCATGTCGACGATGAGCGGTCTTGTCGAGGTAAGCTCACATTAGGCTTGAGATGTCTTTGTCCTGTGTCCATCATTTTCAGAAAGGTGATGGTGACCTAGCATAGGATCTAGTCGATGAGCAAGAAAAAATGAGAGATAGACAAGAAGACAAGTGGGTAGTGGAAACCCTAGGTAGAAGGGGAATGAAAAATTGGTGAGAGAACTCGGTTAGAAATGAGAAAAAGAATCAGGAAAGCGATTGTGTGGTCGGGGAGAGTATCAAAAATAGAAGTGGGGAATGGTTTTTTATTATATATGGTGTGTGTGGAAAGTGTGTTGAGTATGCATGTGGAATAGAGACTCGTGCCGTGTTGAACGAATAGTCGAGAAGAGTGATGAGAGGGAATGTGGACATGTCTTCTGCTTGGATGTATATTGTGTGTGATGAGCTTGCATGTGTGATGTGGTATCATGATGTGTGTGTTGAGAATATATGTGTGATGTGGATGATTGATATGATTGTCTTTTCATTTTGGTTGTAGATATTGTTATTGATGAAAAATGGTCTAATATTTTGGTGAGTTTGTAGATAGGTGGACATGACGATGAAGATGCGAGCAAATGGACAAAGTTGGTAAGTGAAGTGACTGATTTTTGATGACTCATGGATGTTGATTTAGTGTGGTTACAGGTATGTCAGTGGAAAGAGATTGAATAAGTATGAGGTATGTGAATGTGCATTGATGTATTGTCGATGACTTGAATGGTTTGAGTGTAGGCACAATTTGGCTCGTTGGGGACGACTTCGCGAGCAGAAGAGGGGAGTATGTTAGCTATGAAAACTATTGATTCCTATGCATTAACACATTTCTATTCTAGCAAGAAATATGTTTGGTTGCAAATCTTTTGCAAGAAGGTCGTGGTTATCAGGAACAGTATGGGACATGCATATAAGGCTTTAACTGCTATGAGTATATGCAACATGGAGGGCATTCCCTTGATGGAGTACATTTACCTTGATCTTGAAGCAGGAGAAGCTAAAAAAGGGGTAACAGCTAGATGTTAGTAAAGCTATGCAGGATATGGAGGAGAAAAAGCAACACTAGGGACCTTGAGGTTGGACTTTATACTTTGGGGTCCATGATGCAAAAGCTTGGCATATATCTTGATGGTCGACATTATGGAAGCATGCTAGCAAGGGTGGGAAATTATACTCCAGTTGAGGACATGTTGGAGAAAATATGGAAACTTGCTGATTATACTCTGTGGGTTAGCATATTAAGGGCCGGTCACAATATGTTGGACTGGGGAAAACAAGGTAGGCTGATGAAGATATCAGAGAATTCACCAGAATTGGATTGAGGAGGATAATGCTAGTTTATTGATACAGACTTATGGACAAGGCAGCAGCCTCGGACGTTGTATTGCAAACATTGATATGGATGCCATTAGATGAAGTTAATACGAAGAATCGACTCTCGAGAAAGCATAAAAAACAAGAGTCTCGTTTTTTGTTCAAGAAAAACTTTGGCAAGGGGAGTATGCCCCATTAACTTGCACGGGGAATTCGTCAGAAGGTTGGGTGTAGGTGGCTGCCCTGTGGGACTATCAGAGGGTAAGGGGGAGTGGGGTGTCAGCGGATCGGAGAGAGTTGGTTAGTGGGGAGGAAAAATGCCCTGTGAATGCGCACAACAGGGGGGGGGGGTTGCTATGGTTTTTTTTTGCAGGTGATGAAGAAAAGGCCGCTTAAGAAGGGGGTTTCAACATTGAGGATATTGGATGGGATTTTGGGGGATCTCAGGAGGTGTGGAGGGAGGCTACACCTCATGGACAAACATGCAGGGAGGTGTTGGTTGGCATATCGTAGCTTCTTCGAGGCAACAACCATAGATATCTGAGAAGCGGGAGAATACAGGGGCACACACATCGGGAGGTTCTCTCCTTCGCTTACGGTCCTGAGGCTATACCTCTTGAGTTGTGTGGGAGCCTTCTGCTTAGTCGAGGGCTTGGGGGGGCTCTCTGATCAGAGGAGGGAGGTTTTTTGGTTGCGGGTCATACATGTTGCTGGGGGGTTTTGGGTGCTCACGAGGAACCCATCTAGAAAAGGGGAGTTTTCTCAAGCTTTTGGGGGAAGCAGGCGATCAGTTGCGGTACCTGTGTGGGCTCGCGGACAACAACAGAAGGGGTTTTTCATTGGTATTTATAGGTGTCTAGAAGAGAGGGGATTAAAATATTGCTGGGGGGAAATCCAACAGACTTCGAGGTGTGCACACGTGAAGGAGGACAAGGAGGAGTTCTTCTTCTGCTTTGCATTTCGTTAGTGGGACAGGAGACATTGGGGGGAGAGCTTCTTCAGCGTTGGTGAACTGGTGACCCTAGTCAATTGGGAGGTGCTAGATCTGTATGTATGCTCGTACTTGCTTCATCTGCCAACACTCTCCCCCCCTAGGGTCTGTCGCCTCTGACAGACCTTTGCTCTACGGTTTGTTCAATGTAGTTCTGGAGAATGTCGGTTGCCAAGTCATGTTCTTTGATCCGTAGCCCTCTGATCAGGTCTCTCTGAAGGGCATCCCAATTGACTGGTCCTGGTATGTCCGGTTGTGGCGTTGTGTAGAGCTCTGAATGCATCGTTTGTTCGCATGCGAAGAGTTGTAGCAAATGAGTGGGCCGTGGCGCGAACACCTCTGAGTGTGCCTCCCTACCCTGTGGTGAACATATCATCAAAAGTTTGCTTGTAGCAGGCAGGGAGATATCTGATTCGTGCGTGCCATGCATAAGCTATTTGTATGCTTGGGGTTGTGCTCATATCATATAGTAGGTCATAATTACCATTAATGAACCCGGGAATCGGAGGCTGAATGTGACATACATTGCGGAAGGTTTTGAGCACTACCTGCATCATATCCAATATTTTGAGCATCATCTGGGCAGCTACGTCTGGCATGGGGTGGAGGCATGGAAGCCAATGTCTGATAGTAGCCATCATATATGCTACTGTAGGTGTGCCTGTTGGGGGTGCAATGGAGGGATAATTTAGCCATTGTTTACAATTTGCATTGTTCTGAACCTTGATGGCGAATTCTTTCCATGATCTCCTTCTTTGAACTGGCCCAAAGCAAGGGTTATATTTCAAATGCATGGGAGCATGGTCCCATGTCCGTAGCATCTCCGGATAGGTTTCCAGTAATTTCTGCCTCCAGATGGGTTGGAATATGGCCCCCTTTTTGGCTGCCTCTGGGATATCCTCTGGTTCGAACTGAGTTGCGAAGGTGGGGTATTTGTTGGTGAGGCATTTGATTTCAGCATTATAGTCAACCAATAGTACAAAATATGGTTTATACTGTAACTCTGAACTAGTTATCAGTCTTCTAGGGGCCAGATGTCTGAAGTATTCTGATTGAAGTATGGTTTCTTCAATGGTCTTCATGGCCAACATCTGGTTGGAGATACGTTCTTCATGAGTCCGCCCCATTTCTTCTACCTGTTTCATCCATGCCGAAGGGGGTTCCTCATATGTATCCTGTCCCTCTTCAGTGATTCTGCCTCCTGGAAGAGGTTGTGGCTCATAATTATCTTCAAATGTTTCTTCCACCGGAATGACAATGGTCTCCTCTTCGTTTGGCTGATCAGGTGGAGAGGGGGGTCGTTCATATTGTAATAGCTTAATCTTTAATTCAGCCACCTGCTGTCGTAGCTCCAGTACTTCATTGGTTATTGATGATTCAGGCTCTGGTGAGGTTGTAGCATTGACCATCTCTTTAGCTGTTGTTGGTTGTGGTGTATGCACTTGGGATCTTTGTAGGTCCTTTACCTGGTCTACTAACTGGTCGTGTGCCTCCAAGAGAGTAGCATATTCTTCTAATGCCTGCTGAATGTGTGCTAAGGGAATAGCCATGAATTTGGCGGGGTCTATAGGTGCTCCAGGGGTATTTTCCATGGCTGCTTCTAGATTCTCCTGGTTTTGTTGCTGTAGCCTTCTGTTTTCTTCTTGAGCTGCTGCTAAGTGGCGACGAAGTAGAGTCATGTTTCTTTGTAGTCTAGCATTGCGGCCCAACTGATCTCTGAGTTGTTCCTCCATAGCCTTACCTCTCTCCATATACTTGGCTTCCATCTCTGCATTCGATTGTTGGAGGACAGTCACTTCGTGTTGTAATGCTGTATTACTTAGCTCCAAGGCATTGACACGTGCCTGGAGTTGAGCCGAGAGGTTGCATAGCTCTGTGTTATTTTCTTCTAGTAACTTATATTCTTGCTTAAGTAGAGTGGCCGCTTCGAACATGGTGTCTAGTGCATTACTAAATGATGTGGATGCAGGGGTAGAGGTGGAAAATGCAAAGGTTTGGGAAATGGGGAAGGGAAAAGTGGATTATGTGCCTATGAGTGAAGTGAAATGTGATGATGTTGGAACAACCATGGTGGTGGGTGCTCCTGTGGGTGGTGAAATGTCCATGGGCTTGGACGTGATAGTGTGTGAAGTGTGAATTGTGAACACGGGAATGGTAGGTGGTGTGTTAGTGGTGGCCGTGAATGTGGGGAAGTTGGGTTGGGGAAGGGACTTTTTATTATAATTCTCAACTTGTTGGAGTATATTTACAAGGTTTGTCCAGAATGAAGGTTGGGTGATTTGGGTTGATTTCGAGGGGGTTAAAAGGGGTACAGTGGATAGGGGTTGGGAGGGAGGAAATGTATTGGTGGATGGAAATGGGTGTGTTAAGGTTTGGCTAGTGGCAAGTGGCTGTCCGAGGGCTGGGAGATATGAAGGGTGACCTATTATAGTTTGATCGGTGGCAGGATGACCTGTATGGGGCTCATAAATTTGGGTGGAAGTGGTGGATGTAGGTAAAGGGGAGGATGGAGAAAGGGTGGTGTGTATAACAGTTTCACCATGGGTGGATACTGGTTGTTCAGGAAGGTTGGATGGGAGGTGATGGTGGAGATGGTATCTGTGTATTTACATCAGGTTCCTCACTGTGAGTTGGGCTGGCCATGTGAACATCTTCTGAAGTGGTGGTAGGCAGGGCGGTAGAGACTTCCATTTGAATCATTTTTCCCCTTCGCGGTCGCGTATCGATCCTTCGTTGGTCATATTGATGGGTAGTGCGCTATACCATGGTCCTCATGGCTTCCCCGATTCTGCAGGTTTCCGCCAAGAGATTCAATGATTCTACAAAATGCGGGTCAACATTCTCCGCTTGCAGCATCTGGTTCACCAGTGCTCTATTTGCTTCTTCTTATAGCCTATGTCTCTTTTGTACCTGCTTGATCATTTTGTAGAGCCGTTTGAGTTGTGCAGTGTAAGCTGGGGCTTCCTCTTCTCTCTCCTCTGGTTCATTTCCCCGTGTTTCTTCCTGATTCTGTGTGCTTTGAGCATGAGGATGTTGTGTCTCATCTTCCCAATGTACCCTTCTTGCCTCACTCTGTGGCTATTTTCTTTGGGACGATGATCCGGGACCGGCATTGTCAGAAAAACACTCACTATCAGATAAGTGGGCAGTCTGCAGGAAGTTTTCAAAGTCAAAATTTGGATCCTCTGCTAATGTGGCCATGGATGCAAACTCAGCATCGGTGGGTAGTGGAGGGGCAGATGGAGTGGGCTGTACCATATCCCCTGATTGTGTTCCTTGGAGATGGATAGTGAAAGGGTCTACTTGGGCCTCTTCTCTAGGGGAAGCTTCTGTTGTGGCCTCACGAGGGATTAGAACCTGTGAAAGTGATCCACGCATTCTTTTCGCAGGTTGAACCCCTGACTTCCGCCCCTTGAAGAATTCCAGTTGTGAGTATTTAAGGGCCCTTGCGATCGGCACATCATAGGCAAGGCATCTACAGACAATTCTTGTAATCGCACAACAGCCATTTAAGGTATGCTTCCTCACGCCTCGCTTGCCTGCTTCATATAATTGGTCCAGAATCCATACGGGCATTTTAATTGGCAAGCCTCCAGTCTCTGCTAGGTATAATCCATACCATATTTTCTTATGAGGTTGGGTGAAGCGGTCTTGAGCTGGAAATGCGAAGTGTTGAAGGCACATCCGCAGTGGTATGGCGATGTTGGGGGTGAGGGCACACATTTCTTTCAACTTCTTGATTTTGTTGTTCTTCATCGACTCTGGTATCAAGGGATCTTGATCAGAGGGTACATGGGTGCCATACATCTGAAGGGCTTCCCTGATTAAAGTAATATTCAATTCAAACTTCTTCATTTCTTCCTGGTTTGATAGAGAGGGCACCAGGAATGTGCCTGAATGATCTTTATCTCCTGTCGGCTTTAGTGTGGCAATCAAGTAGTAGCACCTGAGAAAATCCGGTCTAGGCAAAGCTGCATTAAAGTAATCTTGCAATCCCGCTTTCTGCCAGATATCCTGAAGAGGAGCTGCATTCTGTAATGTTTCAAATTCTCTTGAGAAGAATTGGAATGTCCACCATACTCCTCCGAATTCCAACTTGGATTCCCCCTGCGTCTCCCAAGTCTCCTGGCATCTCATTGAACCAATGAGAATGCCCCTTTACTCTTTCTGTTAGGCCACTTGGTGGATCCGGAATGGGAATTCTTCTCACGTTCAAAAACTCTTCAGGCCTAGCTGTCGGTGGAGCCTCCACAGGCATGGTATCCCAATTGCTTTGAGTGCTAGTGCCTGCCTGAGAGCTCGTGCCTGCTGCTGCTGCCATGGGAATTGGTTGCTTATCTGCTAGAAGAAGAAAGGCACATTAGTGTTGCATAGGGAATAGGATGTAATGGTGTTCCCTTCACAATACTAACATGACAATCCCGAAAGTTAGTAGTTAGAGGTGAAGTGTTTGTGATAGATGTGAGTGGTGATTAGAGGTCAGTGTCATCCTAGATGCATACTTTGGTTATGCAATGGACTCAGAATGCACCTATGTCAGAGTGGATGGATTTACAAAATTGGGTAAGGGGGTTTGATACATGGTTTAAGTCTCCAAACTTTGATAGAGGATTCGTAGCTCTTAGAGCTAAAGACAGGTAGAGATTTATGAACTAGAGTGTGATGGATTTGGGACCTTTTGGGCACCCATTTCCAGACATTCCTCGGTTTGACTAAGTGTGGGTCAGGGTGGTATTTAGGTAGAGGCCTTGGGCACCCATATGTGTCTAGCATTGGGGCTAGCCTTCATTAACCGCTTAGGGACCCAAATAGACGTGGTGTGCCTAGGAGGTTGCCTAGGGTACTCCTTCAATTTTGTCCTTGATGGTGTGGCTTGTTTTTTGGCTCCTCGAGAACCTGCTATTAGAGTTGTGGGTTTTCCATCCCTGCGTATCCAGATCTGCTTCGCGCCACGAGGTACTCCGTGTTGCACTGGTTGGCGCTCCTGCCTCTTGATCAGCGGCCTCCTTCGTGTTGAGTGATGTTCGGTCTGCCTGTTTAGAATCTTCTTTGGATCAGCTGGGAACTCCTTATTGGCTCCTGTACCTTCGGTAAGCTGGTCACTCCTCTGCACCATAGAACTCTGGACAAGAACAACATTGTTACCTTTATGTGGATTCCTGGAGAGACCAGGAGTTGGTGCCCTTCCTACTGGTTTGAGTGCTTGATTTTCTAATTCAATCGTAAGATAGCTTTGGCCTGCCCAAGCCTGAAGAATTCCACTTCTTAAGTTGAGGTTGACTGCGTGATCATAGATCCAGTCTTGGCCCAAGACAAGAGGTTCGGTAAGATCCTCGTCTTCACACACTAGCACTTTTGCTGGCATGAGGACCTCTTGAATGTAGAGGGGAAGTTCCACCTCTCCCATGCAAGGGGTTTCAACACCTCCTAATCCTATTAGATATGCTTCTAGGGGTTTTACCTCCAATTGCAGCTGCTGGCAGTAAGAAAGCCGAACTGCACTAGTGGCTGCACCTGAATCAATTAAAGCTCTTACGGTCCTTGTACTATCTCCTTGTCCAACTTCTAGGGTCACAAAAGGTCGTCGATCCACTATCCTATGGGTACGTTCACCTGAAGCCTCACACATGGAGACTCTTGAGTGTCAATCATAGGCGGATCTCTCCCTTGCCTCCTCAATTTCATTCGTCGGATGCGCTCTAAGGACTCTGCTTGTGCTTCCTCTCGAATTCGTTTTTCCTCCTCTTTACGTTTGTTGGCAGTGTTGAGCCGATTTAACATCTCTTCAGTCAGGGGTTCTTGGTATAACTTGACTCTACATCCGCTTATGTAGCTAGGGAGAATATCGCCTTCCAAAGTGGCTAGTTGTACTGCCCCACTAGTTGAAATCCTATTTATGATCATAGGTCCATAGCCTCTTTTCTCTAATTTTCGTGCATGCTGCTTCAATGTGTAGACTAGGACTAGGTCTCCTGCTTTCAAGCCTTTATCCTTCACATGTGTATCAAAATATGCCTTTTGCCTCTTCTTCGCTGCATAGATTCCTGCTACAGCTCTCAATCGTGTCTCGCCTAGACGTTCAAGATCAAAGATTCGAGAGGAGAGTTCATGGCCTGTCCAGTCATGCTCTTGTGCCACCTTCAATGTAGGTATCAAAAAGTCCAAGGGTAGCACCACATTCTGACCGAACACCATCTGAAAGGGTGTGGCTTGGAGTACCGTTTTATAGGCCACTCGGTATGCCCAAACAACATGGTGTAGCTGTTTGTCCCAATCAGAGTGTTTATTGTTCACTAATTTCGTCAGTACATTGCATAAGATCTTATTTGTGCTCTCAGTCTGGCCATTAGCTTGGGAGTGATAGGGGGCAGACTTCTTATGTACTACCAAGAATTCTTGGAGCAGATTTTCAATAACTTCATTCAAGAAGTGAGTCCGTCTATCACTGACTAGCTCTATAGGTAATCCATACCTGGTGAACACATTCTCAAACAAGAACTTAGCTGTTGTTTGTGCATCGTTCTTTGTTGTGGCTTTTACCTCTACCCACTTAGTTAGATAGTCAGTGGCCACAATGATATACTCAGCATGTGAACCCTTAACTGGGGGATTAATAGGACCTACAAAGTATATTCCCCATTTAGAGAATGCACGTCCACCCATCATAGGTTTCAGTGGCATCTCATCTTTGTGTATAGGATACTGAGTTCTCTGACACACATCACACCGTTTCACATAGGTATGAGCATCCATGTGAAGGGTCGGCCACCAGAAGCCCGCAAATAGTATTGCCTTGATCACCCGATCTGGTCCAAAGTGTTCTCCTGCTACGCCTTGGTGAGTAGTTTCCAAGATCTTTAGATATTCACTCTCATGAACACAGAGTCTCAGGTAACCATCTTTTCCACGCTTGTATAGATTATCACCAATGAGTGAGTAATCTAGGGCTTCTTGTTCTAGACTTCTTTGCCTCGTCATAGTCATGTCTGGAGGGAATGTTTTCGTCCTCAAGAAGGATACTAGGGGTTCACTCCAATCCGACACTATGGACACTTGATAAAGAGTGGCATGTTCCACAGATAGTTTAGTGCAGCAGATTGGGCATTCCTTGCACAACTTCTGGACATCAGCTTCCATAGTCGGCCAATGCACTCCTAGTCTCCTCAGGGTCTGTACGGTTCGTTGTTTTGAGTAGTGTTGCTCTAATGCACCTACATGTGTTAATTGCAACCACTTACTGTACTCGTCCTCTTGTACACAACAAGCCAAGATCCCTTGATCTGTGTGCTTGTACATACTTCTAGCCATGATGTGGTACTTCTGGGCTTTTACTACCTCTCTATCCTGTGTGGCTATTACTGGGTGGTTAGGCCCGTATGTCAATACTGGCACTAATGGCTTAGCCCACTGCGGCACCACTTCCAAATTAAACAAGTAAGCATCAGGTAAGTCATCTGATACTCCTTGTGGGGCCTCTCCAGATGTGAGCCTAGAGAGATGGTTAGCTCTCAAATGAGTCCTGCCTTTCCTCACTACTACCTCAAAGTCATATTCCATTAGTAAGAGAAACTATCTTACTAATCTGCCTATATTACATGGCTTGTTTACCAGGTACAGTAGAGCTTGGTGATCAGTAAAAAATTTGAGCTTATTTGCAAGCAAATAATTTCTAAACTTTTTAACCGCGTACACCATGCCTAATCCTTCTCGTTCGGTGGTTGTATAGTTCCGTTCAGCAGCATTCAATTGCCTACTGGCATAGGCAATAGGGAGATCCATATTACCTTCACCCGTAGGTTGTGCAAGTACACATCCAATAGCATAATTGGAGGCACCCACATGAACATGGAATGGCTTGTTCCAATCTGGTGTGGTCAAGATTGGTGCTGAACATAATCTTCGTTTAAGCTCCTGGAAGGAATTCTCACATTCATCAGTCCACTCAAAGTTAGTCAGAAGTCCGTACATGGGCTTTGCAATGACATCATACATGTGAATGAATCGGCGGTAGTAACCACAATGCCCCATGAAAGCTTGTACTTCCTTGACGTTCTTTGGCCTAGGTAGTTTTGCGATGGCTCTCACTTTCTCTTCATCAGTGGATATGCCATTCTTAGACACTATGTGTCCTAGAATTTTGCCTTGCCTGACCATGAAAACACACTTTTCTGGGTTCAGGCAGACTTGATATTCTCTGCATTTATCAAAGATTTGTCTGAGTTCAGGTATATGGGTCTGTCTAATGTTGGAATGAGCGCAAAGATCATCAACATAGACTTCCAAATTCTTCCTCAAGAACTCTTTAAATACGTGACACATCAATCTTTGAAAGGTAGCAGGTGCATTAGTAAGCCCGAATGGCATTACCCGAAAGGCAAATATGCCCCATTCCGTGGCAAAAGCCGTCTTATGTTGATCCTATGGAGCAATGGCTACTTGATTGTAGCCCGAAAACCCATCTATGAAGCTGTACACTTCCTTGCCTGCTACCCTTTCTAATAGATGCTCAGTGATAGGAAGCGGATAATTATCTCTGATAGTGGCTGCGTTAACCTTCTTCAAGTTAATGCACACTCGTAATTTGCCGTTCTTGGGCACCACTACAATGGGGGATACCCATTCAGTGTGCTCAATTTCATAGATAAACCCAGCTTCCACCAAGCGGTCTATCTCCTCTTTAATCTTGGCGGCCTAGTTGTCATTGTATGTGTAGGGCTTCTCCTTAGAGGGTCTGGCATCTGAGGTCATGGGGATTGTGTGTGAGCATATGTCTGGGTCAACACCCTTCAGATCCTTGTAGCTCCAAGTGAATACATCTTTGTATTCTCTTAGCAAGGCTATCAATTCATGCTCTTCGTCTTCCGTAAGGTCATGGCCTATGTATGTGCATCTCTCCTCTCCTTCTTCCACAGCTACCACAATTTTCTTGGTGGTTTCTTTGTTATCATAGGCCTCCCTTGATTGCGCCTCTCGTTTAGGCATTCTGATCATGACTCTCCTGTCATCTATCTCATACTTCTTAAAATTTTTTGGAACCTCAAACAAAGATTCTTCCTCTTCTGGTGTGATTTCTCTCTTCTTTCTTTTCTTTCCTTCCTCCTTCAGGGTCACATGTGTGGCTAGCCTTACATCATTTGTAAGCTCTCCATGCCTCTGGGGTTGAAATTCTACTTCATAGAAGTATTCTTCATCTAATGCAAAGGGTGGGTCCATAATGATTGACTCTAGATCGGAGTCACTTGCATCCTCAAATGCATCAGGGCTAGGTTCACACTCTTCTAACACTACCTCTCCCATGATTGGCTCTATGGACAAGACTGAAATGTCATAGCCATCTTCATCACAGTGAGGTGTCCATTGTTCTTCATTGATGGCTACATCCATTGTTGCTAGGATTTCTGCCCAGCCGTGGGGTTCAAATTCCTCGTCAGGAAAGACTACAGGTGCATAGGCTGGGTCTTGAATTGATCTATGTGTTTCTTTTGCACCTACCTCTCTGGCTTTTTCTCTTTTCTCTTCTTCTACTGCCACTTTGCACATGCATAAGTGGGTGTCTTCATGCATCCATGAGGATCCTGATCCTATGGAATGCACAAATTCCGTATCATCTTTGGTTGTATGGATGGGATTCCATTGGATAGGAGGGACATCTCTATGAGAGTAATCTTTGAGATTCACTTTGGTCGTAACACCTAAGTGTTGCAGGTACAAGGAGTTGGTTCCCCAGTCCTGTACCACTTGCAACTGTCGCATAAATGGTCTTCCCAAGATCATTTCATAGGCATGATTTTTGCTAAAATCACATATAGCAAATGTATGCTCAAACTCGACACCACATGTAGTGAGAGTTATGCCTTCTAGCAAAAGGGCCTCTCAATATGGCCATCAGCCATCTGCAATTTCATTCTCGTCGGTCGGAGTGCTAGCTTGCCCCAACGCTTCCAGAGGGAAGTTGTAGCAATTGCAACTCCTGCACCTGAGTCCAAAATTGCCTTGGTTGTGTATCCCTGATGGGTAACTGGGAGATAGGTATTTCCTTCTTCTCCTTCACTCATGTCTCCTATCTTATCCAATGGTATTTCAGGCACTGTTCTATGAGATCCTACCTAGGAACGCGATTTCGCTATGTCTGGCACTTGCTTGGCTACGTGTTTCCACACTTCTGGCTTAACTTTGAGTAGCTCTTTTAAAGTGAGATTGCACTGCACCTTAGTGTTCCTTACTACCTCTGTATTCCTAGGTATGATTGAATCTTCGTTTCTTATCATGACTGTGGGCGCTCTCAGGCAAGTAGACTTGGTTTCCCATGGGCCAGTGAAATGGGGTAATTCCTGCAGGGAGTTAGACTCGAAGTCTAACCTCTCTTGGTTTTGTGCATTCTCCTTCTCTCCATAAATGGAAGGAATATCTTGAGGGAATTGATCATGTGTGTCATCCACAAGTTCAATGGGAGGAGGGGCTTCACTTTCATTAGCCCATTTGTCTTCTTGAATCTCTCATAGGAATTCTGGAGTGAACCTATTCATAGAAGAGGAGGTGTCTGGTTCAGTGGAATTGGGCACATAAGCTTCCTGTGGGGGATGGCTTATGTTTTTGCTCGCCTCATCCCTTTCTCGATTTTTTTCTTCCTTGGCAGATCTTGCAATTATGCTCTCTAACTTCTCTAGGAGTCCATCCAAGTGCAATTGTGTCTTAGCTGAGCCTGAGTGGTTGAAAAGGCGACTGGCTTCAAACATGGTCTGAGCCAATGCGACCATTTTCGCACACAGCTTGGTTCTCTCTATCTCTAGGTCAGCTCTAGGGTAGCACTTGTCATGATCCGTCACATTTGGCCCTTCTTGGATTCTGGCTTGATATGCTTTAAGCATCATATCTAGATCTTCAGGAGTGGGGTCGGCTAGGACTGATCCTACTCTGGGTGGTGGGTGGGTTAAGGGTGGTGTATTGAAAGGTTGGGGAATGGAAGAAGATGGATTGGCGGGTAAAGGGAAAGGTGGTGGAGGGGTGGTGTGAGTGGTTTTGAGATGCGAGTTCACTTATCTTTGCTTTGGTTTCTCTCAAGCTTGCTTCAAGTTCGCTCATTTTCTGTGACCATTGTCTTTTCATTCTCTCCCGGCTATCTCTCCATGCTCTTGTCCTTTTCTTGGTTATACTCTCTGTCTCACTAACCTCAGCACTCTTTTCCTGCCCTACTCCTTGAGTTTGCTGCAAGGCTTCGGCTCTAGTGACCACATGCACTGGGGCTGTGGAAGTTATACTTCCCGTAGAGTCTACCACTAACCCAATGACGTTGATAGGAGTGATTTTAGGCATGTTATTAGGGTTCCTTTGGCAATCTCATAGGAGATGCTCTTTTCCGCAATCTTGACAGAAGCCCTGAATTGTCACTGGTTGGGGTTGTGTAGAGGCAGGCAGTGGACAATCACGTATAAGGTGATCTCCCTGACATGTGAAGCATGGTCCTCTAGGGAATGGGAGTCGTACCTGCCTAGTTTAAGGTCTAGAGTTGGGGTTTGTGTACATGACATTAGCATACTCAGGCTCCCCACTATTTTCACTTGGGTCCTCATAATAGTATGACTCATTATGCTTGGGTGACTGCATGTAGTAAGCCTGTGGGCTATCAATATGTGTGGAGTCACAACTATGGTCACTTGGATCACTGTCTGATAGCAATGGGGTGACTGGGACTATGGCTCTGTTCGGATTTTCTTCAGCAGATGCATATTTCACTGGGATCACATTGGTTGGAGCAGGGGGTTGCTGCACTAGGACTGGTTGAGGTCTCTGCTGCCCTTGATAAGGTGGCTGATAGGGTTGCTGTGGTCTGTTGTATTATTGTGGAGGGTACTGATTCTGGTATCTACCCTGTTGTGGATATGGTTGAGGGTAATTTTGCCTAATAGTTTGTTTGCTATATGGGCAGTCCTGTGCAGTGTGGTTGGTGTACCTTTGCTCTATGGTGCAATACTGACTACTAGGATTCATCTGGGGTTGGGCCATAATGGGACATACATTTGCCATATGGTCACCTCCACAAGTGTAGCACCGCTTAGCTGGGGCAAATCTTGGAATTTGTTTGCTAGAGACACCTAGTTTTTGAGCTACCTTCTCGGCAAGTTCCTCAATGGATGTGGACTGACCAGATGTGAGACTACTAGAGTTATCCGAATCCTTATAGATTTTTGATAGCTCTAACTCCTCGCCTAGATTATCCTCAATGTCTATGCACATGTGCACACATTCTTCTATAGTTCTGGGGTCCTTCAAATACACATATGACCTAAGCTTGGTGCTCAACAAGCCATCTAAGAACAAAGCCACTTGCTTGGCTGGTGTGGGTAACTCAGGCATCGGGCACCTCTCTAGGTATTGCCTAAACCGTCTTCCTGCTAGTCTGACCGTCTCTTGAGGTGTTTGCTTGAAGCTATGAGTTAGTGAGGAAGTGTTGTGCCTTATACCACTCTTAGAAAACTCAATGATAAATGCTTCTAGGAGCTGGTCTATGTTTCTGAAATGCCTCTCATTCAGTGGCTAAAACCACGTGAGGGCAGTGTTCCTAAGGGTTAGACCAAAAGCATTGTATTGTGTCAATAGATCCTCTACCTGTTTAGCTTTCAAGACTTGCCTAAATTCTGCCACATGGTCATAAGGGTCTCCAGTGCCATCGAAGTAATTCTTCATGGACTTCACCAGTTGAGTTGGCCTCAGAGTCCTGTTGTGTTCTGTCGGCCTTGGCAAAGGAAAATCATTAGCATTTCTTTGGTTCCTTGGGTCTCTAAATCTCTCGATTTCTTCTCTATCCATCCCCGTTCTCCTTATTTCCCTTCCCTGGGGGTTGGCAAAGATTACTTCAGGTCTATCTCTACTTCTATCTCCTTGAGCTCCATGAGCCTGGGAGGTCCCGGCTCCTTGGTGACCATAGGACACATTAGACCGTGGTTGGGGAAAAACAAATTCACCCTTCCATGTGTAGGATGTCTTCCATGCTCGGTGACCATGAAGATTCTCTCTGATGTATTGTCTAGGTATGTTACTTTGCCTGGGCTATCAGGGTCTTTAAACTCATAGATTGTGAGAGCACTCACTTCTTGAGGGTGAGCAGGTTTATATCTCCAAAAGGCCTCATCGGTTTCTCGGTTTAAAAGCAAATCTATGCTTTTATTATCCTGTGGAATCCACTCTGGAGTCATGATTCTGGTCAAGATAGATTTACCATGGGGAGTTCTTGGCTCTCTCTCTAAATTCCCTTGCTCTATATCACCCATGTCGGTCTCCGCAATCATATTTCCAAACTCATCAGTTCTATCAGGAAGAGTGGTGACTACATATATAGTCCCCTCTTTATCTAGGTATACTCCATTCTCAAACTTGACTACCGGGTGTTCTAGTCCATGGGGTTGATCGGGGTTCTTAATCTGGACCACAGATCTTCTCAGGCCGTCTTCGTAGATGCAAGCACCTAGATGATTAGTCCTGATGTATTCCAATTGAGTCTTGTAAGGTCCTTCTGGCTTTTCTAGATAAGCCACCCCTGAACTACCTATTGGTCTCTCCATGTGATAGGACATTTCAGAATCACTTGTTTCTGATCATGGAGTGTATGGGTAATCACTCAACTGCTGGGCCCAGGACCTAGCAGTGTGATTGACACTAGCTTCAGAAGATCTGAGGCTTTGTCTGTCTCGGCCTAAGTGTCTGCTGAACCTAAGGTTCATATGCCTGGTTTCTCTACCCCCTTGGTTCCAAGTACACTCTCGTTGCAGGTTAATTGGCACCAATCACTTTGTTCTTTTTAGTTGATTATTATGTTTATGATCTTGTCTCATATAACGTCGTCAGGAATACTTAAGTGAATTTTGCACTTGATAAATGATGGATTCAAGTTTACTTTTGTCCCTTAGGGTTTTCGCACCTAAGATCTACTTAATGCTTGCACTTGGTTGATTAGTTCTCTTGGACTTAATTCGTGCCTGACGTTGTCCTAATTAATTACCACACCTAAGTCATACTTAGCCTAGGCTAGGAATTGACAAAGGAGGGTTGAGAGAACTTCCAACCTCAATCCTCTGGTTGCTCAAACCGTTGCACAAACCCAGGAAGCCTTCTCCCAAGCCTGGTACTCACCCTTGCTAGCTTGCCCTGGAATATCTTGAATGCACGCATAGTTCCTGCAAAATTTCATAAGTTAATATAGCTCATTGACCACAATGAATTGAAAGACACACATCAACAATTATGGGCCCCCCTTGGAGTAATTTACGAAACCCCCAAAATCTTAGGACCTCTCAGGATTCAGGAGATCTCTCCCTGGTGTCTAGGTCTTTTGCCCACTCCTAAGGCTCTAATGTTACCCCAATGTGTCCACAATTAAGCCCAAATATACCTCACTTCACTCCATTAATTTACTTTAAAATTTTATGCGTTAAGCCCATGTATCGCGATAGGTCGGGTCGAGGTGTCGCAATAAGTCGGAGTGTCGCGATAGGTCGGTGTGTCGCGATACCTCGAGGTGTCGTGATAGGTCAGAGTGTCGCGATACTCCGGTGTGTCGCGATAAGTCGAGGTGTCGCGATACTCCGGTGTGTCGCGATAAGTCGAGGTGTCGCGATACTTGGGGGTGTCGCGATAGGTGGGGTCGGTGTGTCGCGATACTTCGAGGTGTCACGATAGGTCGGAGTGTCGCGATACTCCGGTGTGTCGTGATAAGTCGAGGTGTCGCGATACTTGGGAGTGTCGCGATAGGTGGGGTCAGTGTGTCGCAATAGGTCGGAGTGTCGCGATACTCCGGTGTGTCGCGATACTCCGAGGTGTCGCGATAAGTCGTGGGTATCGCGATACTTCGGTGTGTCGCGATACTTCGAGGTGTCACGATAGGTCGGAGTGTCGTGATACTCCGAGGTGTTGCGATAAGTCATGGGTATCGCGATACTTCGGTGTGTCGCAATAGGTCGAGTTATGGCGAATTTTGCTGTTTAGTCTAGTGATCCTAGGAGCTCTAGGCCTGCGCAGTGTCCTGGTGCACTCAGAATTGTGATAGGGTGAAGTTTTCGGAGTGTCGCGATAGCTCGAGCTTGACGCCTCGGAGTTTGCGCAGACAAAATCCGTACCTGCTGAGCTTGCTGGAGATGATGATGGAGCTGCAACCTGCAAGAAACATGCAAAAAAACACACACAAGCAAGAACACACACTCGCTCTCTCTCAAACTCGCACAAAGCAAATGAGGAAATGGTTTGGAAATGAGAATATAAGGTGGAGAAGGAGATGAAGGTGGAGATGAAGATGGAGATGGAGATGGAGAAAAATCAGAAATTTACCTACTACTTACCATTCCAACGCGTCCTCTCTACGTCTTACCATCACACGCTCGTCCTCAAAGCTCGAATCCCCGACAATGGTGCCAAAATTTGGTGTAGCTCAGTGATGAGTAGCACCTCCTTTAATGTCAATCCGGGAAGACATGAGGATGGTATGAAGACCTCGAGCAAGTGAAGGCACAAATGTGTGAGTGAGAAGCACACTAACATGCACACACATACACACACACGCGCACACACAGCAAGGACAAAGAAAGTAAGACAATGGAATCACTTCTATTGCAACAAAATTCTCATACAAGCTCAAAACTACAAGAAGCTCTCCCAAGAATGAGCTCTCTAGCTCTATTTATAGTTTTTGACTAGCTTTGGCCCTGTCCAGACCTAGTGTCCGGCCTAGTTAAAAATTAGGTTCCAGGGCTTATTTGAGGACTCAAACGAGATTTAAAAATTATGAAAATTGGCAGGCAACTACTTCTAAGGCTCCCCAAGCTCCAGGACTCCTCGGCTTGTACAAAATGGAGCTACAAAAAGGTGAAACAATATTTACAAGGGTTTTTAGTGATGAGAATCACTTTTAACATGGTGTAAGGTTTGGAAAAATTTAATGGGTTGGCTTAGTGCTAGATCTGCATGTATGCTCGTACTTGCTTCATCTGCCAACAGGCAGTGTGAGATCTAGAAGGCATGAGAGCCCTCAACTTTATGGTACACTTTGCTTTCAAAGGCTCGAGAGAACCCAACCTTATGAGGCGTTGAGAACTAGAAGACCCAAGAGTCCTCAACTCTATTGTTGATTTGTGGTTAGCAGTCTCATGAGTTTTTAACTCTACCGTATTACTTTGTTTATTAACCCTAACTTGAAGAAGACGTTTTTTAAGGTTCAATTCAAGTGCATGATTATAAATCCAATCTCAGCCTAGTATCAAAGGTTCTCTAAGATCTTCAACATGTCAAACTAATAGCTTTACTGTCAAGGGAACATCTTGCATGAGGATAGGAACTTCCACCTCACTAATGCAAGGGGTTTCCACAGCTCCTAATCCTATGAGGTAAGCCTATATTGGGATAATTTGTAGGTCCATGTCTTTACATCATGAATTTATAATGGCACTAGTGGCATCCCTTGAATCAATCAAGGCCTAGATCATCTTGATTGTAGTGCCCCATCTTCGATAAACAAAAATGAATGGTTTTCTATCCACAATGCTAGGGGAGGTATTCCTATTTGTCGGGCACATTCCCATGTGGTACCTAGGAGGATCTGATTGAAAGATGACATTCACAATATGAGGCCCTTCAATATCGGCATTCCTAAACTAGTTTAAGCCCTATCATCTTAGCTTCATACATTTAATGTGTTCTAGAGCTTCAAACTGAGCTTCTTCTTGAATTCTTTTCTCCTCATCTTTGTAATTCTTAGCTATGTTGATTCATTTAAGTATCTCTTTAGTCAATGGTTCTTGAAAAAGTTTGACTTTGCATCCACTAATGTAATTTGGCATTACATCTGCTTGTAAAGTGGCTAACTATAGTGCACTGCTTGTTGATAGAATATTGATAATCATGGATCCATAACCGCATTTTACTAACTTATGGGAATGTTTTTTCAAAGTATACACCAATATTGAATTACCAACTTTTCAAGCCTTTATCTTCCATGTGCACATTGAAATAAGCCTTTTGTCTCCTCTTAGATGCATATATAGCTATTATTGCTCTTAATCTAGTCTCACGTTAGCGGTCTAAGTCTGTTATCCTGGACGATAGTTCATGGCTTTTCTACTGATGCTCTTGCATGACCTTTAGTCTAGGTATCAAGAAATCTAAAGAAAGCACAACATTTTGACCAAATACTATTAGAAAGGGAGTTGCATTGAGCATCATTTTATAGTCCACTTGCTATACCCAAAGAGTGTGATGTAGCTCTTTGTCCCAATATAGATGTTTGTTATTGCGAGCTTCATCAACACATTACATAAGATTTTATTCATACTTTCTGCTTATCCATTTGGTTGTGGCCAGTATGGTGTTGATTTCTTGTGAATCACCATGAAATTGTGTGGTAGATACTCAGTCACTTCATTCAAGAAATGAGTTCATCTATCATTTGACAATCCTATAGGAAATCCATACCTCATAAACACATTGTCAAACAAGACCTTCGCCATCATGTGTACATCATTTTTCCTGGTGGATTTTACTTCTATCCATTTCATAAGATAGCATGTGGCAACAATGATGTATTCCACATGGGAGCTTCTAGCTAGTGGATTGATAGGTCCTACAAAATCTATATCCCACTTGGAGAATGCACTCCATCCCATTAGGGGACTTGAATGAGATCTCATCTTTACGAATAGGAGATTGAGCACTTTGACATATGTCGCATCTTTGCACATAGGTATGTGTATCTATATGAAGAGTAGGCCACCAAAGACCTAAAAATGTAATGGATTTGATTACATGATGAGGTCCAACGTGCCCACCTACAACATCATTGTGTGAAGTTTCTAATTCTTTAAATAATCACCACTTTCGTGTATGTACAATCTCAAATATCCATATCTTCCACACCTATATAAACTATCACAAATGAGTGTATAGTCTTGAGCTTCTTGCTTTAGACTCCTTTGTCATGCTAAGGTCATATTTTGAGGGAATGTTCTCGTTCTCAAAAAGTTAACCAGATGACTAATCCACTCTAGTATTAGGGACCCTTGTTACAAGGTTGCATGTTTAATTGGAGGTATGGCAATACATGATGGTCAATTCTTTAGCAACCTATTGACATCTACTTCTGTGGTTGGCCAACACACTCCTACTCGCTTCAATGTGTGTAGGGTTCTATACTTTGAATAACATTTCCCTAGTGCAGCTACATGTGTTAATTACAACCATTTTTCATGTTCTTCCTCTTCAACACAACAATTCAAAATACCTTGATCATCTTGCTTATAAATACTTCTTGCAAGGATGTGATATTTTTTGACTTGATTAATTCGTCTTCTTTTGCTCTTACTTTAGGGTTCTTGGGTCCAAAAGTGATGACTTGCACTAATTATTTTTCCGAATTCGGAACTACATCGAGTTTGAACAAATATGCATAAGGAAGTTCATCTGACACACCTTGTGGGGATTCTCTTGAAGTGATTCATGAAAGGTGATCCACCATAAGGTGGGTCATTCATTTTCTAACACCTACTTCAAAATCATATTCCATTAATAAGAGAAACCATCTTACTAATCTACCTATGTTGGAACTCAAGGTCAAGCATAAAACATAGAAGCACATCAAAGAAGTGGACATAGAAGAAGAGAGAGCAAGTAGGGAGCTCCAAGAAGTGTATGTCAAATTTTCAAAAGAATCCCCTACAAAAATAGTGATTTTCAAGGTCAAGCATAAAACATAGAAGCACATCAAAGAAGTGGACATAGAAGAAGAGAGAGCAAGTAGGGAGCTCCAAGAAGTGTATGTCAAATTTTCAGAAGAATCCCCTACAAAAATAGTGATTTTCATCACTAAAAACCATTGTAAATACCATTATCTATTTTTATAACTCCATTTTGTTCAAGCCGAGGAGTCCTTGAGCTTGAGGAGTATTAGAATTACCATCATACCAATTTTCATAATTTTTAGACTTCGTTTGAGCCCTCAAATAAGCCTTGGAACCTAATTCTTAACTAGGCCAGACACTAGGTCTGGACAAGGCCATAACTACTCAAAAACTATAAAAAGAGCTAGAGAGCTCATTTTTGAAGTTAGCTTGTGAGAGAATAGAGCTTTTGTAAGAGAACTCTTTTGCAATCTAAGCTTAAAATTGTTCCTCTCTTTGATCTTACTTTGTGCACATGTGTGTGTATGTGTGTGCATGTTTGTGTGCTTTCACTCACGCACTTGTGCCTTCACTTGCTCGTGGTCTTCATACCGGTCCTCACGTCTCCGCGGATTGACAAGTAAAGGAGGTGGTGCTTACGCTTGAGCTACACCAAATTTTGGCGTCGTTGCTGGGGAGAGAGCTTCGAGGACGAGCGTTGTGATGGTAAGATCGTAGATTTGCGACGTTGGAAGGCAAAAAAAAAACTGTCATTTTTGTTCATTTTCTGATTTTTCTTCTTCATCTTCATCATCATCACCATCTCCATCTTCTTCCATCTTCTTCATAGAAATTTCTTGTTTTTTAGTGCATTTTCATCATTTTCATACCATCTTTCATGCATTATTGTGCGAGGAGGAGTTAGGAAGTGCAAGAGAGTGCAAGCGTTGTGTTTTTTCATGATTTTCTGCACATACGGAGCTCGCCATTGCTCGGCGCTCAGAAATTCAAAGTTCCCGCCAAAAAACACGATTTTGTGATGAAAATCGCGATTCTGTGAAAATTCAATTTTTTTTTTGAAAATCACGATTCTCTCTTTCCTGCCTAAAAGCCTTTTGAAAAGAACATGATTCTGTGGTCATTCTCAGAATCGCGATTCTGTGGTTGTGCTCAAAATTGCGATTCTCTAAAACACGATTTTGTGAAAACACGATTTTGTGAAAATACGATTTTGTGAAATCACGATTTTGTGAAAACACGATTCTCTGCTTAAAATCGCGATTCTCAAAAAACACGATTCTCCGCTCAAAATCGCGATTCTCACCAATCACGATTTTCAGCAAAAAGACGATTTTATGAAAAGGCGATTCTGTGAAAACACGATTCTCTGCTCAAAATCGCGACTCTCAAAAACACGATTCTCTGTTCAAAATCACGATTCTCACAAATCACGATTTTCAGCCAAAAACACGATTTTGTGAAAACACGATTCTCTGCTCAAAATCACGATTCTCAAAAACACGATTCTCTGCTCAAAATCGCGATTCTCACAAATCACGATTTTCAGCCAAAAACACGATTTTGTGAAAACACGATTCTCAAGGTACAAAATCGCGATTCTCTGATTTCATAGCATCGCGATTCTCTTGAAGTTCACAAAATCGCGATTCTCTTGAAGTTCACAAAATCGTGATTCTCTTGAAGTTCACAAAATCGCGATTCTCTTGAAGTTCACAAAATCGCGATTCTCTTGATTTCACAAAATCGCGATTTTTTCCAAAAGGTCCTGTTTGTTTGTTTTGATCCCCAGGGGCCTGATTTGACATAACTTTTTCATCCAAAGTCCATTTTTTGAGCTCTAATTTGAGGTTGACCTTCAAGTGGGACCTGGAACCCAAGGGGACTCCAAAGGATTTTTGAACCATACCAAGGGGAAATTTTGGACTCTTAGCCAAAGCTTATGAACTTGAGATCTGGTAGACACCTAGGCAAGGATAGACAAAGCATTAGATCTTCTCAGTCCAGTGTCAACCATACAGCTAAGTCTTGGGCACAACAACTAAGTGGTCATCCTTACGGACTAAGCTCAGACACAAGTGACTCAGAAATGTCTTTTAGCATGGGGAAACCTGCAGGTGGCTCAGGGACTGCCCACCTACAAACACTAGAAGGTCCCTATAAGACACAATTGGAATATATTTGGACAAACCGATTAGGTGCTCGCATCTATGAGGATGGTCTGAGGCGATCAGTGGTCCAACTCAAAAATCCAGATCAACCCTTTGGACTTGAACACCCGGTGGTCAAGTTCGAAGAGGGTTCATACATTGATAAGGAAGGAACCATGTATGTGGTCACCTACCAGATAGGACTGATGAGTTTGGAAATATCATTCCTGAGAATGAGATAGGAGACCTAGAACAAGGAAATGTAGGACAAGGACCCCAGACTCCTAGGGGCAAGTCAGTTTTGACCAGAGTGATCACTCCAGATTGAATTCCTCAAGATAACAAAAGCATAGAACTATTCTTGAATAGAGAAACAGAGGAAGCCTTTTGGAGATTCAAGCTAGATCAACCTAGCCAATTGGGCATAGTCATCATCTACGAGTTCAAGGACCCAGAGATACCAGGCAAAGTTGTCTACCTAGATAACACGTCAGAGAAAATTTTCTTGGTAACAGAACATGATAGACATGCATATACTTGGAAGAGTGAATTGATTTTCCCTCCACCAAGATCCAATGTTTCCCATGGCCTCCAAGGAGTAGGATCATCCCAAGCTCATGAAGCCCGGAGAGAAAGAACTAGAGAGAGACCTGAGGTAAGTTTTGCACACACCGTGGGCAGGAATAGGTCAGGATTTGAAAATGAAAGACCTGAAAGAGAGAGACATCAAGCACATAGGCAACAAAGAGATGAACAGGATTTTCCATTGCCTAGACCCCGAGAGCACACAAGAACCCTTAGACCCACTCAAGTGATCAAGGCAATGAAGAATTATTTTGACGGGTCAGGAGATCCTTATGATCATGTGGCTGAGTTCAAACAAGTGTTAAGAGCTGAACAGGTTGAGGATTTATTCACCCAATACGAGGCATTTGGTTTGACTCTTAAGGGCACTACCTTGGCTTGGTTTCAACCATTGAGTAGTCGCAACTATCCTGATATAGGTCAGCTGCTAGACGAATTCATTGTAGAATTTTCCAAGAGTGGTATTAGGCATAACACATCATCCTTGATCCACAGTTTCAAGCAGACACCCCAAGAAACAGTGCGACTAGCAGGTAGAAGGTTCAGACAGTACCTAGAAAGATGCCCTACTCCAGAGTTACCCACACCAGCCAAACAAGTGGCTTTGTTCTTAGATGGCTTACTGAGCACAAAGTTAAGATCATATGTGTACTTGAAAGAGCCTAGATCCATAGAAGAGTGTGTCCGGACGTGCATTGACATAGAAGATAACTTGGGCGAGGAGTTAGGATTGTCCAAACTCTATAAGGATTCGGATAGTTCTACTAGTCATACATCAAAAATCCCCACGGAAATAGAGGAGATAGCTGAGCAAGTTGCCAAGAAGTTGGGAGTCCAAAATAGACAAACACAGAGAGTCACTCCATTGAATCAGTGTTATACTTGCGGAGGCGACCACATGGCTAATGTATGCCCCATGCAAAACCAAAACATTAGAGAAAGGAATGTTCCATATTGCACTATTGAGAGAAAATACACGAACCACACAGCTCAAGATTGTCCTTACAATAGGCAGGCAGTTAGACAAACTTATCAGCAACCTTACCAACAAGGTAGGTATCAGAACCAATACCAACAGCCATATTATCGACCACAACAGCAATATCAGGCACAATATAGGCCACAACCAGTCTTGGGAAACCAACCACCAGCTCCTGCCAACGTGATTCCAGTCAAGTATGCTGTGGGAGAGGAAAATCCAAATAGAGCATTGGTGCCACTAACCCCATTGATACCAGATAATGACTCTCATGCTCATAGTTCAGACTACTCCCATGAAGGTAGTCCACATGCTTATTACATTGAGTTGCCTGAGCATAGTGAGATTTACCCGTACCAATATGAGGCACCACCTATGGAACAAAATTGGGAGCCAGAATACTCCAATGTCATGTACGCAAATGCTAACCCTAGGCCCCAATTGAGACAAGTAAGACCACAAGCCCCTAGAGGACCATGTTTCAGATGCCAGGGTGACCATTTCCTTCGTGATTGTCCCCACCCACCATCTCCGAGTCAAGGACAGGCTATCACAATACAAGCTTTTTGTGCTGATTGTGGCAAAGAACATCTCCCCAGAGATTGTCCAAGAAACCCCTCTAGTGTGCCCAAGATTACACCCATTAATGTGGTAGGCTTAGTGGCGGAATCAAGTGCCAGTAGCAGTAATGTGGCACCTGTACAGGCAGTTACTAGGGCACAAGCATTAAAACAAAATAAACCAGCAGAGCAATCGGAGTCGAGTAAATTGGGAGAACCTAGCAAGCGAAAAACAAGAACATGGAAGGATACCAGAGAGAAGGCCAATCGCAAGTGGAATAAAAAGTTATCGGAACTAGAAGAAAGCTTGAAAGATGCAAAAACAAAAATAGAAGACATTGCATCTCAAAACCCCTCGCATGCCAAAACTCCATCCACTCCACCTCATCCCACCCCACCACCCATTGTAAATAGACCGCAACCAGGTTCTGTCCTTGCAGATCCAACCCCAAAAGGCTTGGACATGATGTTCAAGGCCTACCAGGCTCGACTTCAAGAAGGGCCTACAACTGCAAATCAAGACAAGAGTTACCTAGAGCAGACTTAGAGATTGAACGGATGAAAATGTGCATGAAAATGGTAGAACAAGCTCAAGCTATACTGGAGAATAGTCAAAAGTTCAATCAGACAAACTCTGTCAAACCGGATTTGCATTTCCAGGGCTTACTAGAAAGATTAGAGCAACTGGTAAACAAACCACAAGTTTCTTTACCTCCACAGGCTCAACCAGTTATTGAGAGAAGAAGCTCACCACCAATGGGAGCTTATGTTTCAAATTCCACGGATGCTGGAATACCTCCTTCAATTCAGGAGCACTCTCAAGAGTTCTTGCGGGAAATACAAGAGGAGAAATGGGCCAAGGAGAACAATAACTCGCCTCCTATTCTTGAGATTGATGATCTTCATGATCAATTTCCCCAAGACATTCCATCTATTTATGGAGATGAAGTAGAACGACAAGAAGATGAAAGATTAGATTTTGAATCTAATACCCTAGAAGAACTGCCGCAATTTCCAGGCCCATGGGAATCTGAATCTCTCCAGATTAGAGATCCCACAATACTAGTAAGAAATGAAGACTCAGTGGTTCCAAGGAACACTGATGTCGTGAAGAACACTAAGGTTCAGTGTCATCTCACTGTAGAAGAGCTGCTCAAAGCAAAACCTGAGCTTTGGAATCATATGAAGGATCAAGTTCCAGAACTTGATTCCAAAATGCCAAAAGCAGGCTCTAAACAAAAAGTACCAGAGATACCTCTAGACAAAATAGGGGACATGTGTGAGGGTTAAGAAGGTAATACTTATCTTCCAATCACCTACCAAGGTTACACAACCAAAGCAATCATAGATTCAGGTGCTGGTGTTGCTATTGCAACCACCTCCTTGTGGAAGCAATGGGGCAAGCCAACATTAAGACCAACTAGAATGAAGCTTCAAATGGCTGATGGTCATTTTGAAAGACCTCTAGGATTGCTAGAAGGGATAACTCTAACCACTTGTGGTGTAGAGTTTGAGCACACATTTGCTATATGTGACTTTGAGAAAAATAATGTCTATGAGATGATCCTAGGAAGACCCTTCCTACAACAATTGCAAATAGTACAGGATCGGGGAACCAACTCCTTGTACTTGCAGCACTTAGGGGTCACCACCAAGGTCAATTTGAAGGATTACTCCTTCAGAGATGTACCACCCCTACAGTGGAATCCTATCCACAAAGCAAAAGAAGATTCAATCTCTGTGCATTCTGAAAGTTCACCTGATCCATCATGGCTGCATGAAGATACTCATTTGTGGATGTGCAAGGTCGCAGAGGAAGAGGAAAAACGCTTGAAGGCGTGAGAAGAAGGAACTTCACCAGGAGATAGACCAATTAAAGACCCAGCTTATACACCGATGATCTTTCCAGATGAGGAATTTGAGCCTCATGGCTGGCCAGAAATCTTAGCCACCATGGACATTGCAGTCAATGAAGAACAATGGACACCTCACTATGATGAGGAGGGATATGATATCTCAGTGTTCATGTGTCAGCCCTTGCTAGAGGAATGTGACCCTAGTGATGTCATAGAAGAAGAAGAGAATGACGATGATCTGGAGTCCATTGTGATGGATAGTTGCTTTAACTCAGAGAAGGACTATCTACAAGATATAGGAGTGTTCACCCAGAAAGAAGAAGAACCTCTCACAAGTATTAAAACGGTAAATTCAAAGGATGGGAGTGAGAGCAATCAAAAGAAAAAGAAAAGAAAAGCAGTGAAACAAGAAGAGGAGGAATCATTGTTTGAAGTACCAGAAAACTTCAAGAAATATGAAGTTGACGACCGCAAAATTTTGGTACGAATGCCTAAGAGAAAGGCCATCATAGGAGAATCATATGATAATAAAGAAAAGACCAAGAAGATTGTAGTGACCATTGAAGAGAACGAAGAGAGATGCACATATATAGGAGATGACCTAAGTGCAAGAGAAGAAATGGAGCTTGTAGCTCTATTAAGGGAATATAGGGATGTGTTTGCGTGGCACTATAGAGACTTGAAAGGGGTAGATCCAAGAATTTGCTCTCATACTATCCCCATGACTGCTGATGCCAAGCCCACCAAACAGAAGCCCTATACATATAATGACACTTATGCAGCCAAGATAAAAGAAGAAATTGATAGGCTGATTGAAGCTGGATTTATCTATGAGATTGAGCGTACTGAATGGGTGTCCCCCATTGTAGTGGTGCCCAAGAAGAACGGGAAGTTGCGAGTGTGTATTAACCTTAAAAAAGTTAATGCGGCTACGATCAAAGATAGTTATCCACTTCCAATCACGGAACACCTATTGGAGCGTGTTGCAGGCAAGGAAGTTTATAGCTTCCTTGATGGGTTTTCCGGTTACAATCAAGTAGCCATTGCCCCAACAGATCAACATAAAATAGCTTTTACCACAGAGTGGGGAATATTTGCATTTCGTGTGATGCCATTTGGGCTCACCAATGCACCTGCAACATTCGAAAGGCTCATGTGTCATGTCTTCAAAGAGTTCTTGCGGAAGAGCTTAGTATGTGGATGATTTATGTGCTCATTCCCAAGAAAGAAGATTTCACATCCCTGAGCTCAGACAAATCTTCAACAAGTGTAGAGAATATCGAGTGTGTCTGAACCTAGAAAAGTGTGTGTTCATGGTGCGTCAAGGTAAAATCTTAGGTCATATTGTTTCTAAGAATGGAATCTCAACAGATGAAGATAAGGTACGAGCCATAGCGGAGCTGCCAAGGCCAAGGAATGTTAAAGAGGTACAAGCCTTTATGGGCCATTGTGGATATTACCGCAGGTTTATCCACATGTACGCGATCATAGCTAGACCCCTTTATGCCTTGTTGTCTAATTTTGAGTGGAACGACGAATGCGAGAATTCTTTCAATGAGCTGAAGAAACGTTTGTGCACAGCACCAATACTGACCACTCCTGATTGGAATAAACCATTCCATGTCCATGTGGATGCATCCAATCACGCCATAGGATGTGTGCTAGCACAACCCACAAGTGAAGGAAACTTAGACTTGCCCATAGCATACGCTAGTAGACAACTCACCGTAGCTGAACGAAACTATACCACAACTGAGCGAGAGGGCTTAGGCATGGTATATGCTGTGAAGAAGTTTAGACACTATTTATTGGCCAACAAGTTCAAGTTTTTCATTGATCATCAAGCTTTGTTATATTTGGTCAATAAACCTTGCAATACTGGACGCTTAGTAAGATGGTTCCTCTTACTAATGGAATACGACTTTGAAGTTGTTGTCAGGAAAGGTAGAACCCACCTTCGGGCAGATCACCTTTCTCGCATCACTTCAAGAGAGTCACTGCAAGGAGTGTCAGACGAATTACCCGATGCTTATCTGTTCAATTTAGAAGTTGTTCCTAAATGGGCAAATAAGTTGGTACCAGTCCTAACCTTCGGCCCTGCAAATAAGAATGTGAAAACATCACAAGAAGAAATTGTAAAATCACAAAAATATCACATATTGGCAGGAAGCATGTACAAACAAGATACTGAGGGTGTATTAGCTTGTTGTGTCGAGGATGATGAACATAGTAGTTGGTTGCAGCAAGCTCATGAAGGATTGCTAGGAAATCACTATTCTAAACAACGAACATTGCAGAATCTGAAGCGTTTAGGAGTGTATTGGCCTAGCATGGACAAAGAAATACATGAGTGGATTAAGAATTGTCCAAGGTGCAGAGAGAGACCCCCAGTGGAGCATGCAACCCTTTATCAAGTGTCATTAATTCCAGATTGGAGTGCTCCATTGGTAGAGTTTATGAGGTCGGGAAGATTACCCAAAGAGGCTAGTCTAGCAAGAAGACGAAGCATGGAGCAAGATGCTCAAGGCTATGCCTTAGTAGGAGAGAACCTATACTGAAGAGGCAAAGATGGTTACTTAAGACTGTGCATTCATGAATCAGACTGCACACAACGGTGTTGCAGGTGGACACTTTGGTCCTGATCGAGTAATCAAGACCATTCTATTCTCAGGACTTTGGTGGCCAACTCTTCATATGGATGCACATACTTATGTGAAGAAATGTGACACATGCCAACGTGCGCAATATCCTATCAGAAAAGACGAGATGCCTTTAAGGCCCATGATGGGAGGACGTGCATTCTCAAAGTGGGGTATAGACTTTGTAGGTCCTATTAACCCCCCAGCTAGAAACTCCCATGCAGAGTACATCATTGTAGCCACAGATTACCTTACAAAATGGGTAGAAGTAAAAGCCACAACAAAGAATGATGCTCAGACGATGGTTAAGTTCTTATTCGAGAATGTGTTCACTAGATATGGACTACCAATAGAGTTAGTAAGCGATAGAGGCACCCACTTCTTAAATGAAGTCATTGAAAATCTTCTCCAAGAATTCTTGGTGATACATAAGAAGTCTGCCCCCTATCATCCCCAAGCTAACGGACAGGCCGAGAGCACAAATAAGATCCTATGTAATGTCTTGACTAAATTGGTAAATAATAAACGCTCTGATTGGGACAAACAGCTTCATCATGCTGTTTGGGCTTACCGAGTTGCCTACAAAACAGTACTCAATGCCACCCCATTTCACATGGTCTTTGGACAGAATGCTGTGCTACCTTTAGATTTCCTAATCCCAGCATTAAAAGTAGCACAAGAACATGAGTGGAATGGACATGAATTGTCCTCTAGGATCTTTGATCTAGAACGCTTAGGTGAGACAAGGCTACGCGCGGCGGCATGTATCTATGCTGCAAAGAAAAGGCAAAAGGCATACTTTGATGCACACATCAAGGATAAGGGACTGAAAGAGGGAGATCTAGTGTTGGTTTACACACTAAAGCAACATGCTCGTAAGTTGGAAAAAAGAGGATACGGACCCATGATCATTAATAGAATTTCCACTAGTGGTGCAGTTCAGTTGGCCACTCTAGAAGGAGATATCTTGCCAAACTATATTAGTGGATGTAGAATCAAGTTATACCAAGAACCTCTTACAGAGGATATGCTTACGAGACTCAACACGGCTAAGAAGCGAAAAGAAGAAGAGTTAAGAGTGAGAGAAGAAGCACAGGCAGAGGCTAGAGAGCGTATTAGGCGAAATAAGTTAAGCCGACTAGGCCTAGATGTCAACTCAAAAGCCCCAAAATATCACATGGATATGTGCCAAAAATCAGGCATAGCGACTTCTCAAGTCATTGACCGAAGACCCTTTGTGACCATAGAGGTCGGACAAGGGAAGGGTGCAAGGACGGTGAAAGCATTGATTGACTCAGGTGCAACAAGTAGTGCAGTTAGACTTTCCTACTACCAAGACTTGCAGTTGAACATCAATCCCATAGAAGCTTATCTCATAGGATTGGGAGGTGTGGAAACCCCTTGTTTGGGCGAGGTGGAACTTCCCATCTACCTTCAAGATGTTCCAATGAAAGTCAAAGCGCTAGTGTGTCAAGATGAGAACCTTACAGAACCACTTGTCTTAGGACAAGATTGGATTTATGACAATGCAGTCAACTTGAACCTAAGAAGTCAACTTCTTCAAGTTTGGGTCCAGGGACAATGCTTTTCATTAGAACTAGAAAATGGCATACTCACAAATCCAGATGTCACATCTTGTAGTTCTCCTAGGACTAATCTTAGCAAAAGAGATGTTGTATGCATCAAAAGATCTATGTCGCAGGAGAACTCAGTCATGGAAGAACAGGCTCAAAGACAAGCGGACTCCTCCTCTGGTGCATGGACTAATGCCGCCACTACAACTCAACCAACAAGGCAAGCACAACAGAACAAGACCACTGCTATATCAAATAGACAATGGGATTTCCAAAGGAAAGTAGTGCTGGGCATGAAGCAGATCTGGATATAAAAAGGAGAGCAGCCATCACCCTTGGCCCCACAAACCCCATCCAGGCAAGTCAACCAGGCCAGAAGACGAAGGAAGAAGATCGGACAAGCTCAACCACAAGATCTCCGACAAATTTGGATAAGAAATTAGTTGTAGCTCAACAAGGGCGATTACACATGTGGGTACCCAGGAAGCTCTTACATCCGCAACAACCTATGCTCTCCCATACGCAAGAAGTCTCAACAAATAAGCCCAGGCGAGGAAAAGGTCAGAACCAAACACCAAGAACAATAGTAGACCAAGTAACCTCTTCAACGCGAGTCAAGCGACCAGCCATAGAGGTATGGGTATGGAAGCCAAAAGCACCGGTAGGCCTCACAGAACCAAAGAGCCAACCACGAAGGATCAAACCCTCAAGAAACCATCCAAACATGAAGCAACCAAAGGAGATTGCTAGACAGTCGAAGACCGTTCTCAAATGGATCCCTATAAGGAGGAATGATCAGCTGCCATCTCGAGATACAATGGATACCTCCAACAAAGATGGCGTCAACATCTGCAAATGACATTAAGCCTCGACGAGCGACAACCATGTGCTCCCGGCACAACCCTGTCTTTTGCACCATTCAGGCCATGCATTTCCAAAGTATGCATTAACATAGGGCCACATTACATGGCCGTGCATAGACACAACTAAGAGTCCCATGCACAAGAGCACATTGACATATGTCAATTATTTTTTCTGATACTAACATCTCTCTTGTGTGTGACATTGTTAAAAAAAAAAAGAGTCAAAACTTGTTCCCAGGTTTCGCTCATGGAACATGAATGAGACATGCTTAGTTGAAGATGGAACTATTGATTACTGGGGATTTATCAGTTTGGATAGAAGTGTGTCTCGGCTAGCAGGTGTGAAGAACTTGAAGGTCCGCAACTTGAGTGATGCTTAACTACTGCATGTACTATAATCTACAGGGAGATATCTGCAAGAGGTAGTTTGGTATCCTGAGAATTCTTGTCCGTATACCGGGTGAGAAGACTTCTGCTTATGGTGAGCTAAAGAAAATGTGTGAAACTAAGCTTGGTGTAGTTACCCAATATTTTTTGCCAAGGAATATAAAGAAATTCAATTCTCAGTATTTGGCAAATGTTGCTTGAAAGAGGAGACATGACCAGGCGCTCAAAACAATTCATCGGTGGACCATCAACATGGACATTCATCGACAAGGTTCCATCACAAATACTGGGTGTACAACATGAAGAGATGAACATCGATCGAACCTTCACAATGGTAAGTATCTTTACTTTGGCAACACCATCACCATGATAGATTAGGAAACCTCTTCGTCGGCATACCCTTGAACACTTAGCTCAAGACCCCCAATTTTTGCACTATACTTCTTCCGATGCATTTTCCAAGTAAGCATGCATAGGGCTACATTACAAGGCCGTGCACAAGGCACATATTTTCCTCAACCCATGCATGAACACACTTACTCATCATCCATTAGGGGTTATGAGTACTTGGCATGACTACTATGAACATCATCCTTGGACGATCTGAGGTCATCAATGGAGACTCACAACGACACAGTCATGTTGGAATCCAAGGCTGAAGCACATACCAAGGGACTACAACTTGCAAAAGCTCACAGTGACAAATGAAGAACCGGAGAACCAACCTTGCCACTCTGGTTCATCCGAATGGACACTCCCTCTCAAAGCAACCTAGAATAACCATTACAACAAGGGTCTATCAGGGACAACAGACTCAAGAGGGGGGGGGGAGTGTTGGAACTCAAGGTCAAGCATAAAACATAGAAGCACATCAAAGAAGTGGACATAGAAGAAGAGAGAGCAAGTAGGGAGCTCCAAGAAGTGTATGTCAAATTTTCAGAAGAATCCCCTACAAAAATAGTGATTTTCAAGGTCAAGCATAAAACATAGAAGCACATCAAAGAAGTGGACATAGAAGAAGAGAGAGCAAGTAGGGAGCTCCAAGAAGTGTATGTCAAATTTTCATAAGAATCCCCTACAAAAATAGTGATTTTCATCACTAAAAACCATTGTAAATACCATTATCTATTTTTATAACTCCATTTTGTTCAAGCCGAGGAGTCCTCGAGCTTGAGGAGTATTAGAATTACCATCGTAACAATTTTCATAATTTTTAGACTTCGTTTGAGCCCTCAAATAAGCCCTGGAACCTAATTCTTAACTAGGTCGGACACTAGGTCTGGACAGGGCCAAAACTACTCAAAAAACTATAAAAAGAGCTAGAGAGCTCATTTTTGAAGTTAGCTTGTGAGAGAATAGAGCTTTTGTAAGAGAACTCTTTTGCAATCTAAGCTTTCCATTGTTCCTCTCTTTGATCTTACTTTGTGCGCGTGTGTGTGTATGTGTGTGCATGTTTGTGTGCTTTCACTCACGCACTTGTGCCTTCTCATGGTCTTCATACCGGTCCTCACGTCTCCGTGGATTGACAAGTAAAGGAGGTGGTGCTTACGCTTGAGGTACAACCTATATGGCAAGGTTTGTTCAACAAGTACAATAAGGCTTAATGGTAGAAAAAATTGAATTTATTCACAAGCAAATAATACCAAAACATTTTGATTGCATAGACCATGCCTAATTGATGGTCATGTAATTTCGCTCTATAGCATTCAATCATCTACTCACATAAGCTATGTGCATGTCGATGTTTCCCTCTCTAGTAGCTTGTGCTAGCATGCTTCCAATAGTGAAATTGGATAAACTTCCCTACCCACTATGCATTCTAATAAATGTTCTGTGATACGAAGTGGATAGCTATCTCGTATCGTGGAAACATTAACTTTCTTCAAATCAATACATACATGCAATTTACCATTCTTCTTGGGAACAACAAAAATGGGGGAAACACATTTTGAATGCTCAATCTCCTAGAGAAATCTTGCTTCTATTAATCTATAGCTTTGCTCTTTTATCTTTGCTGTATAAGATTCATTATATGTTTAAGGCTTTTTTTTTTTGTTGGATTGGCTTCTACTATCATAGGGATCCTATGTGAACATATGTTTGGATCCACTCCCTTCAAATCCTTGTAAGTCCAAGGGAGTATATCTCTATATTCTCTCAACAAGTTTGTGAACACTCGCTATTCTTCCCTTTGGATGTTTGATGTTGTGTTGAATATGTAGAGTGTGAAATTCATGTGAAAGAGAAAGAAAAATCATGTGAAAAAGCCCATAGAAAGAGAAAGGGAGTACACAATACAATTTTGATGGGGTTACTTCGAGATTCTATGTCACGTCGTTGCTGATGTATTTGATTCGTCCTTCATCAAAGAGATTCATAAAGTCAAGTAATATTATGTGGAAGATAATTCCATTTTCAGTTTTCCTTCTCCCTCTAGTTAGAACCTATTTCTTAACTCACAACAAAATCTTGATCAAAGATTAATAATGTTGGAGGTTAAAGATTGAAGATGAGAACAAAGTAGTAAGACAAGAAGATTTTCTAGCACATGTTTAAGAATGAACACTTTGTTAAGTATTTTGTAAATGACAAAAAGACCGAACATTTGAGTTTTAAGGAATGATGAAGGGGATTTAATCAAATTGTGGAACCTAGAGGAATTCTCAAAACACAAGATAACAACAAATAAAAAGGTGGAACATGAATTATGAGTACTTAAGATTAGTATTAATATGCATTCTAAAGCTTCATGCACCCATATTCCTGTTATGAAAGGAAGAGTGATGGGTGTGTCCATTGCAATTGTTCAATCTTTATTCATAAACAAACAATGCTAGGATTGAGCATTCAAACTCAATCATCCTAATTTTCCCATCATCGTTTAGATACGCCGAATACCTTGAGCTTCCTGTTGGTGAACATATATCTCAAACCCAAAGATTTGTGTTTACATGAGGTCTAAAATATCATGAAGTATGTGTGCAAGTGATTGAAGAGATGATGAGTTTTGATGAACCTAGTGTTCTATTCATTTGAGACCTTGTCTCCTTCTTACCCTTCCTTTCAAAGAACTCCTTGATAACATGCCTCCATAACTCTGGTTTGACTTTGAGTAGTTCTTCTAGAGTTAGATGACACTGCACTTCAGTGTTCTTTATTGCTTCCGTGCTCCAAAGTATGATTGAATCTTTATTGCTTATCATTATCATGGATGGTCTCACTTGAATAGACTTTGATTCCCAAGGGCTTGTAAAGCGAGGCAATTCTTATAGAAAATTAGATTCGAAGTCCAATCTTTTGCTTGCTTTCCCATCTTCTTACTCTTCATAAATAGAGGGAATGTATTGAGGTAATTGATTGTGAAGATCATCTATCTTTTGCATGGATGGGGAAGTCATTTGTTTCCCCCACTTTTCTTGTTGTTTTTTTCCCAAGAATTCCTACGAGTACTTATTGATCATTAGGGGAAAAAATGAACCTTGCATGGGCCTTTAAGATTAAGGAGTGATTAGTGATTGACCAATCACAAGAGGGTGGTGGCCACAATCTATACCCTATAAAATACTAGGCTGAAGAGGAGAGAGGGGACAAGCTTCTTGTAGCTCAAGCATAAGCACCACCTCCTTTACTTGTCAATCTACAGAGACGTGAGGACCGGTATGAAGACCATGAGCAAGTGAAGGCACAAGTGCGGAGTGAAAGCACACAAACATGCACACACATACACACACACGTGCACAAGGTAAGATCAAAGAGAGGAACAATGGAAAGCTTCGATTGCAAAAGAGTTCTCTTACAAAAGCTCTATTCTCTAACCAGCTAACCTCAAAAATGAGCTCTCAAGCTCTTTTTATAGTTCTTTGACTAGTTTTGGCCGTGTCTAGACCTAGTGTCCGAAATTAGGTTCGAGGGCTTATTTGAGGGCTCAAACGAAGTCTAAAAATTATGAAAATTGGTAGGATGATACTTCTAATACTCCTCAAGCTTGAGGACTCCTCGGCTTGAACAAAACGGAGTTACAAAAATAGAAAATGATATTTACAATGGTTTTCAGTGATGGAAATCACTATTTTATAGGGATTTCTTTTGAAAATTTCACATACACTACTTGGATCTCCCTATGTGCTCCTTCTTCTTGTGTATCGATTTCTCTATTGCACTTATTATGCTTGTCCTTGACCTTGAGCTTCAACACTCCCCCCCCCTCTCGAGTCTGTCATCCCTGACATACCCTTGTTGTAAGGGTTGTGCAAGGTAGTGCTTGAAAGAAGTATGGTGCAAAAATTGGGGGTCTTGAGCTAAGTGCTCAAGGGTATGCCGACGAAGAGGTTTCCTAATCTATCATGCTTATGGTGTTGCCAAATTACAGATACTTACCATGGTGAAGGGTCGATCGATGTTTATCTCTTCGTGTTGTACACCCGACATTTGTGATGGAACATTGTCGATGAATGTACGTGTTGATGGTCCACTAATGAAATTTTTTGAGTGCCTGGTCCTGTCTCCTCTTTTCAAAGCAACATTTCCAAATACTAAGAATTGAATTTCTTTGTATTCCTTGGAAAACAACATTGAGTAACTACACCAAGCTTAGTTTCACATATTCTCTTTAGCTCACCATAAGCAGGAGTGTTCTCACCCAGTATACGGACAAGGATTGTTAGGGTACCGAGCTACCTCTTGCAGATATCTCCCCGGATGCTCTCGTACATGCAGTAGTTAAGCATCACTCAAGTTGCGGACCTTCAAGCTCTTCACTCCTACCATGGTAAGAGGAAACCATAGTTGTGGATGCCATGTTCATGCCAAGTTCTTGACATCTACCAGATAAGGCAACAATTATATCATCTGCTTGCCGAGATACACTTCTATCCAAACTGATAAATGCCCAGTAATCAACAGTTCCACCTTCAACTAAGCATCAGTCATTCATGTTTCATGAGCCAAACCTGGGAACAAGTTCTTCCTCCCCTTTTTTTTCTTTTATTTATTTATGTATTTATTTATTTATTTTTTTGGGGAACAATGTCACAAAACAAGAAGACAAATGTTAGTATCAGAAAAAATAGTTGACATGTGTCAATGTGCTCTTGTGCATGGGACTCTCAAATGTGTCTATGCATGGCCATGTAATGTGGCCCTACATTAATGCATACTTTGGAAATGCATGACCTAAATGGTGCAAAAGACTGGGTTTTGCAAGGAGCACATGGTTGTTGCTCGTCAAGGTTTTCAATGTTATTTGCGGATGTTGATGCCATCTGTCGTGGAGGTATCCATTCGATCTCGAGATGACAACTGATCCTTCCTCCTTATGGGAATCCATTTGAGAATGATCTGCGAATCTGTAGTGAGCACCTTTGGCCTATTCATCCTTGGCTGGTTTCTTAACTGTTGCGTCTCTTGTGGTTGGCGCTTTGGTTTTGTAGGGGCCGCTGATGCTTTTGGCTTCCAAACCCATACCTTTGTGGCTGGTCGCCTGACTCGCGTTGCAGAGGTTAGTTGGTCTACTTTTGTTCTTGGTGTTTGATTCTGACCTTTGCCTCACCTTGGCTTCTTTGTTCAGACTTTTCGCATATGGGAGAGCATAGGTTGTTGCGGACGTAAGAGCTTCCTAGGCACCCACATGTGTGATCGCCCCTGTTGAGCTGCAACTAATTTCTTAGGCACCCAAATTTGTCGGATACTTTGTGGTTGAGCTTGTTCGAGCTTCTTCCTTCGTCTTCTGGCCTGGTTGGCTTCCCTGGATGGGGCTTGTGGAAGCAAGGTTGGTGGTTTCTCTCCTTTGCGTACCCAGATCTGCCTCATGCCCGGAACTGCTTTCTTGTTGAATGGTGTCTTTCTATTTGCTATAGAACTTGTCTTGAATTGTTGTGCGTGCTTCTTAGGTTGAACTACTATGGATGCTTTACTCTTCGAAAAAGAAGGAGGGTTTGCTTGCCTTTGCAGCTGTCCTTCCATGATTGAGTCCTTCTAGATCATAGAGCTTTTGACACATACAACATCTTGCTCATGAAGATTAGTCTTAGAGGAACTAAGAGAGTTTGTGGTGCCATGATCTGTGAGCATGCAGTTCTCTAATTCTAATGTAATGCATTGTTCATGTACCCAAACTTGAAGAATTTGACTTCTTAGGTTTAAGTTAACTGCATGGTCATAGATCCAATCTTGACCCAAGACAAGTGGTTCTGTAAGGTTCTCATCTTGACACACTAGCACTATGACTTTCATTGGAACATCTTGAAGGTAGATGGGAAGTTCCACCTCGCCCAAACAAGGGGTTTCCACACCTCCCAATCCTATGAGATAACGGGCATGTTGCTTTAGCGTATAAACCAACACTAGGTCTCCCTCTTTCAATCCTTTATCTTTGATGTGTGCATCAAAGTATGACTTTTGTCTTTTCTTTGCAGCATAGATTCCTGCCGCCGCGCGTAGCCTTGTCTCACCTAAGCGTTCTAGATCAAAGATCCTAGAGGACAATTCATGTCCATTCCACTCATGCTCTTGTGCTACTTTTAAGGCTGGGATGAGGAAGTCCAATGGTAGAATAGCATTCTGTCCGAAGACCATCTGAAATGGGGTGGCGTTGAGTACCATTTTGTAGGCAACTCGATAAGCCCAAACAGCATGATGAAGTTGTTTGTCCCAATCAGAGCGTTTATTATTTACTAGCTTTGTCAATACGTTACAGAGGATCTTATTGGTGCTCTCGGCTTGTCCGTTAGCTTGTGGGTGATAAGGGGTAGACTTCTTATGTATCTTGGAGAAGATTTTCAATGACCTCATTCAAGAAGTGTGTGCCTCTATCGCTCACTAACTCTATTGGTAGCCCATATCTCGTGAACACATTCTCGAATAAGAACTTAGCCCTAGTCTGAGCATCATTCTTTGTTGTGGCTTTCACTTCTACCCACTTTGTAAGGTAATCTGTGGCTACAATAATATACTCTGCATGCGAGTTTCTAGCTGGGGGGTTAATAGGAGCTATGAAGTCTATGCCCCACTTCGAAAATGCACGCCCTCCCATCATTGGCCTCAAAGGCATCTCATCTTTTCTAACTGGATATTGTGCACGTTGGCATGTGTCACATTTCTTCACATAGGTGTGAGCATTCATATGAAGAGTGGGCCACCAAAGTCCTGAGAATAGAATGGTCTTGATTACTCGATTAGGACCGAAGTGTCCACCTGCAACATCGTTGTGTGCAATTTCTAAGACTTTCAAATAGTTTGATTTGTGAACGCACAATCTTAGATAACCATCCTTGCCTCTTCGATATAAGTTGTCTCCAAATAAAGCATAGTCCTGAGCCTCTTGCTCCATGCTTCGTCTTCTTGCTATACTAGCCTCTTTGGGTAAGGTTCCCGATCTCATAAAATCTACCAATGAAGCACTCCAATCAGGAATTAATGACACTTGATAAAGGGTGGCATGCTCCACTGGGGTTCTCTCTCTGCACATTGGACAATTCTTAATCCACTCATGTATCTCTTTGTCCATGCTAGGCCAATACACTCCTAAACGTTTTAGATTCTGCAATGTTTGTTGTTTAGAATAGTGATTTCCTAGCAATCCTTCATGGGATTGTTGCAACCAGCTAGTATGTTTGTCATCCTCGATGCAACAAGTGAGTACACCCTCCGTATCTTGTTTGTACATGCTTCCTGCCAATATGTGACAATTTATTCTTGTGAGGTTTTCACATTCTTATTTGCAGGTCCGAAGGTGAGGACTGGTACCAACTTATTTGCCTATTTAGGAACAACTTCTAAATTGAACAGATAAGCATCCGGTAATTCATCAGACACTCCTTGCGGTGACTCTCCTGAAGTGATGCAAGAAAGGTGATCTACCCAAAGGTGGGTTCTACCTTTCCTCACAACAACTTCAAAGTCATATTCTATTAGTAAGAGGAACCATCTTACTAAGCGTCCAGTATTGCAAGGTTTATTGACCAAATATAACAAAGCTTGATGATCAGTGAAAAACTTGAACTTGTTGGCCAATAAATAGTGTCTAAACTTCTTCACAGCATATACCATGCCTAAGCCCTCTAGCTCAGTTGTGGTATAGTTTCATTCAACTGCGGTGAGCTGTCTACTAGCATATGCTATGGGCAAATCTAAGTTTCCTTCACCTGTGGGTTGTGCTAGCACACATCCTATAGCGTGATTGGATGCATCCACATGGAAATGGAATGGTTTATTCCAATCAGGAGTGGTCAGTATTGGTGCTGTGCACAAACGTTTCTTTAGTTCATTGAAAGAATTCTCGCATTCGTCGTTCCACTCAAAATTAGACAACAAGGCATAAAGGGGTCTAGCTATGATCGCATACATGTGGATAAACCTACGGTAATATCCACAATGACCCATAAAGGCTTGTACCTCTTTAACATTCCTTGGCCTTGGTAGCTCCGCTATGGCTCGTACCTTATCTTCATCTGTTGAGATTCCATTCTTAGAAACAATATGACCTAAGATTTTACCTTGATGCACCATGAACACATAGTTTTCTGGGTTCAAACACACTCGATATTCTCTACACTTGTTGAAGATTTGTCTGAGCTCAGGGATGTGAAATCTTCTTTCTTGGGAATGAGCACATAAATCATCCACATACACTTCTAAGCTCTTTCGCAAGAACTCTTTGAAGACATGACACATGAGCCTTTGGAATGTTGCACGTGCATTGGTGAGCCCAAATGGCATCACATGAAATGCAAAGATTCCCCACTCTGTGGCAAAAGCTGTTTTCTGTTGATCTTCTAGGGCAATGGCTACTTGATTGTAACCTGAAAATCCATCAAGGAAGCTATAAACTTCCTTGCCTGCAACACACTCCAATAGGTGTTCCATGATTGGAAGTGGATAACTATCTCTGATCGTAGCGGCATTAACTTTTTTAAGGTTAATACACACTCGCAACTTCCCGTTCTTCTTGGGCACCACTACAATGGGGGACACCCATTCAGTATGCTCAATCTCATAGATGAATCCATCTTCAATCAGCCTATCAATTTCTTCTTTTACCTTGGCTGCATATGTATCATTATATGTGTAGTGCTTCTGTTTGGTGGGCTTGGCATCAGTAGTCATGGGGATAGTATGAGATTAAATTCTTGGATCTACCCCTTTCAAGTCTCTATAGTGCCATGCAAACACATCCCTATATTCCCTTAATAGAGCTACGAGCTCCATTTCTTCTCTTGCACTTAGGTCATCTCCTATATATGTGCATCTCTCTTCGTTCTCTTCAATTGTCACTACAATTTTCTTGGTCTTTTCTTTATTATCATATGATTCTCCTATGATGGCCTCTCTCTTAGGCATTCATACCAAAATTTTGCGGTCGTCAACTTCATATTTCTTGAAGTTTTCTGGTACTTCAAACAATGATTCCTCCTCTTCTTGTTTCACTACTTTTCTTTTCTTTTTCTTTTGACTGCTCTCACTTCCATCCTTTGAATTTACCGTTTTAATGCTTGTGAGAGGTTCTTCTTCTTTTTGGTTAAACACTCCTACATCTTCTAAATAGTGCTGGTAAAGCAACTATCCATCACAATGGACTCTAGATCGTCATAGTTCTCTTCTTCTTCTATGAGATCACTAGGGTCACATACTTCTAGCAAGGCCTGACACATGAACACTGAAATATCATAACCCTCCTCATCACAATGAGGTGTCCATCATTCTTCATTGACTGCAATGTCCATGGTAGCTAAGATTTCTGCCCAACCATGAGGCTCAAATTCCTCATCTCGAAAGATCATCGGTGTATAGGCTAGGTCTTTAATTGGTTTATCTCCTAGAGAAGTTCCTTCTTCTCTTGCCTTTAAGCATTTTTCCTCTTCCTCCGCGACCTTGCACATCCACAAATGAGTATCTTCATGCAACCAGGATGGATCAGGTGAACTTTCAGAATGCACAGAGATGGAATCTTTTTTCGCTTTGTGGATAGGATTCCACTTTAGGGGTGGTACATCTCTGAAGGAGTAATCCTTCAAATTGACCTTGGTGGTGACCCCTAAGTGCTGTAAGTATAAGGAGTTGGTTCCCTAATCCTGTACTATTTGCAATTGTCATAGGAAGGGTCCTCCTAGGATCATCTCGTAGACATTATTTTTCTCAAAGTCACATATAGCAAATGTGTGTTCAAACTCTACACCACAAGTGGTTAGAGTTATCCCTTCGAGCAATCCTAGAGGTCTTTCAAAATGACCGTCGGCCATTTGAAGCTTCATTCTAGTTGGTCTTAATGTGGGTTTGCCCCATTGCTTCAACAAGGAGGTGGTTGCAATAGCAACAACACCTGAATCTATGATTGCTTTGGTTGTGTAACCTTGGTAGGTGATTGGAAGATAAGTATTACCTTCTTCACCCTCACACATGTCCCCTATTTTGTCTAGAGGTATCTCTGGTACTTTTTGCTTAGAGCCTGCTTTTGGCATTTTGGAATCAAGTTCTGGAACTTGATCCTTGACATGATTCCATAGCTCAGGTTTTGCTTAGAGTAGCTCTTCTACAATGAGATGACATTGAACCTTAGTGTTCTTCACGACATCAGTGTTCCTTGGGACCACTGAGTCTTCATGTCTGACTAGTATTGTGGGAGCTCTGATATGAAGAGATTCAGATTCCCATGGGCCTGGAAATTGAGGCAGCTCTTCTAAGGTATTAGATTCAAAATCTAACCTTTCGTCTTCTTGTTTTTCTGCTTCATCTCCGTAAATAGATGGAATGTCTTGGGGAAATTGATCATGAAGGTCATCAATCTCACGAATAGGAGGGAAATTACCCTTCTCCTTGGCCCATTTCTCCTCTTGTATTTCCCGCAAGAACTCTTGAGAGTGCTCCTGAATTGAAGGAGGTATTCCACCATCCATGGAATCAGGAACATATGCTCCTTGTGGTGGTGAGCTTCTTCTCTCAATAAGTGGTTGAGCCTGTGGAGGTAAAGAAACTTGTGGTTTGTTTACCAACTGCTCTAATCTTTCTAGTAAGCCCTGGAAATGCAAATCCGATTTGACAGAGTTTATCTGATTGAACTTTTGGCTAGTCTCGAGTATAGCTTGAGCTTGTTCTACCATTTTCATGCACATTTTCATCCGTTCCATCTCTAAATCTGCTCTAGGGTAACTCTTGTCTAGGTTTGCAGTTGTTGGCCCTTCTTGAAGTCGAGCCTGGTAGGCCTTGAACATCATGTCCAAGCCTTCTGGGGTTGGATCTGCAAGAACAGACCCTGGTTGCAGTCTATTTACAATGGGTGGTGGGGTGGGATGAGGTGATGTGGATGGAGTTTCGGAATGCGAGGGGCTTTGAGTTGCAATGTCATCTATTTTTGTCTTCGCTTCTTTCAAGCTTTCTTCTAGTTTTGATAACTTTTTATTCCACTTGTGATTGGCCTTCTCCCTCGTATCTTTCCACGTTCTTGTTTTCCGCTTGCTAGGCTCTCCTGATTCACTTGAATCTGATTGTTCAGCTGGCTTATCCTGTTTTAGCGCTTGGGCCCTAGTAATTGCATGTACAGGAGCCAGATTACTACTACTAGCACTTGAATCCATCACTAAGCCTACCACATTAATGGATGTAACCTTGGGCACACTAGAGGGGTTTCTTGGACAATCTCTGGGGAGATGGTCTTTACCACACTCAAGACAAAAGGCTTGTATCGTGATGTTCTGTCCTTGGCCCAGAGTTGGTGAGTGGGGACATTCACGAATGAAATGGTCACCCTGGCATCTAAAACATGGTCCTCTAGGGGCTTGTGGTCTTACCTATCTCAATTGGGGCCTGGGGTTGGGATTCGTATACATGACATTGGAATATTCTGGCTCCCAATTTTGTTCCATAGGTGGTGCCTCATATGGATACGAGTAAATCTCACTATGCTCAGGTAACTCTATGTAATATGCATGTGGACTACCTTCATGGGAGTAGTCTGAACTATGAGCATGAGAGTCATTCTTTGAGATCAGTGGGGTCACTGGCACCAATGCTCTATTAAGGTTCTCTTCTACCACTGCATACTTAACTGGAATTGTATTGGCAGGAGCTGGTGGTTGGTTTCCCAAGACTGGTTGTGGCCTATATGGTGCCTGATATTGTTGTTGTGGTCTATAATATGGATGTTGGTATTGGTTCTAATACCTACCTTGTGGGTAAGGTTGTTGATAATTCTTTCTAACAGGCTGCCTATTGTAGGGACAATCTTGAGCCGTATGGTTTGTGTACTTTCTCTCAATAGTGCAATATGGAGCATTCCTTTCTCTAATGTTTGGTTTTTGCATTGGGCATACGTTAGCCATGTGGTCCCCTCTACAAGTATAACATCGGTTCAATGAGGTGACTCTCTGTGTTTGTCTATTTTGGACTCCCAACTTCTTGGCAACTTGCTCAGCTATCTCATCTATTTTTGTGGAGATTTTCGAAGTATGAATAGTAGAACTATCAGAATCCTTATAGAGTTTGGACAATCCTAACTCCTCACCCAAGTTATCTTCTATGTCAATGCACGTCTGCACACACTCTTCTATGGATCTAGGCTCTTTCAAGTACACATATGATCTTAACTTTGTGCTCAGCAAGCCATCTAAGAACAAGGCCACTTGTTTGGCAGGTGTGGGCAACTCTAGAACACGGCATCTTTCTAAGTACTATGTGAACCTTCTTCCTGCTAGTCGCACTGTTTCTTGGGGTGTCTGTTTGAAGATGTGGATCAAGGATGATGTGTTATGCTTGATACCACTGTTGGAAAATTCTACAAGAATTCATCTAGCAGTTGACCTATATCGCAATAGTTGCGACTACTCAGTGGTTGAAACCAAGCTAAGGCAGTGCCCTTAAGATTCAAACCAAATGCCTTGTACTGGGTGAACAAATCCTCAACCTGTTCAGCTCTGAACACTTGTTTGAACTCGGCCACATGATCATAAGGATCTCCTATCCCGTCAAAATAATTCTTCATTGACTTGATCACTTGAGTGGGTCTAAGGGTTCTTGGGTGCTCTCGGGATCTAGGCAATGGAAAATCATGTTCATGTCTTTGTTGCCTATGTGGTTGATGTCTCTCTCTCAGGTCTTTCATTTTCAAATCCTGATCTATTTCTACCCACAGCGTGTGCAAAACTTACCTAAGGTCTCTCTCTAGTTCTTTCTCTCTAGGCTTCATGAGCTTGGGATGATCCTACACCTTGGAGGCCATGGGACACATTGGATCGTGGTGGAGGAAAGATCAATTCACTCTTCAAAGTATATGCATGTCTATCATGTTATGTTACCAAGAATATTTTCTCTGATGTGTTATCCAGTTAGACAACTTTGCCTCGTATCTTTGGATCCTTGAACTCGTAGATGATGACTATGCCCAATTGGCTAGGTTGATCTGGCTTGAATCTCCAAAAGGCTTCCTCTGTTTCTCTATTCAAGAATAGTTCTATGCTTTTGTTGTCTTGAGGGATCCAATCTGGAGTGATCACTCTGGTCAAAATTGACTTACCTCTAGGAGTCTGGGATCATTGTCCTACATTTCCTTGTTCTAGGTCTCCTATCTCATTCTCATGAATGATATTTCCAAACTCATCAATCCTATCTGGTAAGTTGGTGACCACATACATGGTTCCTTCCTTATCAATGTATGAACCCTCTTCGAACTTGACCACCGGGTGTTCAAGTCCAAAGGGTTGATCTGGATTTTTGAGTTAGACCACTGATCGCCTCAGGCCATCCTCATAGATGCGAGCACCTAATCGGTTGGTCCGAATATATTCCAATTGTGTCTTATAGGGACCTTCTAGTGTTTGTAGATGGGAAGTTCTTGAGCCACCTACAGGTTTCCCCATGCTAAAAGACATTTCTGAGTCTCTTGTGTCAGAGTTTAGTACGTAAGGACAACCATTTAGTTGTTGTGCCCACAACTTAGCTATATGGTTGACACTAGACTGAGAAGATCTAATGCTTTGTCTATCCTTGCCTAGGTGTCTACCAGATCTCAGGTTCATAAGCTTTGGTTAAGAGTCCAAATTTCCCCTTGGTATGGTTCAAAATCCTTTGGAGTCCCCTTGGTTCCTTAGTCCCACCTGAGGGTCAACTTCAAATTCAAAACGAGCTTTCCAACGAGCTATAGAGCTCAAAAAATGGACTTTGGATGAAAAAGTTATGTCAAATCAGGCTCTTGGGGGTCAAAACAGGCAAACGGGACCTTTTGAAAAAAATCACGATTTTGTGTTGAAAAAGGGATTTTGTGAAATCAAGAGAATCGCGATACTGTGAAATCAATAGAATCGCGATGGTGTGAAATCAAGAGAATCGCGATGCTATGAAATCAATAGAATCGCGATGCTGTGAAATCAAGAGAATCGTGATGCTGTGAAATCAAGAGAATCGCGATGTTGTGAAATCAAGAGAATCGCGATGCTGTGAAATCAAGAGAATCACGATGCTGTGAAATCATCAGAATCGCGATGCTGTGAAATCAAGAGAACTACGATGCTGAGCAATCCCTAGGAAATGCGATTTTGAGTGGGAATCGTGAAAAACGCGATTTTGAGAGAGAATTGTGTTTTGAAAATTGCAATTTTCTAGCTTAGAGAATCGTGTTTTTTGAAAATCGCGATTGCCAACAAAGAATCGTGTTTTCACAAAATCATGTTTTTGGCTAAAAATCGTGATTTGTGAGAATCGCGATTTTGAGCACAACCAGAGAATCGTGTTTTTCCCAAAATCATGTTTTGCTAAAAATCGTGATTTTTGAAAATCGAGATTTTGAGCCCACTGAAAATCGTGTTTTATCGAAGTTGTGTTTTTTACTTGAAAACCGCGATTTTGGCTGAGAATCGTGGTTTTCAAAAATTTAGAGAATTGCGATTTTGAGCACAACCACAGAATCGTGATTCTGAGATTGACCCCAGAATCATGTTCTTGCTCAGAATCATATTTTTTGAGAATCACAGAAAAAATCACGATTCTGAGGGTGACCAGAGAATCGTGTTTTTGAAACATAGGCGCTTGCTCTCCCTTGCACTTCCTAACTCCTTCTCACACAATAATGCATGAAAAATGCTATGAAAATGGTGAAAATGCACTAAAAAACAACAAATTTCTACGAAGAAGAAGATGGAAGAAGATGAAGATGGTGATGATGGTGAAGACGAAGAAGAAAAATCAGAAAATGAACAAAAATGACAGTTTTTTTTACCTTCCAACGTCACAAATCTACGATCTTACCATAACAATGCTCGTCCTCGAAGCTCTCTCCCCGGCAACGGCGCCAAAATTTGGTGTAGCTCAAGCGTAAGCACCACCTCCTTTACTTGTCAATCCGCAGAGATGTGAGGACCGGTATGAAGACCACGAGCAAGTGAAGGCACAAGTGCGTGAGTGAAAGCACACAAACATGCACACACATACACACACACGTGCACAAGGTAAGATCAAAGAGAGAAACAATGGAAAGCTTCGATTGCAAAAGAGTTCTCTTACAAAAGCTCTATTCTCTAATCAGCTAACCTCAAAAATGAGCTCTCAAGCTCTTTTTATAGTTTTTTGACTAGTTTTGGCCCTGTCCAGACCTAGTGTCCAGCTTAGTTAAAAATTGATCGGTATGAAGACCACGAGCAAGTGAAGGCACAAGTGCGTGAGTGAAAGCACACAAACATGCACACACATACACACACACGCGCACAAGGTAAGATCAAAGAGAGGAACGATGGAAAGCTTCGATTGCAAAAGAGTTCTGTTACAAAAGCTCAACTAACCTCAAAAATGAGCTCTCAAGCTCTTTTTACAGTTTTTTGACTAGTTTTGGCCCTGTCCAGACCTAGTGTCCAGCTTAGTTGAAAATTAGGTTCCAAGGCTTATTTGAGGGCTCAAACGAAGTCTAAAAATTATGAAAATTGGTAGGATGATACTTCTAATACTCCTCAAGCTCGAGGACTCCTCGGCTTGAACAAAATGGAGTTAAAAAAATAGAAAATGGTATTTACAATGGTTTTTAGTGATGGAAATCACTATTTTATAGGGATTTCTTCTGAAAATTTGACATACACTTCTTGGAGCTCCCTATGTGCTCCTTCTTCTTGTGTATCCATTTCTCTGTTGCACTTATTATGCTTGTCCTTGACCTTGAGCTTCAACACTTCCCCCTATTTAATGAGTTGCCTCTAGAGAGAAAAGGAATCTCATAACTAGGCTAGACCCAAAAATTCAATTTTTTTTAAAAGTTTAAAAGCTCATCATAACACCTCACAATGGAGCCCCCATTAATTTTTAGGTTCAAAAGTGCTCTTTTTGACCTCATGTTAGCTCACAAAATGGTTGGTTTTTATGCACTAATGTGGGTCTATTTGGCAGGAAAATATGTTTGATTTCAGTGTGCAGGAGCTTTCGGCATGCAATGTCGCATTAAAATTGGATGCTTTGAAGCAGAACATGAGGCCTGGGAACCCCTTGGTGACACAAGAGGAGCTTTTGGCGATAACCAGTTCCAATTTACATTACCGTACCATGCTGCATGTGAAGCACCTCTAGTATTACCCCTTGGAGGTTGGCACTGCATTGGCTATGATGTATGCCAACTGTTACATGGTTCAAGAAGCTCGAGGGATGTCTAATGGTTTGCCGATGGTGGACATGATCTCATGGAGTGGTCTAAAGTCATAGAGACAAACGTTGAACCTGATCGCATTATGTTAACCATTGTTTTAAATTTGTGCAATCATAGGGGCCTACTAGAGGTGGCCCAAAGTACAACTTACAAAATGGCGGACCAAGTTGTTTCAAATCTTGACAAAAATGATGCAGATTTCCTTATTGATTTGGGGGCCATCCCCTTCTGAATGAGGTGGTTGTCACTGTTCTGAAAAAAAAAAAAACAGAAAAGGGGAAGAGGTTTTTTTTGTCAGGACTCTCCCTCCGTTTTTTTGGATTTTTTTGACGGCCGCTACTGTGGGTGGCATTACTCCGGAGGGGGCTGGTGTGTGCAGGCATTGATGAGGGACCAAGCTTGGAGGGGAAATTTTGGCGATATATAGCAAGAGAGGAGACACATGGGGGGGGGGGTTTCATATGTTCTATTCACTTGTTGGTTAGGGAGGAGGAAGCGCTGTTTTTGGGCTGTATATACTTCTGCGCTATTCGGAAACAGAGATAGAGAGGAAGAGAAGTCAAGCTATGGAGAACTCATGAGGTTGTGGCCGCTCTGAGAGGATCATCTGAAGAAAGGGTGGACAATGATGCGATGAAAGGAGGGAGATTCAAGCTGATATCGGGTCGGAAGAGAAAGAAAAAGTTCCGCTTCTGCACATGGAGAGGAAAGGCAGCAGTGTGTTGGCAATAGTGGCCTGTTTGCTCGAGCCTCAGGTGATTATGTGATCATGACAGTAGCGGTAGTTCAACGTGTGCAGAGGAGAATTCGGTTTGGTGATGTCCTCTAAGAAAGGCTCTGTCTCTGAAATATAGTGTCCACAAGGCGAATCTAAAACAAGTATGTCTTTTATGTTTACTCTATGCATTGGTGTCTGATCACTTTTGCGCTCAGTCTTCATCTGTGTTATGAATTACTCTCTTGAACGTTATCTGCTGATACAAATTAATAAGAAAACAGAAGTTCTGAGGGATTCAATTACCAGGGAGAAGTCAGACGAAGAGTTTTATCAGAGTTGAATATCTTCATCAGTTTTTACTACTGCTAACAATTGTTAGTTGTGCAATTGTTCATATTGTAATTGTTTAGCTATGTGAAAGTTTTTGCGCGAAAGTTAAGGAGAAGAGTTTTGTCGCTGAGGAGAAGTGTTAAATCATTATTCGTCATGCTTTTAATCATGGCAACAACAGCATAGAAGTTAAACTTATAAATGCGTGAATGAAAAGACACACATAGGCATGTGCAGAGATCGAGAGAAGTTAATGGATGTTACAGAATCATTTAGGGGATAACCATGAATTAATGTGTAGAGAGATTGTCTTTCTAAATTACGTTATCTCCTGAAAAACGGTTGCAAAAGGAGTTGAGGTGGGCGATCAAACGTTCACATTAGCCTCTGTTCATTAACCTTCATAGTGTGCACAGAACGTGAAGTTGAGAATGCTAAGCAAAGTTACGTTTTCGTTGGTGCAGTTGTGCTAAACGTGAGAGAATAGCATTTCATATGCATATTTAATCTATTTCTTTGTTAAAGCATCATGAATCATTTCTGCACGGATATAGATATACAATTTCCATTTCATCTCTTTCTTGTTTGCTAAATAAAGCGACGTTGTTTATGAAAGAGTTCTATATTATTTGTGAATAACTTCGTTTTACTGTGAGAATGTATGCAGAGCATGTAGCTAATTTTATTCCTGAAATGTATGTCCTGGTTGCTAGTTCAGTTCGTGGAAGATCCTACTAATGAAAAGTGTGTGTATTGACATCAAATAATTACAGTGACGGATGTGGAATCAAAGACGGGAATATTTTAGTTTGACACGAGCTTCAATGTAAGCTATTAACTCTTTGAATATATGTGATTCTGCATTTACGAGGCACTCTCTATTTTCGATTAAACTCAACAAGAACAACAATCCAATGACAAATGTCTTAGTCTTAATGATATAGTTGACACCCATATACTCCCCTACAGTTACCAATTATTTTCATGCTACAACAGAAGAAAAATGATTTGATATGAGATGATTAAGGATATGAGAGGATATGGTTTGCAAATAAGTTGCTAATAATATTTGATTGAAATGTGTCGGCTTTCATGATGCACAAAAAGAACCGATATGTTTGTCTATAGGTTGCTACTAAAATCTTGTTTTCAAGTATTGCTTTCTTGTGAGTCGAAAGCTAAACGTGATATCACCTGAGCTTTCTTGGCACCCTGTGTGCACCCCTAAGCGCGCAAGAATTGGACCACAAGAGTGAACCCGATGTGAAAGGAGGGGGCTGAGTGAAGAAAGGGAGGTTACAGGAAGTGACCACTGGAGGTGGATATCCAATCGCGCGCGTTTTCTCGCCTCCTCCATCAAAACTTTGGAGTGAACTTGTGGACTTAGGGGAAACCAAAAATTGACCTAGTTTCAGGAGAGTTGGGTAAAACATCATTGTGTAAAGGCACTTTCCCTTGGACTCAGAGGCTAAACATTTTGGTGCGTCTGTCGGGAACTAGCTTGGCACGTCTCTATAAGAGAGTGCCATAGGTTCGCCTAGCGCCACATGTTGGCCGAGCTTGCGGACTCCAGATCTAGTACATGAGTGAGGGGAGCTCATCCTCAGGAGCAACACAAACGCAAAGAGAGGAACGCGCTCAGAGAAGAGCCCTTGAAAGAGAAAGGAAGAGGTGGGAACCGCCAGGTGAGTCGACCTCGACTAGCTCAAGGAAATCTGCCAAAAATGTGTACTCCCGTAGGAGAGTCGCGAATCAAGTGCGGAAGTTTGAAGGAGGGATCCTGAGGCCACGTGTGCTAAATTTTTGGGATCGAAGTGATATTGACATCACACCTCTGTTCGAAATGGCTCAGTGGATTTCGGTTCATTTGGGGGACTTCACCAAGTTTTCAGGTGCTTGGGACGAAGATCTAGATAGTTTTATCCAACTATTTGAGGTTACGTGTGCGGCCAATGAGGTAGTTGACCAGGGTCAAAGGTTGAGGATCTTTCCGGCTACTCTTCGTGATGAGGCAGCCAACTGGTATGGGAATCTGACACCTCAAGAGTGTGGAACTTACCAGATGCTCAAGGAAGCCTTCTTGGCAAAGTTTCGACGACAAGGCTTCCAAGATAGATTGGCACAACAGATGGATTACCTACGACAGGGAGTCATTGAAAGCATCGATAACTACATTCAGAGAATGGAAACATTGGTAAGAAAGATGGGCGCGAATGCCCCGAATGATGAGACATTGAAGAGAAGATTCATAGCGGGATGAGAGATCCTACGACACAGCAGCATATCAACCTGACAAGACCTGCAACTTTAATGGATGCTAAGGAACAAGCAAGGCTTTAGGAGGAAGTACACTTATGCCAACAAAGGAAGATGGAGCTCTTATACGAGCCAATGGGAGGCCCAGGTAACATACCAATGAAAGATCCGGGCCAAGGAAGTCCCGCATTGACGACCCCAACTTTTGTAGCTGCCACTAGCATGCCAGGCGAGGTAAAGCCTGCGCTAACTGAAGAGCGAATATTGGAGTTGGTCGCACAAGCTATAAAAGCTGCCACAATGACCCAGGAAACATACACAGTAAAACCAGAGGTGACTACAAACCCTAATCAAGTGTTTCGATCAAATACATGGTGTGGAAAGTGCCATGGTTACGACCATTTGGCTTCAGAATGCCCTATAGTCTCGAGAGTATTCACAGATAGATCACCACCTAGAATGCGTTGCACTTTTTGTGGAAGGACAAATCACATGGAGGACCGATGTTACAACAAGAGGGCCTATGAAGAGAGGACCATGAAATCGGGAGATACGAGAGAAAGACCTTACACGGGATTGCCCGCTCAGAGTGTCCCACCTACATCTCGTTGGGAAAACAGACCTACTTATGGATATGGTGCTCAGGGTCAAGGAGGAGACTATCCAAGAGGAGCCGCACGTGATCAAAGAAGAGATGGTCCAATCCAGTGCTGGAGATGCCATGGCTTTGGCCATACTCAATCTAGATGTCCAAACAAAAAGAAACCAATTGATTATACCCCACTATGTAGGTACTATAGTGGAGAGGGCCACTTTGATGAAGATTGTCCAAAACGAAGAGCCACCGCCGGCAAGGAAAAAGGACCAGTAGGGTCCTTGAATTATGTTGATACTCAGATGCATTCCACATCGAGAGCTCAAGAGCACGTTCCTACAATCGGAGTAGTGTTCAAGACACCGAACCCTCAAGAAGGCTCTAGCTCGTCAATGCACTTTGTGGATGCTTACCAGGCCAAGAAACCGCATAAAGAGCCAACTGTGGCAGTAGTCACAAGGACCCAAGAGTATTCAAAGAAACATCGAGAAAGCGAAATCGGAAAAGCAAGCCAAGAGAAGATACCCGAACACGAAGAGGTAGAAAACCAAGTTGGAGGATTTGCTGAGCAGCAAGAGTTTGAGGATGGGGAAGAGATAGAGATTCTTCCACCAGTGACCAAGGAGTTTGTGCTAGGCATAGCACCATTCCCCCAAAGATTAAGGGCTCCAAAATGTAGGAAGGAAAAACAGAGTTTGGAGGAAGTGGATATTGTAAAACTGCTCGCTGACACGGAAGTCACGCTAGACATTGGCACATTGCTGAATTGTTCACCTGCATATAGGAAACAATTCTACAACGAATATATTAAGAAGTCGAGGAAAGCTTGAGATAAAAAGAGACAAGATAAAGATGTCCAAGGGATCATTCAGCTGTGACAGTCGAGATTAAAGGGTATGCAGTCCCCGGTGCTCAGTTAGATAGTGGAGCCGCAGTCAACCTTATGACTGAGTTCATGATGAAAGCTTTGGGCCTCAACCACATGGAAGAAACTCCGATGTCCTTGAGAATGGCAGATCAAACACAAGTGAAGCCTGCAGGCCTTCTGAAGAATGTAAGCACAGTTGTGGGTGGTCTAGAATTTAAAGTTGATTATCTGATAGTAAGACCAAGGACCTCAGAGGCTACCTTCTCGATCTTACTGGGGCGACCATGGCTGATGCAGGCTGATTGTGTGCATGACTGGCGCAGAGGTTTTATTTCAATAGGGCCAAAGTCTGATCGGATTCAAATCCAAGTATCCCCAAACTTGATCGACAAGAAGAAGACAATAATAGTCGATGAGATGGAAAAGAAAGAAAAGGAGAAAGGAAGGCAAGAGATGGCACGACCTAGGTTTTCTTTGAACACACATACCTACAAGAATCTGCTCCAAGACGGGTTCAACTTGCAGCTCTCCAAGAAGCAAGACACGAAGATGGGAGAATATCAAAATCCATTGCTCTATAACGGCGATTCTGATCAGGAACTGCTAGGATGGTTGGCAAGTACAGGCGATGCTGAGTGCTATACAATGCACATCGACCCATTGGAAAAAGAGAAGAAAATGAGTCAGGTGGTGGATCCTCATGCAAGGAGAGAAAACTCTTCAAAAAATGGGAAATGTTCTTTTGGAACTCGTGATCAAGGATCTCATCAAATGTTGACAAAGGACCAAGACAGCAAGCTGTTGTCTAGTACCAAGAGAGTACATGATGCCATGAGCAACGGTACATGCAAAGGAGAGCACCAAGGAAAAGGTAGATCCGGGAGAGAAAAGTGGTGTGTGGATCAGGACAGTTCTAGTAAGGAATTAGTTGGTCGAAAGGAGAACCTCTTGAAAGCAAGAGATAGAGAAGACATAGATGGTGGTGAAGAGAGGATTTTCAGACAGGAAGGATTGGACAAAGAACATGCATTAGGAAATGCATTAGTATAGTGAGTAAAGCGCTTCATGCAAAGAAGACGTGTAGGAATGGCGACGACCTAAAGGATTTAGGATTGGCTCATGCCGAGCATGCCAGAGTTATTCGAAGGAGGTTTGATTGGATTAGATGTCAAGATAGCGAGCAGAACGTACAAGGATCGATAGGTGAATGTGCATGGACAAGACTTCGAGTGAGCCGTTGGATGATGGCACTTTTTTGTGTGATTTGGATGTTCTTACGAGAGATGTGTGGTTGGATACGAGAACGAAGCGAGAAGGCCTTTCTCTACTTGTTCATTCAATTTACCTTTTGTTTGCTGGAATTGCAGAAACTGGTAAACCAAGTGTGTTACTATGGAGGATCACTGAGGACTAGGCGACCGATGGCTGATCAAGTATACCAGAGCGCTCTGTTCGACCTTGTCGTATATTTTTCAGATCAAGCATTAGAAAGCATGGAGATATCGGTTGAGAGCTTGCAGATAAACTATGACGTGGAGGAGGCACACTGGCTTGTATGCTTCTGGAATCAAGGTATGGACATTGACTTTCCATTTCCCAAATTCGAAGCGTATCTACTTAGTTGGGCTGGATATGCCAAGGATCGGTACTTCTACTATGACAGCACAATGGAATTGCCTAACGAAGTAAATGATATCTATTGGGCTTGGGCAGATGTGTTGAGAATAGGAAGTGATGACGGAGCTCCTGAAGTTGAGCCGGACTCGCCTTAGGGAAGTCGTTGGGATGCGAGTACGATGTGAGGCTACATGAGACATCCCGGAGACCCACATTCTAGATTGTCTAAGGATAGGTACAGGAGGAACTAAGGCATAGCTGGTCGTAGTTACCTGGTGAAAAGTCAAATCGATGAATACATATGTAGTGTCTGTAATTGAGAGAATGGAGAGAAGAGGTGGTTGATCTGTCAAAGGCTGGAGTGTATATGTTTGATGCATGTGTGGGAAAAGTGGGAAAAATCCCTTTCTTCCTCTCCCTAATTCTCAGGACTTGGGTAAATTAATTAACTATGAAAAAAAAAGAGAAAAGAAAAGAAGAAAAAGAAAAGAAAAGAAAAAATTTGTGTTGTTGTGATCGTACCAATGCGCTATGGTGGGCTAGTAGGTGGGTGGATTTATCCTAGCTGGGTGGTTAGGACCACGAGCCGTAGCTAGTTTCGCCATAGGCTTGGGATGTATATGTTTATGTCTTAGCTATGCGCCATAACGGGTTGGTAGGTAGGTGGAGCCATTGTGGCTCGGTAGTCACGACCACGAGCCGTATCCAGCTTCGTTATGGGCTAGCTGATATATGTTATGTGTTATCATTGTGTGTTTGTGGGTTGTGCGCTGCATTGCATTGGTAGATGGGTGGAATCAACCTGATCGGGTGGTCAGGTCCACGAATCGCATCCAGTGACAACGTAGGCCAACGTGTGATTAAAATAAAATTTACCTATGAAATTATTCCCCACTCCTGAGGGGGAGAGAGAGAGAGGAGAGGGCGACGATCGCCTGGAAGGGAACGTTATTTGCTTGTGTGATTGGTATGTGATGGCTTGTGACAGATCAGCTCACTCTGAATCAACATTCTTGAAGGCACGGAGACTGTATATGTACTTATGGATGAGGCTTTAGCGAGGTAATGCAACGGGTTTGCTTTATAACTTGTGTGCTCTATCCGAGGGTTTTCCAGTGTGTTGGACACTCCAGGGTTTTTATGTAGGTCTTGACTTATACTCGGGTCTCGATGGCTTTTGTGGGACGACGATGGAGATTCTTCGAGAACGTCTAGTCATGGAATAATTGTACATAGCGAATGGTAGGTGCAATAATGGGGTATGCATTTTGGGTATGTTGCATCTCTTGTTGTATTCATTTCAGTTGTTGTTGTTTATTTCGGTAGTTCCATTTCTGTTTTTTTCGCAATGACAGTTGAATGTGTAAAACATGGAAAGGTATGCGAACCAATTGTAAATTGACATGTTCATGGTTGTTTAGATTTTATTACAGCAAGAATGGCTTGTCGAGGACGACTTCGCAAATAAGAAGAGGGGAGTATGTTAGCTCACAAAATGGTTGGTTTTTATGCACTAATGTGGGTCTATTTGGCAAGAAAATATGTTTGATTTCAGTTTGCAGGAGCTTTCGGCATGCAATGTCGCATTAAAATTGGATGCTTTGAAGCAGAACATGAGGCCTGGGAACCCCTTGGTGACACAAGAGGAGCTTTTGGCGATAACCAGTTCCAATTTACATTACCGTACCATGCTGCATGTGAAGCACCTCTAGTATTACCCCTTGGAGGCTGGCATTGCATTGGCTATGATGTATGCCAACTGTTACATGGTTCAAGAAGCTCGAGGGATGTCTAATGGTTTGCCGATGGTGGACATGATCTCATGGAGTGGTCTAAAGTCATAGAGACAAACGTTGAACCTGATCGCATTATGTTAACCATTGTTTTAAATTTGTGCAATCATAGGGGCCTACTAGAGGTGGCCCAAAGTACAGCTTACAAAATGGCGGACCAAGTTGTTTCAAATCTTGACAAAAATGATGCAGATTTCCTTATTGATTTGGGGGCCATCCCCTTCTGAATGAGGTGGTTGTCACTGTTCTGAAAAAAAAAAAACAGAAAAGGGGAAGAGGTTTTTTTTGTCAGGACTCTCCCTCCGTTTTTTTGGATTTTTTTGACGGCCGCTACTGTGGGTGGCATTACTCCGGAGGGGGCTGGTGTGTGCAGGCATTGATGAGGGACCAAGCTTGGAGGGGAAATTTTGGCGATATATAGCAAGAGAGGAGACACAGGGGGGGGGGGTTTCATATGTTCTATTCACTTGTTGGTTAGGGAGGAGGAAGCGCTGTTTTTGGGCTGGATATACTTCTGCGCTATTCGGAAACAGAGATAGAGAGGAAGAGAAGTCGAGCTATGGAGAACTCATGAGGTTGTGGCCGCTCTCAGAGGATCATCTGAAGAAAGGGTGGACAATGATGCGATGAAAGGAGGGAGATTCAAGCTGATATCGGGTCGGAAGAGAAAGAAAAAGTTCCGCTTCTGCACATGGAGAGGAAAGGCAGCAGTGTGTTGGCAATAGTGGCCTGTTTGCTCGAGCCTCAGGTGATTATGTGATCATGACAGTAGCGGTAGTTCAACGTGTGCAGAGGAGAATTCGGTTTGGTGATGTCCTCTAAGAAAGGCTCCGTCTCTGAAATACAGTGTCCACAAGGTGAATCTGAAACAAGTATGTCTTTTATGTTTACTCTATGCATTGGTGTCTGATCACTTCTGCGCTCAGTCTTCATCTGTGTTATGAATTACTGTCTTGAACGTTATCTGCTGATACAAATTAATAAGAAAACAAAAGTTCTGAGGGATTCAATTACCAGGGAGAAGTTAGACGAAGAGTTTTATCAGAGTTGAATATCTTCATCAGTTTTTACTACTGCTAACAATTGTTAGTTGTGCAATTGTTCATATTGTAATTGTTTAGCTATGTGAAAGTTTTTGCACGAAAGTTAAGCAGAAGAGTTTTGTCGCTGAGGAGAAGTGTCAAATCGTTATTCGTCATGCTTTTAATCATGGCAACAGCAGCATAGAAGTTAAACTTATAAATGCGTGAATGAAAAGACACACATAGGCATGTGCAGAGATCGAGAGAAGTTAATGGATGTTACGGAATCATTTAGGGGATAACCATGAATTAATGTGTAGAGAGATTGTCTTTCTAAATTACGTTATCTCCTGAAAAACGGTTGCAAAAGGAGTTGAGGTGGGCAATCAAACCTTCACATTAGCCTCTGTTCATTAACCTTCATAGTGTGCACAGAACGTGAAGTTGAGAATGGTAAGCAAAGTTGCGTTTTCATTGGTGCAGTTGTGCTAAACGTGAGAGAATAGCATTTCATATGCATATTTAATCTATTTCTTTGTTAAAGCATCATGAATCATTTCTGCACGGATATAGATATACAATTTCCATTTCATTTCTTTCCTGTTTGCTAAATAAAGCGACGTTGTTTATGAAAGAGTTCTATATTATTTGTGAATAACTTCGTTTTACTGTGAGAATGTATGCAACGCATGTAGCTAATTTATTCCTGAAATGTATGTCCTGGTCACTAGTTCAGTTCGTGGAAGATCCTACTAATGAAAAGTGTGTGTATTGACATCAAATAATTACAATGACGGATGTGGAATCAAAGACGGGAATATTTTAGTTTGACACGAGCTTCGATGTAAGCTATTAACTCTTTGAATATATGTGATTCTGCATTTACGAGGCACTCTCTATTTTCGATTAAACTCAACAAGAACAACAATCCAATGACAAATGTCTTAGTCTTAATGATATAGTTGACACCCATATACTCCCCTACGGTTACCAATTATTTTCATGCTACAACAGAAGAAAAATGATTTGATATGAGATGATTAAGGATATGAGAGGATATGGTTTGCAAATAAGTTGCTAATAATATTTGATTGAAATGTGTCGGCTTTCATGATGCACAAAAAGAACCGATATGTTTGTCTATAGGTTGCTACTAAAATCTTGTTTTCAAGTATTGCTTTCTTGTGAGTCGAAAGCTAAACGCGATATCACCTGAGCTTTCTTGGCACCCTGTGTGCACCCCTAAGCGCGCAAGAACCGGACCACAAGAGTGAACTCGATGTGAAAGGAGGGGGCTGAGTGAAGAAAGGGAGGTTACAGGAAGTGACCACTGGAGGTGGATATCCAATCGCGCGCGTTTTCTCGCCTCCTCCATCAAAACTTTGGAGTGAACTTGTGGACTTAGGGGAAACCAAAAATTGACCTAGTTTCAGGAGAGTTGGGTAAAACATCATTGTGTAAAGGCACTTTCCCTTGGACTCAGAGGCTAAACACCTCAAATTCAAAATCCATACATGATCTGAGCTTGAAAAAATGGCATTTTTTTAAATACTAAGAATAGAGGTATTTCCATCCTAAACCTCACATTTTCATACTAGGTCCCAAAAGGACATCTTTTTTCCATTAGTTTCTCTATGTAGCACACCATTGAAGCTCTTCTGTATATTCCAAGCTATCTGCATCTCCCATATTGAACTATTGTTGTGGATTGAAGACCTTTAACTTCAATGGCAACATCTAAAGGCTATAGGCAACCAAAAGATGAAGTTCTCACATTAAGGTGTCACAATATCAAAGCTACAAATGGACAAATTACGTGTTTTTGTGGATGACCTTTTTTGGTGCTTTTGAGGCCATGCAAGTTTGTTTCTAGTGGATATGAAACTTTATTATTACAAACTTAAGGTCCATGAAATTCATTACGTGCTCAACTCCATTTATCAATGAAAAAATGAATTTATAACCATAAATGATTTGCTTTACACACATAGCATGTTGAAATGAGTGCATATGATTGTGAACATATGATATAGATCAATGTGGACTTGAACATGTGTAAGAGAGGTTATGAAAAATTATATTACCAATAAGATAATTTCGCATTACAAAACATCTCTTCAAGAAGAATGATCACGTTGTCATATATGGTCTTATCTAGTTTCTTGGGTTGATAGTTCATCTATTTCCCTAAAGATTGCAAGAAATAATTTTTATTTCCACCATTAATGACCTTGCATGATCTCAAAGCACCAAAAACTGGGCAGCCATAGAAATGCACAATAGGCCTCAACAAAAATTTTGCAGAGGCCTAGCCCGCATTTTTATGGCTGCCACTTTTTTTGTGCTTTTTGAGGTTATCAAGGCTCCGAATGTCAAAATCAGACAAATAGACAGTCAATCTTAGGGTTTTCCCATGCGCTGGATGTGATGGTAGGATCAAAGTCTCCAAATTTTGAATAAAATAATGAGATACATACATTTGCATAGAATTTAAGGTTTTAGGATGGTTTCCTTTGTGTCTGTGACATCACCTCCCTCTCAAAGCAATGAGTTCTATGTGAAGCATTTATGTAATTGTGAGATTTTCTAGAACTTGAATCTTCATAGCTATTGGTCTTTGTAGAGTTCTTGATATGTTGTATTGGAACACGATGATGATGGATATCCATGATGGAACTAGAAAGGGTTTGTAGTATATCTAGGTACAGAATCAAGGGCATGATTCTCATGATGGATAGTACTCCTCGTTTGACTCTGATGATGTTCCTTTTGATGTGGGATTGTGATCATGGAAGTCTTGAACCCAACTTGTATCTTCCTTCTAGGACATTCGAATACCATGTGGTCGGTGGCAATACAACTCCTTTCTTTCAGATGTAAGGTCGTGAAGCTAGAGTCCGATGATTGTTGGCCTATTTTCTAGTGCATAGAGCAGAGACTGAATTTCGGTTTACTACTACTGTGTCATTGTCTTCTTGTCATTGTTCTGTTGTTATATGAAATTAACTTTGTATCTAAGAAGTTTACCATACGTTGATATATTTCTGTTGATATTGCTAGTTGTGTACACTATAAACATTCAGAAGAGCTATGTGTGGATAATACTGAACTTCAATTGGTAACTCCATCTAATAGATTAATGCATTAGTTTGACTAAGCAGAGTGGGAAAATACCAGGAACTCTATCTATATAATCATGCCATCCCAAGAACCGTGACAACCTATCTTGTTCACCTCTTAATGGACAAAATCGGATTAGGAGCATAGGTTAACACTGGTGCAATCTGTAGGAAGTGTAATTCAGTGTCTAATAGAAGCTTAGAACACACTTTTTTAGTGAAGATTGTTTCCTACATGTCGGTAATGCACTTCAGAGAGACTTACCCAAAGTATCAAAATGATAAACAACCCTCAAAAGTGAATAGTGCACTAGGAACACCATAGTGAAGTAGCATTGGTGGTGTTATGTTTGAAGGAAAAACTATAGCAAGCACTAGCATTTCCGTGGTGCAACATTTCCTTAATTTTGTTTTGCATAATGTAATGACAACCAGTGGAGTGCTCTATGATAGTGGTTCGATATGGAACTCGGTGGTGGTCTGGTACCAGCTGAAAAAGTGAAGAAGTTGTTGTGGATACTAATAAGCTTATTGAGCCTATTTTGAAGGCAACATGCCATAGTTCAAGATAGAGTGTTCCTATTGAACATCATAGTGAAGTAGAATTTCCAAAGTTCTTGAGTGATAGAAAGGATTTCCTATCCAACGAGTGGATCTCAAAACAAAAATTAAACCTTAAACTTCTAGAAAACCTGTTTCTTGACCACAAACCAAAGCCTGCAAGTACCTTTGATTCTACGAAACTAGAGCCTGCAAGTGCCTTTGATTATGCGAAACTAGTAGAACCACATGTAGAAACCATGGCAAATGCACAAAATGATCAACATGGAAAACCACAAGGAGGTTACCAAAGACAATCAACTGCGGGAATGACCTATGCAAAATTTGGGGGCTTCCTAGGTGACGACCCGAATATGCATGTGCACACCTTTGAAATCAACTACACAATATTAAATAATCTAGAAGATCCAAAATACAAGGCAATTGTGGCTTACTGAATTCGATTTAAATCGTTTCTGGTGGTATGAGGATGTTAAGAATCCATTTCTATAACGCTTCCGATTAAAGAAGAATGCTGCTAAGATATTGGATTATTTGCAAACCAACAGGAAAAAAGTGAATCAGAGTGTACAAGACTATGCCAACCTTTTTTGCATGCATCTACGATAGTTACTCCAAGCACATGCAAATTTACCCAATGATGTCATCATGTAGTGGTTCATAAACGACCTCAATCCACAATTGGGACATGTCATGATTATTCACTGTATCGGTGGCATGATGTTAGATGTAGTCATTGTGATGGCATTACTATTAGAACATAAAGTGGGTGGTTTTACAAAAGACCTCCAATGGTTGAAATCCAGAAAAAATAGAAATGATGATCCACTAAAGCAAATATACTATACTAAATGCAAAAACCCTAGTCATGTGCCAAGCAATTGCGAACTTAACCAAGTTCTGTTAGTATATGATCAATGTCTACCCCTCATGATTGTATGCACATTTTGTAAGGCCCCCTTTATGAGGAGAAGCCAAGCGTGCATTACCCAATTGATGGGAATCCCAACTTGAATGTTGGATGAAGGTCATATTGGACCATGTAAGATATTATAAGGAAAGGGAGTTACCAGGGTCCCCAATTGTGGGGTCCGGGGCAGCGGTGAGCAGCCCCGGCTGGGGGGTCCAAGGGGGCCAGCGGGCCCCCTGGCTGGGGGGTCCCAGGGGGCCAGCGGGCCCCCTGGTGGGGGTCCGGGGGCAGCGCCCCCGGCGCGACGGTAAAGGGAATATTCCATGGAATATTCCCTGTCGAAGTCAGAAATCATTTATATTTGTTAGGTCGGTTCAACCAGTCTAAGCCGTGTATGGCAATTACGCGGGCGGTGGCCGCCCACGCTCTACCGCCCATGTATTGCCGTCCATGGCAGGACACCCATGATCCTATATATACATGACTTCTGCACTACCTAAGACACCTGAGTTGAGCCAGCATACCTCTACCTTGTATCTCCCTATCTAGAGTTGTCTAGATCACCATTTAAGCTCTACCTTGAGAGCGCACGGGTGGACAACGCCATCATCTTTGTACTTGCTGCTAGTAGAAAATTGTTGAGATTCTCCTATATCTGTTATCTGCACTGCTATTGCTCCTGTGTTATATTGCGTAACTATTGTCTTACATGGTATCAGAGCTGTAAGGTTCGAATAGCTTGAGAAGTATCATTATTTTAGCCTACTAGCAGACTAGAATATCAGTAGATTATTCGAGTGATTACATGATGGCTTCATCGTCGAACAATAGTCTTGGTGCTTCAGCTAATGTTAATGCTGCACCTATTCGAATTCGTCCACCTGCATTCACTGAAGGGAAGCTGGATGGAACCAACTATACACTCTGGAAGTTCAAAATTTCTGCAATTTTGGACTCCTATGAATTACTTGACACTGTCATGGGACCGATGGGATTGGATCCAGAGCCTATACCAGTTGAAGATCCAGCAAATTCAAGATTGATGATTCAGCCAGATCCTGATCTTCTACGAGCTTGGAAGAGGCGGAATGCTGATGCATTATGTGCGATTGTCACTAGTGTAAGTGATTCTGTGCTTACTTTAGTTCAACATACTACTAAAGCACATGAGGCTTGGGGCATATTGGCTCGACAATATGAGACCAAGAACCACACTAGGATACAGAATTTAGAAAATCAGTTGGCAAATGAAAAGCATTCTGATTCTGAAAAGGCTGAAGATTTTATCAAACGGATAAAGCATCTTCAAGATCAATTGGCTGCAGTTGGTGTTGTTATAACACCAGAAGAGCTGGCTCGAAGATCTGTACCTGTTCTTCCAGCAAAGTATGATGGATTAGTAACAGCCCTTAACACTCAGGTAAGGCCAACTCCTCTTACATTTGAAGAGTTTTGTGCCATGCTTTTAGAAGAAGAGATGCGGCTGAAGAATCGGCAAAGTACAACTGATGCTGCATTCTCAGCAAATGCAAAAGGTAAAGGCTCTTCAGAGGGATCAAAGAAGAAGCCAAAGAAGAAAAAGTTCACAGGAAGTTGCTTCTATTGTGAAAAGAAAGGCCATGCCATCAAGGATTGCAGAAAGAAGCAAGCTGATGAACGGAATGGGACTGTAAAATCATCATGGAAGAACAAAGAGTCTGCAAACAACACAGAGCTGGAACTTTGGGTAGCTATTGAAGAGGTATGTTCATCTGCTCAAGCTCGTGTTGATGAGCCATGGATTTTAGATAGTGGAGCTTCTCGCCATATGACTAGTAAAAAGGATTGGTATAGTTCCCTAGTGCCTCTGCGGGAATCCATCAATGTAGTGGTGGGAAATGACTCCAAGTGTCCGGCTGAAGGAACTGGAACCATCTCTTTTATCACTTCTCCAGGTGTTGAGAAAAAGTTATCCGATGTTCTCTATGTACCTACACTCAAAAGAAATTTGTTGTCAGTTTCTGCAATAACAGATCGTGGACTCGAAGTTCACTTCAATAAGAGTGGTGCGGAAATCATGGATTCATCAGGTAATGTTGTAGGTAAAGGCATACGACGGGATAACTTGTATGAGTTAAGTGCTTTAACTGCTACAGAAGATAAAGATGTAAGCAGGTTATGGCACCGACGATTTGGGCATCTCGGATTTGCAGTTTTGAAGGAGATGCAACGAACAGGGATGGTTGCTCATATGCCTGCATTTTCAGAGTTGCAGGAACCTTGTGAAGCTTGTATGATGGGCAAGCAACAACGAAAGGCATTTCCAAGAGAGACCAGCAATCGATCTCAAGCTCCTCTAGAGTTGGTACATGCTGATCTCTGCGGTAAAATGTCTACACCTGCTTTAGGAGGATCTTTCTACTTCTTGCTGTTAGTCGACGATTATAGTAGAAAGATGTGGGTTTATTTCATTCGAGAGAAGGCTGATGCTTTTGAAAAATTTAAAACGTGGCATAAGTATGTAGAAAATGAATCAGGAAGGAAACTAAAGAAATTTAGAACAGATAGAGGAGGTGAATTCTTGTCAACAGAATTCAACAATTACTGTAAGGAGCATGGTGTGAAAAGGCAACTTACCACAGCTCATACACCCCAACAAAATGGCGTTGTTGAGCGCAGGAACAGGACAGTAGTTGAAATGGCTCGTTGTATGTTGAAGGCTCAAGACATGCCTGATTCATTCTGGGCAGAAGCAGTCAATACAGCAGTCTACATTCTCAATCGAAGCTACACAAAAGCACTGAAGGGGATGACTCCTCAAGAAGCATATTCTGGTAAAAAGCCTTCAGTTTTGCATTTCAGAATTTTTGGTTGTTTCTGTTATGCACATATTCCTGATTCAACAAGATCAAAGTTGGATTCAAAAAGCAAAAAGTGTGTCTTCCTAGGATATAGTGAAGAGTCTAAAGCATACAGGTTATGGGATCCTGAGGCAAGGAAGATTTTTGTCAGCCGAGATGTGGTGTTTGATGAACGACCACACTTAGTAGAAGATAAAGGTAAATCTACTATCTCATCAAGCGGAGAAATATCTCACCTTGTGCCTATCAAAAGACAGGTTAAAGTTGAGGAGGAGGAAACATCTGATGGAGAAATTTCCTCAATAAAAAGCCAACCAGTTGTAGCTGCACTGCGTAAGCCACTACCGAAGTGGGCACAACAGCTCTTTGATGATCACAATCCACATGTAGATGTACCAGAATCATCATCGGATGGATTACGAAGATCAAAGAGAATAGAGGAGCAAAGAAGAGCCTCAGAACACATTGTTAAAATGGCTCTAATGGCAGATATCATGGGTTCGATAAAGGAACCTACCACCATTGAAGAAGCCATTGATGATCCAGATTGGAGAGCGGCAATGCAGTCTGAGTATGATAGTATACTCAAAAATGATACATGGGATCTAGTCGACTTGCCGCCAAAGAAGAAGGTAATAGGTACTAAATGGATTTGGAAAGCTAAGTATAAAGCTGATGGAACATTAGAAAAGTATAAGGCACGATTAGTTGCACAGGGTTTTTCACAGATTCAAGGATTTGATGTTCAAGAAACTTTTGCACCAACAGCACGCATGACAACTATTCGGACGGTACTTGCAGTAGCTGCACAAAAGTCTTGGCCTATTTTCCAGATGGATGTCAAATCTGCATTTTTGAATGGTCACCTCAAGGAGGAGGTATATGTATCTCAACCACCAGGTTTTGAGGTGCCCAATTCAGAAAATAAAGTTTGCAGGTTGAAGAAAGCTTTGTATGGACTTAAGCAAGCTCCACGGGCTTGGTACCAACGAATAGATCATTTTTTCAAAAATATGGGTTTTGAAAGAAGTACTTCTGATGCTAACTTGTATGTAACGAAAAGGGATAGCAAGCTAGTTGTTGTCATTGTATATGTAGATGATTTGATCATTACAGGAGATCATCAGGAACTCATCAATCAAACTCGGATCAGCTTGGGAACTGAGTTTGAAATGACAGACTTAGGTCTACTCCATTTTTGTCTGGGAATTGAAGTATGGCAAAGGAAGGATGGCATTTTCATCTCACAACAAAAATATTCCAAAGAAATTCTCAAGGCATTTGGAATGATGGACTGCAAACCAACTAGCACACCTATGGAGGTAAATCATAAGCTATCTATGGATGATAACATGCCTGATGTAGATGCTAAGAAGTATAGGAAGCTCGTTGGAAGTCTTATTTTTCTGTGCAACACTAGACCAGACATTTGCTATGCTGTTGGAGTGTTAAGCAGGTTTTCCAACAAACCTAAGGAGAGTCACTGGAATGCTGGAATGCGAATTCTAAGGTACATTGCAGGAACCTTGGATTTTGGTATTTTGTATACCACAGGTGATACACTCCAAGGATATTGTGATTCAGATTGGGCTGGAGATTATGATTCTAGAAAATCAGTTTCTGGATATTGTTTCTCACTTGGTTCAGGAATATTTTCTTGGGTAAGTAGGAAGCAACCAACTCTCGCACTCTCCTCCACTGAAGCAGAGTACAAAGCAGCTTGTTTTGCTTCTTGTGAGGCAGTCTGGTTAAGGAGAATTCTTGCAGATCTAGGCTTTCCATCAAATATGCCAACTGTACTCAAGTGTGATAATCAAAGCTGTATGGCTATTGCAAAGAACCCAGTATTTCATGCTCGCACCAAGCACATAGAAGTACAGTACCATTACATTCGTGAGCTAATTGAAGATGAAATTGTGGAGCTAGAATATTGCCCAACAGAGGCAAATTGTGCTGACATATTCACTAAAGCACTTGGAAGAGAGCAGCTCAACAAGCATCTTCAACATATGGGCATAGGACCGAGACCTACTTGATTTATCATCGGTAAACATTGAGGGGGGGTGTTAGTATATGATCAATGTCTACCCCTCATGATTGTATGCACATTTTGTAAGGCCCCCTTTATGAGGAGAAGCCAAGCGTGCATTACCCAATTGATGGGAATCCCAACTTGAATGTTGGATGAAGGTCATATTGGACCATGTAAGATATTATAAGGAAAGGGAGTTACCAGGGTCCCCAATTGTGGGGTCCGGGGCAGCGGTGAGCAGCCCCGGCTGGGGGGTCCAAGGGGGCCAGCGGGCCCCCTGGCTGGGGGGTCCCAGGGGGCCAGCGGGCCCCCTGGTGGGGGTCCGGGGGCAGCGCCCCCGGCGCGACGGTAAAGGGAATATTCCATGGAATATTCCCTGTCGAAGTCAGAAATCATTTATATTTGTTAGGTCGGTTCAACCAGTCTAAGCCGTGTATGGCAATTACGCGGGCGGTGGCCGCCCACGCTCTACCGCCCATGTATTGCCGTCCATGGCAGGACACCCATGATCCTATATATACATGACTTCTGCACTACCTAAGACACCTGAGTTGAGCCAGCATACCTCTACCTTGTATCTCCCTATCTAGAGTTGTCTAGATCACCATTTAAGCTCTACCTTGAGAGCGCACGGGTGGACAACGCCATCATCTTTGTACTTGCTGCTAGTAGAAAATTGTTGAGATTCTCCTATATCTGTTATCTGCACTGCTATTGCTCCTGTGTTATATTGCGTAACTATTGTCTTACAAGTTCATTGTGCCATTTGCAACACAACAAGTCATTTCACAGAGACTTTCCCATATACTGCCAAAACACAAAATCGGTTGACTGTTAATGCACTACTTTAGGAACAAGGTGAACCAATAGTGAGGTGTGTACGTCCTCATCTGCAAAACACATCATACCCTAATTATACCAATTATCGAGAATCACAAACAGGGAACTACAATCAATCTTGGTGGAACCATGGCCAAGCTAGCAACAGTACCGTGGTATCACCACCACGATGTCACATTTGTGGGGAAGTTGGACACATTTGATTGTTGGGTGTGTGTAGAAGTGTGAGAGACACACAAGCACACACAAGGATCACAAACGTAGCAAGACACACAGAGAAGATGATGGCTGGAATAGCTCTCTCTATTGACGATGAACTGAACTGAAGTAAGAGCTGAATAATATCCCTAAGTACAAAGTACCACCACATATGAGAGTATCAAGTATGTGGTAACATGGGGAAAAAACCTCTAGCCAGCACTAGTGTAAAAAGTGCCGATGTATGGGGAAAAGGTTCACATCGAAGCTACTCGAGGAACACATAAGTGTAACAAACCCTCCTAGAGCGAATGATGTGAACACATACAAGGAGTGATAGATCAGCCCCCACAAGTTAACAAGCCTAAAGCTTTGTGAAATGCTTCAAACTTTTCCCGTGGAAGAGCTTTGGTGAATATGTCTGCCACATTATTTTGTGTAGGTACATATACCAAATCAATATCTCCTACATGAAGTCACTCTCTCACATAGTGATAATGCACCTCAATATGTTTGGTATGTGCATGAAACATCGGGTTTCATGCAACAGCCAAAGCACTCTGACTATCAGTGAGAATATGCATAGCAGCATCAATCTCCATGCAAAGATCCATCAATAGGCATCTCAGCCATATACACTCCACTGTAGCTATGAAAATTGCCCTCTACTCAGCTTCACAACTCGATGTTGCCACTGTAGGTTGCTTCTTACTCAACCAAGATATGCATGAACCTCCAAGGAAAAAGCAATTACCACTAGTGGATACGCGAGTATCATAACAACCAGCCCAATCACTATCTGTAAAAGCATGCAAGCATGGCTGAACATCTTTGCCATAAAAGAGACCTAAGCTCAAAGTGCCTCTGAGATATCTAAACACATGTTTTACCACTTGCCAATGCTTAGTGCTAGTGCTATGCATGAATCAACTCAACTGGGAAAGTGCATACTGTATATCCGGCCTTGTGTTGCATGCATATATAAGACATCCCACAACTTGTTGATAAACGGAAGTGTCAAATGCATCACTGGAATCCTCAACTGAGAACCTAAATCCTGTCTCAACTAGTGTGGAAACTGTCTTGCAATCCTCAAAGTCAAAACACTGAAGTAGTTTTTCAACATACTTTGCTTGATGCATAACAATTCCCCACTCAACAGATACAAAGTGGATGCCAAGATAGTAGCTCAAAAGACCAAGATAAGTGACATCAAAAGTATGCTGCAAATGAGCCATAAGAATGTCAAGTTTTGCATCACATGACCCAGTCAAGAGTATGTGATCGACATAGAGAGCAAGCACAATAAGATCAGCCCTATTTTTGCGTACATAGAGTGTGCTTTCAATCAGACTACATGTGAATCCAAGAGCAATCAAGTGCTTATGGATTTTGTCATACCATGCACGTGGAGCTTGCTTGAGACCATACAAGGCTTTATCCAAGCAACAGACCATACGCTCTTTCCCTTTCATAGCAAATCGAGGGGGTTGCTTCACATAGACCTCTTCTTGCAAATCACCATTCAAGAAGGCTGTTTTTATGTCCAACCTCGATGGACAGCCAATGCAATCACAATACGAAATGAAGTAGGTGCAAAATTTTCTTCATAATCAATGCCATATTGTTGCGCATATCCTTTAGCAACCAACCTAGCTTTGTAGCGATCAATGCTACCATCATATTTTCTCTTAATCTTATAAACCCACTTTGTACCAATGGCATTCTTTCCTTTTGGCAATTCACATAACTCCCAAGTACCATTCCTATGTATGGAATCCATTTCTGATTGCATAGCACTCATCCATTGTGGATCGTCACATGCATCTTCAAAAGAAAGTGGCTCTTCATTATATGTGGCTGGAAATTTCCAGCAGTTTTAAGAATTTTTGGCTGAAATTTTTCAGCCATGTTTGTCTGGAAATTCTTTGCATTTTCAACCCTATTTGGATGGAATGTTTAAGCCCTTTGGGCCTCAGTTGGCTGGTGTACATGGCCATAGTCAAGTGCACCATTTTGGAACAAAGCCATGAGTGTATTGAACACATCTTGTGAGCTAACTGTTGGCTGTTTTTTGCATTCGAGTAGAGGGAAAACTAAATTTTCATCAAATACCACATCTCGACTCACAGTAATTATGTTCGTCAATGGATGGTACAAACGATATCCCTTAATTTTAGCACTATAACCAACAAATATACATTTCTTTGCCTTGTCATCAAGTTTGTGATGTTGTTGTGATGGCACAAGAGCATATGCCAAACAACCAAACACACGCATATGACTAACCATAGGCTTATAACCATTCCAAGCCTCATAAGGAGTGATGAATCTCAATGCTTTTGTAGGGTAGCGATTCAACACATAGTTTGCACACATGACTGCTTCCATCCAAAACTTATCAGGAAGATGCTTTCCTTTAACCATACATCATGCCATTTCAAGAAGTGTTCTATTTTTACGCTCAGCAACACCATTTTGCTAAGGTGTATATGGCACCGTACATTGGTGTGAAATAACTCTTTCACGAAGAAAAGCATTAAACTCATGTGACATGTATTCACCACCACGATCCATGCATAGAGTCAAAAGCTTTTGTGAAGAAAAAGTTTCAGCCATAGCTAAAAATGCTTTAAAGCAAGAAAATACCTCATTCTTTGCTTTCATAGGCTACACCCACGTGTGGCGAGTAGCATCATCAATGAAGGTAACAAAATATACATGCTTCCCAAAAGATGGAGTCTTGACAGGACCACATACATCACTATGAACAAGTTGCAATTTTCTTGTAGTGTGTGTATGACTATCTTTTGGAAAAGAAGCACGATGCATTTTTCCAAGAATGCAACCTTCACATGCATGCTTTTCAATGAACTCAAGTAAGGCAAACCAATAACCATGTCCTTCTTTTGCAAGTAAAGAAAACTATTGAAGTTTAAATGACCAAAACGAACATGCCAAAGCTCCATTTCAACCATGGAAGATGTATGAGCAACCAAGGCATTCGAGGCAGCCCTCTTGTATGTATCCATGCGATACAAACCATTACATAATGTACCGGACATCACGATAACATCGTCATTGCTGAAATCATGAACCATACACTTATCATCAACAAAGTGTACATGAAGTCCAACTTTGGCAATGAAAGGAACTGAAATTAAGTTCTTCTTGATACCGGGCACATACAATGCATTTTTCAAGAGAATCACACCTCCATTTGCAGTCATAAGCTCAATTTCTCCTACCCCAATAATAGGATAAGAGGCATTGTTTGCACACACCACATGTCCTCCTTTGGGTGCATCTTTCAAAGAGGCAAAAAATCTTTTGCATGAAGTTATGTGCTTTGAAGCACCAATATCAAAGAACCAATCCGAATCAGCCTCACTCACAACCATACATTTAGAATGCAAAGAAGCATCATAATGACATGTAACAACACATGCCCAAAAATCTTGAGCCATGTTAGCTTCATCATTCTTTACATTTGCTGAATTTTCAGCAATAGACATGCCGGATTCCTTCTTCTTTTCATTGCATTTAGCAATCTTTCTACACTCATCAATAGTATGACCAGCCTTCTCACAATATTTGCATCTCTTCTTCTTTTGCAAATCACTATCATTAGAGGAATGAGTGGAAGAGGAAGCTTGAGGCTTTGGTTTTGATGAACCCAAAGCTGAACCATACTTGTTTTTTCCCTTTTATGAGATAGCAAATGCTTGCGTTCCCTCAATCAAACCACTCCTATTGACTCTAGATTGCTCTTCTTGCAAAAGAAGAGACACAACCTCATCAAATGCATACATATTAGGATTTACTTTTGCAACCAAACGGAGTGTAGTAGCAAAGCTTTGAAAAGATTTCAGTAATCCTTTCAACAATGTTGAAATGATTGATGCATCCGGAATGATCTCATCTATGTTTGCCAATCGCTCTTTCAAGTCCTTGATGTGTGTCACATACACATCCACCGACTCCTTTTCAGCCATACATGTTGGAGCAAGTCTATGACAAGCCTAAGTATTGGCTTGAGTCCCACAAAGTCATAGAAGAAGCTTTAAAATGAAGACTATGCAAAGTTCACTTGTGAACTACCTCTTGTAACTTTTGAAGAGTTTACTTAATGTAAAAGTGAGAGAATCTTAAGTGGTTGAGTCCACTTGATCAAACTGGGAAAGAGGAGCCACGAATTCGTGATTTGTGGTAGATAGAGAAGCAAATCAATCACTAATTGATTGGAGAGTGATTGAGGGAAGTTAGCCTCCCAAACTCAACTATAAATAGATGGCAGCTTTAGTCGTGGTTAGAGAGACCTATGTGAAGACCTCCAAGAGCTGAGCTTTATGCCATATCAAGGTGTGATTCCAAGGCACACATATGTATCAGTACGACCATTGTATTGTACAAGCAATATACTCTCATTTTCATGATCATTTGAGTTCATATTTCCATGTTCTTGTGAAGTGTACTACTCACTGCCATATCTCTCAGTTTTCTCAGTCAAATTGCAGAGATGGTTTCTCTGAGCTTGGTGCATCATTTTCAGTGATTTAACTTGGTAAAGTTAGCTCTATAAGTCTAACATATTCTCATTGATTTTCATTTCATTTGAATATTGAAATCTTCAGTTATGTTCAATTGAAGTCAACCCTGTCTATCATTTTCACTTCTCTGTCAAGTACCCGACTTTTTTACTCATTTTGTCAGAGCTGTTTCTCAGTGTGTACCTATCCAAATTCACCGATTTAAAGCTTGTTGGATTCAGCTTATTGTCTAGTATAAGCATACAAATTTTCATAGATGATTGGATTCTTAAATCTGGAGTTATGTGCATTTTTCTGCTCACTGGTCTCAAACTATAGCAGCCCATGAATATCGGGATGATGTCATCAGTTGCTAAACATCATTCTCATTGTGTGGTTCATTATTTTTTATGAGATTACTCTTGAAAGTTAGCTCTTTATGTTAACTAGACTTCCCCAAGAGTAATTAAGCTAATTGCTGCTGTGCTCAGAGAATTATGCAAAATGCTGGACAGGTGTATGAACCAAAAATAGCAAGTTCTTCACCTCTGAGCTAACTCCAACTTATCTGTTTTGATCTATCTTTTTGTGAGTGATCTTACAAGGTACATGGGTGTCTAATACATCCATTGGCAAGCTAAAAGGGCCCACCAGATACTCCTGGAGTTCATTTGGCTGGTGTAGATCAAAGATTTTGCAACACCTCTTCATCTTCAAGCACATACCTATCCATCTCTTCATAGTGGTATCAAAGCAAGGTTGGACAACATGGCAGATGGATTTCCTTCATCAATTGACAATTGGACAGAGGTAACTACTCAGCTTGGTCATTAAGAATGGAAGCTTATCTCCAAGGTAGAAGTTTATATGGTTATGTGGCTGGAGATGAAGTTATGCCAAGTTTCAGGAACAAAAGTCAACCAACACAAGAAGAGCAAGAAAGATTGAGCACATGGTGCTCCAAGGATGCACTTGCAAGGTCTTATCTCCTCAACTCTATCTCAGATTTTTTGTTGCCTCACATTAGAATTTATAAAACATCTCAGGAAGTGTGGGATGCACTTGAAGCCTTCTTCTCTTCAAGTACTAAAGCTAGGAAGCATCAACTATGGCTGGATTTCACAACTCTCAAGAAGGCTCCCAAACAAAATGTGACTGATTTTGTCACAAAGCTCAAGGACATGGCAGATCAGTTGGGAAGCATTGGAGAGGTAACAGATGAAGAGCAAATTGTAAGGTAGGTCATCAATGGCTTGAAGGCAGATGACAAGTGGGAAGCATTCACCACAGCTATGGATTTGTACATGGACATGCATGTACCTGATTTCAATACACTCATTGGACAACTACTTACTCAAGAGGCAAAGCTTATCAAAAATGGAGAAAGCTCTAAAGGTAATCAATCTTCAGCTTTATACACTGATAAAAGCAAGTCCAAAGATAACAAAGGAAAGGCAAAGAAAGTGGATGATGAAGCAGGTACCTATCAAGCTAACTATGCACGTAGAGGAAGACATGGTAGAGGTATAGGAAGGGGAGGTAGAAAAGGCAGGGGGAGATCCCAAGACTCCAACTCATGTTCTATTTGTGGATTAACTAATCATACAACTAAAAATTGCTTTAGGAATTCCAGGAATCAACGAGGAAGAGGATACAATAGAGGAAGTTATGGCTACTCAAGAGGAAGGTTCAACAATTATCATGGCAACTACAACAACTACAATCATTCAAACTATCAAGGAGGCTACAAAGGAAGGAGAGACTTCAATAACTACACAGAAGACTCAAACAAAGAGGATTCATTATTGATCATGAACATGGCTATGCCACAAGGTAAATATGATAAGCATGTTTTCTACATAGATTCAGGTTGTTCAAATCATGTGGCAGGAAATGTGGCACTCTTATCAGATTTAGAAGATCGAAGGAATAAGCATGAGGTACAAACAGGAAATGATACAAGACATCTTGTGGAGAAAATAGGCAATGTCAAAGCACCTGATGGAAACATCAACCTACTCAGTAAGGTACTCTATGTCCCTACCATTACAAAGAATTTGATAAGTGTTGGGCAGATAGTAGAGAAAGGGTTGCAAGTCAGGTTCACAAAAGCAGGAGCATTTGTTGAAGATCCAAGTCAAGGATTCAGAAGAATTGCAAAAGGTGAAAAGGCAGGTAGATTGTTCACATTTGAATTACAAGACACTAGAAACATTGCTCTCTTTAATTATGGTAGTCAGATACTCATAGGATTGGAAGTATGGCACAAAAGGTTAGCACATATTGGTGAAAGGTCATTAAAGCAAATTTGCAGGGACCAAAGTGTACTTGGACTCCCTAATTTGTCAAAACAACATATGATTTATAAGTGTAGTGCATGTCAATTTGGAAATTCTCACAGGTTACCATTCATGAAGAAAGGTTATATGCATGTTGGTTCATACAGATGTATGGGGACCTAGCAAGGAAGCTTCAATATCCGGATCAAGGTATTATGTCTCCTTTATTGATGATTGCAGCAGATGGACTATCCTATTCTTTATGAAACACAAAGATGAAATTTTTTCATGTTTCAAAAGATATTTGGCTTTTTTGGAGAATCAAACAGGTAAATCACTAAAAAGGCTAAGGTCAGATGGAGGGGGAGAATACTTCTCCCATGAGTTTGATTCTTTTCTTCAAGAAAGAGGAATCAAAAGAGAGGTAACTACAAGATACACTCCTGAGCAAAATGGAGTGGCTGAAAGGAGGAATAGGACAATTGTTGAAGCTGCAAGGTCCATATTAAATGAAAAGCATTTGCCTAATTATCTATGGGTTGAGGTTGTGTCTACAGCCACTTACTTGATTAACAGGTTGCCTTCAAAATCCCTTGATGGGATGACTCCATATGAGGCTTGGAATGGAAGAAGACCAAGCTTAGATCATTGTAAAATATTTGGATGTATTGCTTTTGCTCATGTTCCTTCACAGGTTAGAGGCAAGATGGATCCAAAGGCAGAAAGGTGTGTATTTATTGGATATGACAACAATCAAAAGGGTTACAGGTTATACAACCCTACCAACGAAGGATTCTTGGTAAGCAGAGATGTAGTTTTTGATGAAAACAATTCATGGTATGAAGATTCATGCAGGAAGGTCAATTTACCATATGATCTTGAAGAAGATTTTCCAGAGCTTGGTAGAGAATATTCGAAGATTGAAGAACAAGACACCTCAGAGGATGATGAAGAATCTTAGATGGAAAAGGTCAAAGCATGGAAGTCTAAAGGTAAAGCAAAATTGCAGGAACTTGGACATGAGGTAGAATCAGCACATCATGTCCTAAGAAGATCTATGAGGGAAAAGAAAAAACCAGAAAGGTATGGGTTTGACACCTCATTAGTAACTAAACATTCTATCTATGTAATAAGACATAAACCAAGAGGAGCCATCATCATTTGAAGAGGCCAAAGCAAAATCAGAATGGAAGCATGCAATGAAGGAATTGATTGAAGCACTTGAGGAAAACAACACTTGGGATTTGGTGCCCAAGACTTCATCCATGAAGGGAATAGGCTCAAGATGGGTCTATAAACTCAAGAAGAATTCTAACGGTTCCATTAACAGGTATAAGGCAAGGCTTGTAGCAAAAGGCTTTGCACAAACTCAGAGAATTGAGTATGAGGAGAACTTCTCTCATGTGGCAAAGATGCGTACTATTAGGGTTTTGCTTAGTATTGTCTCTTCCAAGAATTGGAAGATACTTGAACTAGCTGTAAAGAATGCATTCTTGAATGGTTGGATAACAGAAGAGGTATATATGGCACAACCACCTGGTTTAAGTTTATCCTGATTATGTGTGTAAACTTAACAAAGCATTGTATGGTCTCAAGCAAGCCCCAAGAGCTTGGAATTTCAGGCTTGTTTCATTCTTGCAGGACAAAGGCTTTCAACCAAGCAAGGCAGATCCTTCACTCTTTATTAAAAAGAGTAATTCTGAGATCATCTACTTATGTGTATATGTAGATGATATTATATTGACAAGAAATGATGCAGATGGTTTGAAGAAGATCAAAGATCAAATGAGAGAAGAGTTCAAGATAAGTGATTTGGGTTCACTTACCTACTTCCTAGGTTTGGAAGTTGTCTACAAAGATCATGGTTTGTTTCTCACTCAAAGAAAGTACATTAAGGACATGTTGGCAAAATTCAAGATGCAAGATTGTAAGATTGCAGGTACTCCAATGGAGGTCAATCACAAATTGAGCTCACATGAAGGTGAACTCATAGAGGAGATCATATCATATCAAAGTCTAGTGGGTAGCCTCAACTATGCCACATTGACAAGAGTAGATATATGTTCAAGTGTGAGTGTGCTAAGTCAATTTATGCACACACCAAGGAAACCACATATGGATGCTGCCAAAAGGATTCTCAAGCATCTCAAAGGAACCATAAATGAAGGACTTTATTATCCTTATGTATCTGATTTAGGTTTGAAGCTATTTTCTGATGCAGATTGGGCTGGCTCCAAGGAAGATAGAAGGAGCACTTCAAGTTATCTTACCTTTGCAGGTTCAAAGCTTATTTCATGGTCATCCAAGAAGCAACCCACAGTTGCTCTCTCTTCTACTGAAGCTAAATACAGAGGTCTTGCCATAGCTACACAAGAAGCTATGTGGATGAAGACATTATTCAAAGATCTTGGATTGGAGTTTGGAACTCGAACTATTTATGGTGACAATGAGTTCTATTCATTTGGCTGCTAATCCTATTTTTCATGCAAGGACTAAACATATTCAAGTTCATTATCACTATGTAAGAGAGAAGGTTCTAAGCAAAGAGATTCAAATATCATATGTGTCCACTCATCAAGACTGTGCAGATATTCTAACCAAAGCATTGGATGGTACAAAGCTTTGCAAATTCAAGGCTATGATAGGTTTGCAGGTAATCTTGGAAGATTGAAGACCTCAAGCATACTTGGCTTGAGGGGGAGCTGTTGGAGCAAGTCTATGACAAGCCTAAGTATTGGCTTGAGTCCCACAAAGTCATAGAAGAAGCTTTAAAATGAAGACTATGTAAAGTTCACTTGTGAACTACCTCTTGTAACTTTTGAAGAGTTTACTTAATGTAAAAGTGAGAGAATCTTAAGTGGTTGAGTCCACTTGATCAAAAAGGGAAAGAGGAGCCACGAAATTGTGATTTGTGGTAGATAGAGAATCAAATCAATCACTAATTGATTGGAGAGTGATTGAGGGAAGTTAGCCTCCCAAACTCAACTATAAATAGATGGCAGCTTTAGTCGTGGTTAGAGAGACCTATGTGAAGACCTCCAAGAGTTGAGCTTTATGCCATATCAAGGTGTGATTCCAAGGCACACATATGTATCAGTAAGTCCATTGTAGTGTACAAGCAATATACTTTCATTTTCATGATCATTTGAGTTCATATTTCCATGTTCTTGTGAAGTGTACTACTCACTGCCATATCTCTCAGTTTTCTCAATCAGATTGCAGAGATAGTTTCTCTGAGCTTGGTGCATCGTTTTTAGTGATTTAAATTGATAAAGTTAGCTCTATAAGTCTAATATATGCTCATCAATTTTCATTTCATTTGAATATTGAAATCTTCAGTTATGTTCAGTTGAAGTCAACCACCCTATCTGTCATTTTCACTTCTCTGTCAGGTACCCAACTTTTTTACTCATCTTTTCAGAGCTGTTTCTCAGTGTGTACTTACCCAAATTCACTGATTTAAATCTTGTAGGATTCAGCGTACTGCCTAGTATAAGCATACAAGTTTTCATAATCCTTGGATTCTTAAATTGGGAGTTATGTGCATTTTTCTGCTCACTGGTCTGAAACTATAGTAGCCCATGAAAATCGGGATGATGTCATCAGTTGCTAAACATCAGTGTGTGGTTCTTTATTTTTTATGAGATTACTCTTGAAAGTTAGCTCTTTACATTAACTAGACTTCCCCAAGAGTAATTAAGCTAATTGTTGTTGTGCTCAGAGAATTATGCAAAACATTGGACAGGTGTATGAACCAAAAATAGCAAGTTCTTCACCTCTGAGCTAACTCCAACTTATCTGTTTTGATCTATCTTTTTGTGAGTGATCTTACAAGGTACATAGGGTGTCTAATACATCCATTGGCAAGCTAAAAGGGCCCACCACATACTCCTAGAGTTCATTTGGCTGGTGTAGATCAAAGATTTTGCAACACCTCTTCATCTTCAAGCACATACATATCCATCTCTTCACAATACATACATCCTCAAGTTGCTTCCTCAAGTATGCAACATGTGCTTCATTACGCACGCCATACAAAGAAGCAAGAGTGTCCCATGCCTGTCATGATGCAGAACACGACGGAATGTGTGCAACTGTATGATACTTCACAAAAAGTGCAATCAAAGCATGAGCTTGAGCATCTTTTCCATCCCATTTAAGCTGCTCCTGTGTAGGTGGAGAAGGAGAAACCAATGTACTCGAAGAAGAAGCTCCATCTGTGATAGTAGACTATGAAGTAGAAGAACCTGCAGGTCTTTTATCTACATCTGCCACTATGTTCCAAAGCTTGAACAAGAATGTGACAACATCTTCACTTCGACGAAATTTGAAATGAATGCTGAAATTTCAGCTCACAAACCGTCATTCTGATGGCAATTCTGACTGCATGAATGGCTTCAAAATGGGGGTAAAACTCTGGTGCACCTAGTGGAAATGTTTCTTGGTTGCTGAAATTCACAGTTCTATGCTTCGAAGTCGATTTGCATTGTTAAAGTGTGCGCGTGCCACGACGCGAAAAACCGAAACTTTAGAAGGAGCTGAACCTGCTCTGATACCACTATTGGGTGTGTGTAGAAGTGTGAGAGACACACAAGAAGCACACACAAGGAGCACAAACGTAGCAAGACACACGGAGAAGACGATGGCTGGAATAGCTCTCTCTATTGACGATGAACTGAACTGAAGTAAGAGCTGAATGATATCCCTAAGTACAAAGTACCACCACATATGAGAGTATCAAGTATGTGGTAACATGGGGAAAAAACCTCTAGCCAACACTAGAGTTAAAATTTCCCATGTATAGGGAAAAGGTTCACATCAAAGCTACTCAAGGAACACATAAGTGTAACATCGATGACATTGCAAGGATGCTCGGGAGTATGCAAAAAAGACAAGCAAAATCCCATGGCTGATATGGTTTACATTATAGTAGCTGACACTCAAGCAGAAGCAGTACAGACACGATCAGACAAAATACTTCATCCCACTGTAGAAGTATTCAAGCCAGGTCAAAAAGAGCAACAACATACATTCCGTAAAGCATCAAAGTGGGCTCAGGTGGAACATCCTGTCTTTCCTGACCCTATACCAATTACTCAGCAAAAGATGGAGCAACTAACGAAGACTGTACTAGAAGTAGTAACACTACAGCTAATGGCCTCACCGAACACTACACCAGAATTGACCAACCCAATATGTTTTGGGACATTTTAGCAAAGGCATCGAGTACTATCCCATTAGGATAGTTACTAACTTTGGTCCCTGGTATTCGACAACAGTTCTAACAGCAAGTTGACCCAAGTTTGACCTGAGCACTAGCTACGACTACCATCAATGTGGAATTTGATTGTACGATAGATCATGTAGTCCCACTAATCACCGTATGATTTAAACTCATAAAGTAACACAAGTACTTATTGATGGTGGTTTTGGGGTTAACATAGTTGTAAAAAGTTAGGATAGACCCATATAAAACCAGTTAATTTCTTCATAAGAATGGCTTATCAATCCAGAGTCCACCCAATGGGTTTAGTGCATGATATTTCTATAACATTGTAGGGAGCGATGTTTAAATGACCTTTGTGATCATAGATCTCTCTGAATCTAGTCTTGATTACAACCTTTCTTTTGGTTGACCTTGGCTAAAGCAGGCCAAAAGTCCTCCAAGATTGGTCATCCCATGAACTTGTTTTTTAATGCAATCATCATAAATATGTTGTCCCTTTGGAGGACATTAAAATTTGGAAATTCATGCATGATCTTACATAGCTGAACCTTTCCATATGTTGGATGGACTATCAAATGATGACGAAGAGGCTTTACTAATCACCAACAAAGACTTAGTGTCTCTTAGGATAATAGATTTACAGTAGGTGCTAGACCAATGGTCTCTGGCAACCTATATGGTGCAATCCATTGCGGATGAATTTGTAGCTGAAGCCCAATAATTAGTGGAAACTATGGATTTTTAGCACCCCTTTTAGCGTGAGAGTGATCCGACCATCACATGATAATTTTATGTCTTAGAAGATCAGTTGGTGACCTGTCATCTGGGGGATGAAACTAACCCAATACCTGACAAAATAAAAGTTGGTCTAGATAATACCTTTCAAAGTGACCTTTTGACTCATTAAAGGAGTTTACGCATGTTTTTGCATGGGACTAATAGGATATGAAAGGCTTAGACCCCCATTCATCAGCAGTTTTTATTGAAATCGGATGCTCGTCTAGTAAAATAGCAAAGTTACCAGATAAATCCCAATTATGGTTGGTACATAAAGGAAGAGATAGAAAGATTATTCCATGTTGGATTCACCATCCCCATAGAGCACATTGAGTGGATTTCATGGATTGTTATTGTACCCAAAAAAAAAAAGCAACTTTGCATATGTGTCGATTATAGGAAACTAAATGTGGTGATTATCCCTGATCCATTTCCGTTACTATTCTTAAATAGCATGTTAGATGATGTCCCTAGAAGAGAAATGTATTCATTCCTTAACGGATATAGTGGTTACAAGCAAGTTTAGATGGTTGAGGCCAATATACCCAAGACTGCGTTCATCACTAGTTGGGGGGTTTATGTGTGTACGGTGATGTGGTTTGGTCCATGTAACACACCCAGTACCTTTCAACGATGCATGCAAGAAATCTTTTCACCATACCTGAAAAGCTTTATGCGTGTTTACCTCGACGACTTTCCTTCTCCAGTGACACTGATGCTCACTTACAACACCTGTGCTATTGTTTTCTTAAGTGTTGGGAGTACCACCTTTGTTTGAATCCCCATAAGTCTATCTTTGCCATCGCTTGTGGTAAACTCCTAGGACATATCATCTCCAAGCAAGGTATACAGGTTGACCCAAAAACGTGCATGCTATTTTGAACGTTCCACTACCCAAATCTCCTAGGGAAGTTATGCACTTTTTGGGTCAAATTCACTGGCATGGCCATCATCTTTGGTGGTTGGCCCATTTGACCATACCTCTCACTCAACTGACCACCGTGGCTCCTCGATAGTTCCAATGGATTGAAGAGTGTCAAAACAGCTTTGTGCATTTAAAAACACTTCTAACACATGTCCCGATATTGTAAGCACTCATTGGGAGCTCCCATTTCATGTTTTCATTGATGCTTCTAATATTGCCATCGGTAGAGTCTTAATGCAACATCATAATAAGTGGTACCATCCCATCTATTATGCTAATTTCCATCTCATTCCTACCGAACAAAATTATTTAGTCACTGAGCAGAAATGCTTAGGGTTGATTTTCTCCATTAAAAAGTTCTAGCACTACCTCTTGGGTCACAAGTTTACTTTCCACATGGACCATTCTGCTCTAGTATATCTAGTCTAACAGCAGAACCTAGGAGGCTGCTTGGCTTGTTAAGCTTTTACTTTTGCAGGAATTCAATCATGATGTTGTCCATCGTCCATGATCTTCACATGCTATTGTGGATTTCCTATCCCGATTGGACTTGAGTGAAGCTCTGATAGACGTCAATGATTCTTCCCCTACCATATATATGACCACAACTCCCAGTGCATCGTTCGTGCCTTTACGTATTACTGATTCCTACTATGACACGTTAATGATCTTCCTCACAATTGGTTGTCCACACGATTCTTTCTTGAATATGGCCCAACAAAAGTTAGTGATCTATCATTGTTGATTGTTTCTCACCATGGCACATATTTTGCCAACACCTTAATTCAGGCTTTAATGCACTCCTTTAATATCATTCATAAATTTAGTATTCCCTATCACCCTCATGATAATGGTATAGCTCAGAGTACGAACAAGACTCTGCTCATGATGCTTAAGAAATTGATCATGGAATTTCTTGAATGGTGGAATCAATTTCTCCCCTTTGTTCTCTAGGCCTATTGTATGACCTACAAAGTTTCTACTAGGTATATTCATTTTAAGCTTGCCTATGGGCTAGAAGCAATTGCATCTATGGAACTAGTAGTGCCCAATCTACGAGTTGCCATTGATAAAAAATTGTTGCATGCTGAATCTTTTTATGCTCAATTGGATAATTTGCATTCATTGGATGAACAACAGTTTGAAAGTTTTCTGTTGCTACAAGAAGTCCAATTCCATCAGGCTCAGACACATGATTGCTTCTTTTAGATTCCTGTTTTTGAAGAAGGACATTTAGTCTTGTTTTATAATTTTAAGTCTAACAGAGCTACAAGAAAAATCAAGTTGTAGTGGTTCGGCCCATATAGGATTTTGGCGAAACTTGGTCCTGCAACTTTTTGGTTAGAGACTCTCATCGGAATATCTATAAAACATTCGGTGAATGGATCCAACTGGAACCCTTTTTGCTTGCCTCTCACATCATTAACCATTGCATCACCACCCATGTCTGCATGATTTGCATGGTGATTATGATGACTCACTTCAATGTGCGCTCATCATTTCATCTATCCATGTGCGTAATGATGCCCCAATGCTATGTGCTTGTTTTAAACCCCATATTGGATGTTTTGTTGTTCTTCACTGTGTGATTGTGTGTTTGTGTTATAATTGATGTGCTTTGTGTTTGGCTTTGCTCACTACATGTGCTCATGGAGATCTTAGTCCCCTTCAAATCTCTCATTGCTATCATGATGGATGACATGCAGGCTTTTCTACAACATTTCTTCCTTCCCAACAAAGGTCTGGTGTCTATCCCCGCTTTATCCCATGCTGCCATGGAGCAGCTGTTCCTCCCAGATATCTCTAATGGGTATGCTTTCAACTGCTAGCCCAAACCCGAACAATCTATTCTCCATTTTTGTGTTATCGCCCTAAACCTTCATCATCATCTGTATGGAATTTCTCAGTAGTTCTACTCCCTCATCATCACGGCCACCCAACAACATATTAATTGATCATTATTCTTGATCAACCACATCCATCGCAAGTGCCAAATGATCGTGTGATAGTTGGAGGCTGGTAACCATCCAAAAATGTGACTAACCTTCCCCCTCTCCATCCTGTATCCTTGAGAGTTCCCCATTGGCACCCATGTGATAGTGGTCTCGTGTTCCTTCACACAACAACCCATCCCATCTAACAAAGAAGAAGATGAGAGCATTAATGTTCTCTTACACCACTCACGATGTCACCAAGTGGTAGTGTCTTCCTCCTCTAGTGCATCCACAACTAACAACCACCCTCCATCCCCACCTCATTCACCATCTCCTCCTCGAGTGAGAACAATTCAGGCATGGTTCCTCCTATTCCATATGACGTTGAGATGATGACAAACACTCAATCTGATCAAATTGAGATGGAAACCCCTATCCCACTTTCACCCTTGTAACCCCCATCTCTCTCCCCTCCTCCTATCCATTCTGAACCTTCCCCTCGGTCTAGCCCCTGTAACTCTTCTCCCTCCTACTCACCCCCCTTGCCACCCTCGAGTTGGTCCACTGCATCACCCCTGACGTCTCCATGGAACAAGGTCAAATCTTTTGTTGCTGAAGAACATTTTGTGTCGAAACTATTTTGTTCGAGGCATCATCCTCTAAGATGGTAGAGACAATAACTCTCCTTTTGACAGAAGTACAATGCCTATTGAAGTCCATCACCAAGAAGATTCAACAAACTTTTATCGACACCCGTACATCTTTCATTTTTGACATTTTTACCCCATCCGATGATGACATGGATGCTGATTGATTTTTGCATCTTAGAACTATTTTGGGTTCAATTCCTCCAAGTGTGCCAATGTTAGCATTGGATGTATATTTTTTTTAATATTAAAAACATGTATACCAAACAATCTCATAAAAAAGGCAGACAAGAATGTTGTAACCTTTCATAGTAATGTTAATGTCGATGCATGTAGCAGAGGGAACAAGCATAGGTGAGTTGTCGACGTAAGGCCATGAAGCCACAATCCAATGACTGCTAGCCTGTTCTCTAGTGTGCAGAGCAAAGACTGAATTTTGGTTTACTTCTGTTGTTGTGTCATTCTCTTCTTTTCATTGTTCTACTATGTACCAGGATCTTCTTGTTAGTGTATGCTAATCTGTTTCTGTTGATGTTATTAGTTGTGTACACTATAAACATTCAAAAGAGCACACTATTAAGTAGAGTGGGAAAATACTAGGGACTCTATCTATAGAATCTTGCCATCCCAAGAACCCTAACAACCTATCCTATCCATTTAGTCTTAGCCGACAAAGTTTGATTAGGAGCAAAGGTTAACATAGCTTTGAAGCACAAAGGATCTATAATGTTTGCTCACTTTTTTGTTTCTTTCACATTAGAAGCAACTTTAGGTTGTGCTACATATGATCTATGATATGGTTGATAAGTCTTATTCATTTTACATGAATGCCTTGATTGACATTGTGGCACAATTTATGGCATACATTTCTTTTCTCATATGTGGGTAGTGTGCTTTGACCTTATAATGGTGACTTTATAGCCTCTACTTGATGTGATATTGGAATATGATTATGTTTCATGGTGGTTCCTTGAAGGTCCCCTTTTTGGATGAGTTGGAATGGCTACTTCATATTTCATTAGCCATGTTCTATTTGGAGGTATATTGAGTTCAAATGGTTCATCACCAATACGTAGTGGATCTATTCTTCCCCTTTGTGCATGTCCTTAGAATCTTTATTTGAATGGTCACCTCTATGGCATTTGATCTTCATCATGCTCTCAAGAATGATTCTATGGAGGAGGCTATGAACTACTTTGATATTATTGATCGACTTCACTTTGTCATATTGAACTAGTCTATGAGTGTATGGTGACCTCTCTTGCATGTAGAACACTTCATCCTCTCTGATGGGGATTTATCTAAGGTGTTCATTGTGTACCTCGAACATGGTTAGGATATTCGACAAAAACTTATTATTATAAAATAACCAAATGATGCCTTTTATATAACTTCATTTCCAAGTTGAACCCTGAAAAACTTTTTGTACATGACATTGATCATGATGCAATGGTCTTATTGATAGCCTCCAATTTTAACTTGCAATGTTGTGTGTTGTAATTTCATGAAAACATTTCTAATTGTCAAACTCTTGCAAATCTGTTTCAAGAAAAGCAAGTGAGTATTATTCCAACTAGTCAACATGCATAGAACCACTAATATGACATGTACTTTTTAAGAAATTATTGTTATATCTATAGTGCGACTTTTCCATTACTATTGTACTAGAATCTTGAGTGATACGGATTTGATACATCAAAATTCTCAATATGACAATACATGTAATATTTCAATGAATAAAATGAGCACAACCTAAAGAAACTCACAACATCTAAATGTGGAATGTACTTACCTTTCACTATGCCAAGTCATTGATGATTAGTAGCTTTATATGAATCTGAGTCTATCACCACAACATGTACCATAAAGATAAACATATATAAGATCAAATTAAAAAGGGATGTGAAAAGAAAATTAATAGAGGTAGCTTTTATTCTAGAAGAAAAACATTGATTTTTGAAGCCTCTATAGATTAAAAATTTATTTTCTTTGTTTTGCACAAATAGAAGCATATGTATATGATTTCTTCATAAACTAAGGATACGATTCCTTCATTGACTCCTTAGTCATGGTTGCATGCTAAACATACCTAGGCAAAGTTTCTTTTATGTGTAATTATTCTGTAGCAATATGAATCATGTCCTCTTTTTAATTCATCTTCCTAATGAATAACTTCTATAAGCATGGAGAAATGCTTTCACACACATTTACCTATCCATATTATGTAATATTGGTGTCATTCTTTTGAGAAGAAGGAGAAGTAAGATAAACTATTAAACAATTTAAAGTGCTTCTTTGGTGTTGATGAAGCACTTATTTCTTAGATGAATTACCTATTCAAGGGCAACATTGGCTTAATTCTTTTGCAAATATGAGAATCAAGAAAAATACATACCTCGTTGGAAAAATATGATGTGTACGTCCTTTTAATCCACATGAAAGAGCTTCCAATGATGGTATTGCTTGTTTTTCCTCCTGAAAAATAGTAGATGAATTCTGGAAAGTAAAACGAATCATAGATCTTGGATCACAAGGAAAGAGTTAACCACCTACTTGGACATGAATATTGTCATCTCATGGCAAAAAATATTTTTTGTGAGTGATTCCATTACTGTTACATCTTCTCCTTGGAGAAAATTGTTTGAGTACCCCATGGCTAGTAGAATTCAAATGGTAAGAGAGAGGTAGAGAGAGAAGAGAATCAGAGGTTTTTCCATTCTATGTGAGTGAAAATGATAAAAATTTGAAAAACATATTTTTTGGGGTAAGAAAAGTTACAAGTTTGATGATGTGGCACTTTAAGTTGGGGGGGGGTTTGAAAAAAGAACTATTTTGAGTGATTATATTAAAAAATCCATATAAAAAGTGACTTCTGACATGTATATTAAGAAATGGCCCCCTTCTAGTAAGCAATAACTAAATATGTGACTTTTAAAAAAAAATCATTTTTAAAATCACAAAGATGGATGGATTTTATGATGTGTAAAGTGGAATCTCTCTCTTTTGCTTTTATAGAAGAGAGGGATGAACCTACATGGGCCTAAAACAAGTCTAGTCCAGCCTACTAAAAAGTGCTCTATTAAATGCACTTTGCCCCCTCAAGCAAGAGCAAGATTAGGCTTAATCCCTTAAAATTAGGAATCCTTATAAGGCACACGTAGAGTTCATTTTTTCCCCTAATGTCAAAGGAGGAATTCCACACTCTATTGTTGGTACATTTGGCAAGCCTTGATGCTTGACCAAAAGTTCAAGGTTTACTTCATATCTTGATCATGAATATTCATAAGTCATATGTGAACACCTCTTGTAAATACCTTGAGTTTAACTCAAGATAAATGTAAAAGGCAAGAGTTGAGAGAATCTTTTAGCTTTATGAGTTGTAATTCACAAAAACCAAGTGATTGGAATCAAATTAATTAGGAGCCTAAAAGATAGGATCACTTTTAGGTGGCAGATTCCAAATTCAAATTTGAATTCATCTATAAAAACTCATGACTTTTAGTCGCGGGAAAGAGAGTAGAAGAAGGAAACATTGAGCTTCAAGATTGTGGGCACACTTAGCCCACACATGTATGAGTAATCCTACAACATCTCCTTGTTAGTATATGATCAATGTCTACCCCTCATGATTGTATGCACATTTTGTAAGGCCCCCTTTATGAGGAGAAGCCAAGCGTGCATTACCCAATTGATGGGAATCCCAACTTGAATGTTGGATGAAGGTCATATTGGACCATGTAAGATATTATAAGGAAAGGGAGTTACCAGGGTCCCCAATTGTGGGGTCCGGGGCAGCGGTGAGCAGCCCCGGCTGGGGGGTCCAAGGGGGCCAGCGGGCCCCCTGGCTGGGGGGTCCCAGGGGGCCAGCGGGCCCCCTGGTGGGGGTCCGGGGGCAGCGCCCCCGGCGCGACGGTAAAGGGAATATTCCATGGAATATTCCCTGTCGAAGTCAGAAATCATTTATATTTGTTAGGTCGGTTCAACCAGTCTAAGCCGTGTATGGCAATTACGCGGGCGGTGGCCGCCCACGCTCTACCGCCCATGTATTGCCGTCCATGGCAGGACACCCATGATCCTATATATACATGACTTCTGCACTACCTAAGACACCTGAGTTGAGCCAGCATACCTCTACCTTGTATCTCCCTATCTAGAGTTGTCTAGATCACCATTTAAGCTCTACCTTGAGAGCGCACGGGTGGACAACGCCATCATCTTTGTACTTGCTGCTAGTAGAAAATTGTTGAGATTCTCCTATATCTGTTATCTGCACTGCTATTGCTCCTGTGTTATATTGCGTAACTATTGTCTTACATGGTATCAGAGCTGTAAGGTTCGAATAGCTTGAGAAGTATCATTATTTTAGCCTACTAGCAGACTAGAATATCAGTAGATTATTCGAGTGATTACATGATGGCTTCATCGTCGAACAATAGTCTTGGTGCTTCAGCTAATGTTAATGCTGCACCTATTCGAATTCGTCCACCTGCATTCACTGAAGGGAAGCTGGATGGAACCAACTATACACTCTGGAAGTTCAAAATTTCTGCAATTTTGGACTCCTATGAATTACTTGACACTGTCATGGGACCGATGGGATTGGATCCAGAGCCTATACCAGTTGAAGATCCAGCAAATTCAAGATTGATGATTCAGCCAGATCCTGATCTTCTACGAGCTTGGAAGAGGCGGAATGCTGATGCATTATGTGCGATTGTCACTAGTGTAAGTGATTCTGTGCTTACTTTAGTTCAACATACTACTAAAGCACATGAGGCTTGGGGCATATTGGCTCGACAATATGAGACCAAGAACCACACTAGGATACAGAATTTAGAAAATCAGTTGGCAAATGAAAAGCATTCTGATTCTGAAAAGGCTGAAGATTTTATCAAACGGATAAAGCATCTTCAAGATCAATTGGCTGCAGTTGGTGTTGTTATAACACCAGAAGAGCTGGCTCGAAGATCTGTACGTGTTCTTCCAGCAAAGTATGATGGATTAGTAACAGCCCTTAACACTCAGGTAAGGCCAACTCCTCTTACATTTGAAGAGTTTTGTGCCATGCTTTTAGAAGAAGAGATGCGGCTGAAGAATCGGCAAAGTACAACTGATGCTGCATTCTCAGCAAATGCAAAAGGTAAAGGCTCTTCAGAGGGATCAAAGAAGAAGCCAAAGAAGAAAAAGTTCACAGGAAGTTGCTTCTATTGTGAAAAGAAAGGCCATGCCATCAAGGATTGCAGAAAGAAGCAAGCTGATGAACGGAATGGGACTGTAAAATCATCATGGAAGAACAAAGAGTCTGCAAACAACACAGAGCTGGAACTTTGGGTAGCTATTGAAGAGGTATGTTCATCTGCTCAAGCTCGTGTTGATGAGCCATGGATTTTAGATAGTGGAGCTTCTCGCCATATGACTAGTAAAAAGGATTGGTATAGTTCCCTAGTGCCTCTGCGGGAATCCATCAATGTAGTGGTGGGAAATGACTCCAAGTGTCCGGCTGAAGGAACTGGAACCATCTCTTTTATCACTTCTCCAGGTGTTGAGAAAAAGTTATCCGATGTTCTCTATGTACCTACACTCAAAAGAAATTTGTTGTCAGTTTCTGCAATAACAGATCGTGGACTCGAAGTTCACTTCAATAAGAGTGGTGCGGAAATCATGGATTCATCAGGTAATGTTGTAGGTAAAGGCATACGACGGGATAACTTGTATGAGTTAAGTGCTTTAACTGCTACAGAAGATAAAGATGTAAGCAGGTTATGGCACCGACGATTTGGGCATCTCGGATTTGCAGTTTTGAAGGAGATGCAACGAACAGGGATGGTTGCTCATATGCCTGCATTTTCAGAGTTGCAGGAACCTTGTGAAGCTTGTATGATGGGCAAGCAACAACGAAAGGCATTTCCAAGAGAGACCAGCAATCGATCTCAAGCTCCTCTAGAGTTGGTACATGCTGATCTCTGCGGTAAAATGTCTACACCTGCTTTAGGAGGATCTTTCTACTTCTTGCTGTTAGTCGACGATTATAGTAGAAAGATGTGGGTTTATTTCATTCGAGAGAAGGCTGATGCTTTTGAAAAATTTAAAACGTGGCATAAGTATGTAGAAAATGAATCAGGAAGGAAACTAAAGAAATTTAGAACAGATAGAGGAGGTGAATTCTTGTCAACAGAATTCAACAATTACTGTAAGGAGCATGGTGTGAAAAGGCAACTTACCACAGCTCATACACCCCAACAAAATGGCGTTGTTGAGCGCAGGAACAGGACAGTAGTTGAAATGGCTCGTTGTATGTTGAAGGCTCAAGACATGCCTGATTCATTCTGGGCAGAAGCAGTCAATACAGCAGTCTACATTCTCAATCGAAGCTACACAAAAGCACTGAAGGGGATGACTCCTCAAGAAGCATATTCTGGTAAAAAGCCTTCAGTTTTGCATTTCAGAATTTTTGGTTGTTTCTGTTATGCACATATTCCTGATTCAACAAGATCAAAGTTGGATTCAAAAAGCAAAAAGTGTGTCTTCCTAGGATATAGTGAAGAGTCTAAAGCATACAGGTTATGGGATCCTGAGGCAAGGAAGATTTTTGTCAGCCGAGATGTGGTGTTTGATGAACGACCACACTTAGTAGAAGATAAAGGTAAATCTACTATCTCATCAAGCGGAGAAATATCTCACCTTGTGCCTATCAAAAGACAGGTTAAAGTTGAGGAGGAGGAAACATCTGATGGAGAAATTTCCTCAATAAAAAGCCAACCAGTTGTAGCTGCACTGCGTAAGCCACTACCGAAGTGGGCACAACAGCTCTTTGATGATCACAATCCACATGTAGATGTACCAGAATCATCATCGGATGGATTACGAAGATCAAAGAGAATAGAGGAGCAAAGAAGAGCCTCAGAACACATTGTTAACATGGCTCTAATGGCAGATATCATGGGTTCGATAAAGGAACCTACCACCATTGAAGAAGCCATTGATGATCCAGATTGGAGAGCGGCAATGCAGTCTGAGTATGATAGTATACTCAAAAATGATACATGGGATCTAGTCGACTTGCCGCCAAAGAAGAAGGTAATAGGTACTAAATGGATTTGGAAAGCTAAGTATAAAGCTGATGGAACATTAGAAAAGTATAAGGCACGATTAGTTGCACAGGGTTTTTCACAGATTCAAGGATTTGATGTTCAAGAAACTTTTGCACCAACAGCACGCATGACAACTATTCGGACGGTACTTGCAGTAGCTGCACAAAAGTCTTGGCCTATTTTCCAGATGGATGTCAAATCTGCATTTTTGAATGGTCACCTCAAGGAGGAGGTATATGTATCTCAACCACCAGGTTTTGAGGTGCCCAATTCAGAAAATAAAGTTTGCAGGTTGAAGAAAGCTTTGTATGGACTTAAGCAAGCTCCACGGGCTTGGTACCAACGAATAGATCATTTTTTCAAAAATATGGGTTTTGAAAGAAGTACTTCTGATGCTAACTTGTATGTAACGAAAAGGGATAGCAAGCTAGTTGTTGTCATTGTATATGTAGATGATTTGATCATTACAGGAGATCATCAGGAACTCATCAATCAAACTCGGATCAGCTTGGGAACTGAGTTTGAAATGACAGACTTAGGTCTACTCCATTTTTGTCTGGGAATTGAAGTATGGCAAAGGAAGGATGGCATTTTCATCTCACAACAAAAATATTCCAAAGAAATTCTCAAGGCATTTGGAATGATGGACTGCAAACCAACTAGCACACCTATGGAGGTAAATCATAAGCTATCTATGGATGATAACATGCCTGATGTAGATGCTAAGAAGTATAGGAAGCTCGTTGGAAGTCTTATTTTTCTGTGCAACACTAGACCAGACATTTGCTATGCTGTTGGAGTGTTAAGCAGGTTTTCCAACAAACCTAAGGAGAGTCACTGGAATGCTGGAATGCGAATTCTAAGGTACATTGCAGGAACCTTGGATTTTGGTATTTTGTATACCACAGGTGATACACTCCAAGGATATTGTGATTCAGATTGGGCTGGAGATTATGATTCTAGAAAATCAGTTTCTGGATATTGTTTCTCACTTGGTTCAGGAATATTTTCTTGGGTAAGTAGGAAGCAACCAACTCTCGCACTCTCCTCCACTGAAGCAGAGTACAAAGCAGCTTGTTTTGCTTCTTGTGAGGCAGTCTGGTTAAGGAGAATTCTTGCAGATCTAGGCTTTCCATCAAATATGCCAACTGTACTCAAGTGTGATAATCAAAGCTGTATGGCTATTGCAAAGAACCCAGTATTTCATGCTCGCACCAAGCACATAGAAGTACAGTACCATTACATTCGTGAGCTAATTGAAGATGAAATTGTGGAGCTAGAATATTGCCCAACAGAGGCAAATTGTGCTGACATATTCACTAAAGCACTTGGAAGAGAGCAGCTCAACAAGCATCTTCAACATATGGGCATAGGACCGAGACCTACTTGATTTATCATCGGTAAACATTGAGGGGGGGTGTTAGTATATGATCAATGTCTACCCCTCATGATTGTATGCACATTTTGTAAGGCCCCCTTTATGAGGAGAAGCCAAGCGTGCATTACCCAATTGATGGGAATCCCAACTTGAATGTTGGATGAAGGTCATATTGGACCATGTAAGATATTATAAGGAAAGGGAGTTACCAGGGTCCCCAATTGTGGGGTCCGGGGCAGCGGTGAGCAGCCCCGGCTGGGGGGTCCAAGGGGGCCAGCGGGCCCCCTGGCTGGGGGGTCCCAGGGGGCCAGCGGGCCCCCTGGTGGGGGTCCGGGGGCAGCGCCCCCGGCGCGACGGTAAAGGGAATATTCCATGGAATATTCCCTGTCGAAGTCAGAAATCATTTATATTTGTTAGGTCGGTTCAACCAGTCTAAGCCGTGTATGGCAATTACGCGGGCGGTGGCCGCCCACGCTCTACCGCCCATGTATTGCCGTCCATGGCAGGACACCCATGATCCTATATATACATGACTTCTGCACTACCTAAGACACCTGAGTTGAGCCAGCATACCTCTACCTTGTATCTCCCTATCTAGAGTTGTCTAGATCACCATTTAAGCTCTACCTTGAGAGCGCACGGGTGGACAACGCCATCATCTTTGTACTTGCTGCTAGTAGAAAATTGTTGAGATTCTCCTATATCTGTTATCTGCACTGCTATTGCTCCTGTGTTATATTGCGTAACTATTGTCTTACACTCCTTTGTATCATACATTCAATACATTATACATTTGTTTCTGATTATGCAACTATCTCATGTTCACTATTACCTATTGTTATACTCTCATTTTTAGTGAGCTTGTTTTGAGGCGTTCTCTGCATATACTCAATTTTTTGTTGTGATTCAAATTAGTACATGTAGCTTAGACCTTCTAGTTCTATTCTATCAATCTTCAAGTTATTTGGTGTAGAGATCTGCGAGATATGTTCATTACAATCTGCCTATGTTTGTTGACTGTCATTCTCCTAAAATTTCGGGATTACACCCCTAACTTCTTAAGATTGGTTCTCAGCATATACTCATCCTAAATTAGTGAAATAACTTCCTATAGCAAGCTTAGGGGTCCAATTAGATATGGCTAAAAGCTCTTAGGTCAATTGTAATTAGTGAGTGAGCACTGAATGAAACACTGAGCAAGTTACAGTCCATAAACGGCAAGTTTTGCAACTCTTCAACATTGGAAGTAGTCTGTTTTGATGCAACTATTTTGAAGGTGATGCTCCAAAGCACATTATGGGTCCAAATGCATATTTGGGAAGCTAAAGGTGTCTACTAAGGTAATCTGAAGTAACACTGGCAGGTGTAGAGCAGGATTTGTGCAGCACCAGCTCATTTCTGGAGTGTATCCAACCATCTCCTCACATTGGTATTCGAGCAATCATTAACTCAACATGGGAGATGGATTCCCATCATCAATTGAAAAATTGGATCAAGGTAATTACTCTGCTTGGTCTATTAGAATGGAAGCATATCTACAAGGTAGAAATCTTTATGGTTACATATTTGGAGATGAGTTAATGCCAAGAAGAACAAGAAAGGTTATCAACATAGTGCTCAAAGGATGCATTGGCAAGGTCATACCTTCTCAACTCAGTTTTTGATTTCTTACTCCCACATATTAGAAATTGTAAGACATCACAAGAAAGTTGGAATGCACTTGAAGCATTCTTCTCTTCAAGCACTAGAGCAAGGAAAAATCAACTGTGGATGAAGTTCACAATACTCAAGGAGATGCCCAAACAGAATGTGACTGATTATGTCACTAAAATGAAGGACCTAGCTGATCAAGTTGGAAGCATTGGAAAAGTCATTGATGTGGAGCAAATTGTGAGACAAGTGATCAATGGAATCAAAGCAGATGACAAGTGGGAAGCATTCACTACTGCAATGGATCTATACATGGACATGCAGGTACCTGACTTCAATACTCTAATGGGACAACTATTTACTCATGAAGCCAAGATTGGGAAAACAATGAAAGATCAAAAGGTAATCAATCCTCTGCCCTATACAATGATAAGAACAAGAGTAAAGATGGTAAAGGTAAAGGCAAGAAATCTGATGATGAAGCTAGTACCTCCCAAGCTAACTTTGCAAGAAGAGGTAGAGGTACAAGAGGAAGAGGCAGAGGAGGTAGACAAAGCAGGGGTAGATTCCAAAGCACCTCTCCATGTGCTATATGTGGATTGACTAACCACGCAACTAAGAATTGTTTCAAGAACCCTAGAAATCAGAGAGGAAGAGGCTTCAACAAAGGAAGCTATGGATGAGGAAGATCAAACAACTTCAACAACTATAACAACACCTACAACAACTACAATAACCAAGGAGGCTATAGAGGAAGAAGATACTAGAGCAATTATACTGAAGAGCAGGGACAAGAAGACTCACTTTTGTTAATGAACATGACCATGAGGCAAGGTAAAGGAGATGAGCATGTATTTTATATAGATTCTGGTTGTTCAAATCATGTAGCAGGAAATGTGGCATTACTATCTGACTTGGAGGATCCAAGGAACAAGCATGAGGTCCAGACAGGAGATGATATAAGGTACTCAGTTGAAAAGATTGGGAATGTAAAGACCTCAGATGCAAACATGAATCTACTCAGTAAGGTATTGTATGTACCTACCATAACCAAGAACTTGATAAGTGTTGGAAAAATTGTAGAAAAAGGTTTGCAAGTAAGGTTTACAAGAAATGGAGCATTTGTTGAAGATCCTCAACAAGGATTCAAGAAGATAGCCAAAGGAGAAAAAATAGGTAGACTCTTTACATTTGAAGTGCAGGATACTAGAAATATAGCACTTTTCAATTATGGAGGAGCAAACCTTATCACAATTAGAAATGTGGCACAAAAGATTAGCTCACATAGGAGAAAGAAGTTTAAAAGAAATATGCAGGGATCAAAGTGTGCTTGGATTGCCAAATATATCCAAGTAGCATATGATATACAAATGCAGCTCATGTCAATTTGGGAAGTCTCATAGACAACCATTTATGAAGAAAGGTTACATTCATGGTGATCTATTGGAGCTAGTCCACATAGATGTTTGGGGAGCTAGCAAAGACCCTTCAATTTCAGGATCCAGGTATTATGTATCATTCGTTGATGATTGTAGCAGATGGACCATACTTTATTTTATGAAGCACAAAGATGAAGTATTCAATTGTTTCAAAAAATATCTTGCTCTTGTTGAAAATCAGATAGGGAAAACACTAAAGAGGCTAAGGTCAGATGGAGGGGGAGAATACTTCTCCCATGAGTTTGATGCATATCTCCAAGATAGAGGCATCAAAAGAGAAATCACCACCAGATATACTCCAGAGCAAAATGGAGTAGCAGAAAGGAAGAATAGGACCATTGTGGAGGCAGCAAGGTCCATGATCAATGAAAAGAAATTGCCCAACTACCTATGGGTAGAGGCTGTATCCACAACCACCTATCTTATCAACAGACTCCCATCTAAAGCATTAGATGAGATGACACCATATAAAGCTTGGAATGGAAGAAGGCTTAACCTAGATCATTGCAAAATTTTTGGGTGCATAGCATATGCACATGTTTCATCACAAATCAGAGGTAAAATGGATCCCAAGGCAGAGAAATGTGTGTTCATAGGTTATGATCTTAATAAAAAAGGGTACAGGTTGTATAATCCAAGTACTAAAGGTTTTATTATTAGCAGAGATGTTGTTTTTTATGAAAACAACTCTTAGTTTGAAGATGATTGCAAAAAATTCAAACTACCTTATGACGTAGAAGAAGACTTTCCTACAATTCAGAAGGTGAATAGACAACAATGCGAAGATTCAAGTGATTCTTATGATGATAAAAAAACACCAAGGAGGAACTTCAAAGTATGGAGCAACAAAGGTAAATAGAAGATGCAAGACTTGAGGGATATTGCAGAATCCTCTCAACAAACAATAAGGAGGTCAACTAGGGAAAAGAAGAAGCTAGAAATGTATGGATATGACACCTCCTTAGTCACTAAACACTCAATCAAGAAGATCAAAGCCCAAATGAAGGAAGAAATCAAGATAAGTGACCTAGGATTGCTCACTTATTTTCTTGGAATAGAAGTGGTCTATACAGATAAAGGGATCTTCCTTACTCAAAGGAAGTATGTTAGAGATGTAATTGCAAAGTTCAAGATGCAGGATGCTAAGGTTGCAGGTACTCCCATGGAGGTCAATCACAAGCTAAGTGCTCATCAAGGGGAACCCATTGAAGACATTACAAGCTACCAAAGCTTAGCTAGAAGCTTGAATTATGCAACCCTAACTAGGGTAGATATCTACGATGGATTAAGTGTACTTAGCCAATCTATGCACACTCCTAGAAAGCCTCACATGGATGCAGCAAAGAGGATATTGAAATATCTAAAGGGAACTATGAATGAAGGATTGTATTATCCTTATACATCTGATTTGAGTGTAAAGTTATTCACTGATGCAGATTGGGCAGGATCAAAAGATGATAGAAGAAGCACATCTGGATATTTATCCTTTGCAGGTACAAAGATCATTTCTTGGTCTTCCAAGAAACAGCCCACAGTAGCACTCTCTTCAACTGAAGCTGAATACAGAGGATTGGCAAATGCAACTCAAGAACCAATGTGGATCAAGTCCCTATATGCCAATTTGGGATTAGATTTTGACACTCCATACATATTTGGAGATAACATGAGTTCTTTGCATCTAGCTGCTAATCCTATCTTTCATGCCAAGACTAAGCATATAGAAGTTGTTAAACGCAGGTCTTGCCATTAGAGACGCGTTTAAACATCTATTCGGGTTCTTGGGAGTTGAAGGGGTCTGTTAAACAGAGGCCCTATACTTGATTTTCCCAAATCAACTCACTCACATGACCATAATCTAACATTAAAAATCTCTGTCAATACAACTTACTTATCAAGACTCTGGTTATACTCTCACAGTCCTATTGTCTGTAATCAGACTCTTTCACAATCTAACGATTACACTCCAATTGATGTGTTCTAGACATACAGCGCAGAACTATTCAGTACCGTAATCCATAATTATGTTGTCCAACTTAAAGTGCTAACCAAAGCACAAACTATTGTAAACAACAGATACAAGAACAGTAACTCAATCTGTACCGTACAAGTGCAGATAATCAAACAGATAAGAAAGCCAGAAAAATAACTCAGAGTTCTCAAACACACCACGGAAACTACACAGACATCATCAACCAGACAAACAGTCTAGCGACTCCTCTGGTCGTCACCGAAGCGTCTTTTTTCATTGATTTATAAAAAGGTTACAACATCTACGCAACGACCTTTCGGTTCGTGCGAAATATAAAAAGAGTCAGACTTTACAATTGCCAATCCGACGGCTTACACTGGCACGCACAGTGGGACTTGAACCCGCAGGTATACAAAAATATTACGGTTCATCTACTATACCTTCTAAATACATAGTTCTAGCTAACTTAAATGTCCGGGCAATTTACTTTTTCAATGACTCTAACATCTGCTTCAAAATTTCTGGTTCTATGAGCTGAGCATCTGTCCATACTGAACTTAAAGAAATAACTTGGCTTATTAAACTCTCTGCCTGTGTCTGCAAAAAAGCTTCCTGTAAATAAAATTCATTTGACAGAGCCGCATCCGTGTTCACCTTCATGTCTGCAATTTGCTTATCAACTTTGGATAATCTTTCTTTTTGAGCATCCAGTTGATACTCCCTTCTTTCCAACTCTTGATTCTGAAACTGTATTGTCTTGTAATATGCATCACGCTCTCTTCTTATCCCTGGTATCTCCTTCTGTAGTTGAGCGACTAACATCATCTGGCTTTTGAGAGCAGCATTAGATTCAGTCAGGTTGGTATTTGCGAATTCTAGCTCTGTATTAGTTTGTTTCAGTAAAATGGACATTTCCTGTCCCTTCTGTACTGCTTCATCCAATTGTGTTCTGGTTTCTTTTAACAAATCACCCAGTGCAATGCGGGCATCTTCTTTATCTTGGGCTAATTGTTTCAAATGCATAATTTCAGCATCAGCAGCACACAATAATTCATCCTTTGCTCTGACTTTGGCTAAGGCAGCATCTCTTTGATTTATGATTGTCTCCTGTTCAGCAAGTCGAGCCTGTAACTCCTTAATCTGTTCGTTTAAAGCTTGATTTTCTGCTTTGACTGCAAATAGTTCTTCTTGAAGTGGGCTAATGTCTGCTTCCAGAACATCAACCTTGTGTTGAAATTCTTCTCGGATGTTATCAGTCACTTCCTTCATTTATGCTGGTAATTGCTGCGATAGCTGGATCAGCATTTGACCCATGGATGTGAGCTCAGAAAACATGGGAATTGATGAAAACAGAAGAGAAGGATGTGGTTGAGATGAAGAGGTTGTCAGAAGTTGATGTGAAGAGGGGGGAGAGTAATTGGGTGAAGAGGATGAAGCGGTAGGTTCCTCAGGGATAATGGGGTTAATCGGAGGTTCGGGTGGAGGAGTGAGAATAACAGTGGTTGTTTCTAATACCTTTTCGGTGGATTGCTGCGTAGTGTCATCAGGGTTGGCAACTGCAGACTCCATTGCTTTAATCAGTTCTTCAAAAATTTCTTTAATAATAGGTTGCCCATCTTCTTGCTTTTCCTGTTCGGAGTGTTCCTGAGATTCTTCTTTAGAGGAACTATCTGCAGAATCAGCGGTATCATCGTGCTCATGTTTCTGGTTTGGAGATGATGGAGCTGATGAATCCTCGTGCATGGAGGTGGCTGTGTTGTGAAAAGTTTCTTTGTCATTGTTGTCGTCTTCATTTCTAGCGACCGAACTCTTTACTTGGCTATCAAAAGAGCTTATTCTGATGCGCTTTCGGCGGAGTAGCTGGAAGATTTCTTCGTCATCTTCTTCATCATTTTCCAAGACTTGCATTGATTCTTCATGATAGAGAACTAGACCTCTGGGTGGTGGTTGTGCTGCTTGTATGGCCGAAAACAGGAAACTTAATATGTGGGGGAGACCGGAACGCGGCATATCACCCTTGTTGACCTGTTTAATTACCGAAACACATTCTCTGTGAATGCGACGGAAATAGTAAGAGGCAAAGTTAACAGGCTCTCTAGCAGCCATATCTATTGCTGAGTAGAATGGGCGAGATATGCCATATGTACATTTTTGCAGGTTTAAGATAGCTACTAAGAACTGTAAGGCTGTTCTTTCAGGTTCAGGGCAACAAAGGATAGCATATTCATTAGAAGAATATCGGGGAAACAATTGGATCATTGTGGCTATCGGCAAATTAGGGCCATTCTCTCGACCTCTCGAAGAGAGTCAAAGCATCAGCAAAGGTCTATAGAGTTATTAATACCCGAGATGGTAATGAGGTTATTGGCCAACTTTGCTCCGTAGCAAGTGTGGCAGCGATGGCGGCAATGATTTGGGCGTAGAACGGGTGACATTCCACTGAATGCCAAGGCAATTCAACAAAATTAGCCAATCCACGGACACGCAGGAACTCACCTACATCTGTAGGGAGTCCGTCACGGAACGCAGCAAAGTTTGCTAACGCTTCCATGGTGCGCACACGAATAACAAGCACAAGAACACAATTGCACAGGGTATACAGAGAGCACGAGCACACAAAACACACAGACACAATAGCGATTGACAGCGGAATGAAAAAGGTTAAGTAGATACTTGGCAGCGGGAAGCAATTGAAATTGTTAATCATCGCGCGATGTTGAGATGTAACCTCATAACTACGGTGTGCATGCATGAGCGGAATTGATAAGAAAAGGTGGCGATTATTCATGGTTATGTATCCAAACGAGGAGTTTATGATTATGTAGCAAAACGAGGCTTTTAAGGATTTTATTCAATCAACACACAAAACTAAAAGGAAAAGAAAAGAAAAGAGAAAAAAGAAAATTATGTGGGCAACCACAGAATATTCAGGACGAATCAGGTGCTTGTTGATACGGCCGCAACTTTGAACCATTTATCACCTTTGGAAGAGGAATTCCGGTCAAAGTGGTCAACCAAAAAGTAGCTGGGTCTACTTGTTCAGTAATCCGGTAGGGACCAAACCATCGTAACTTGAATTTTCCAACAGAACAATTTGATTTTGCATTATAAAATAGCACAAGTTGTCCTACCGTAAAAACTGGAGTTTTTAGATACCGATCATGTGCACGAGCTTGCCACAACTGCACTTCTTGAAGAGTCAGAAAACTTTCCCAGTGATGCTCATCTAGTTCTCTGAGTGTGTCCAACCGAAATGGCAAAGAATCTTCAGGTAACAATTTCTGAGAGATGGCCACACGTAAGCTTAGTACTACAAGCTCCATTGGTGCAATTGCCTCCATTCCATATGCAAGTTTGAAAAGATTCAGTCCGGTGGCAACTTTGTAAGTAGTTCGATATGCCCATAATACTGCAGGTAGTAACTGATTCCATCTTTCTGGTGATTCAATAATCAATTTACGAAGCATACTTAGCAAGGTCTTGTTTGTACTTTCAGCCAAGCCATTAGCACGAGGATAGTACCGTGAACTGAATTTGTGCATAATCTGAAAAGAGTGTGTGAGAACTTTCATTAAATTGTTAACAAAATGTGTGCCTTGATCTGTCACAAGTTCCAAAGGTAATCCAAATCGTGGAAATACGTCCTTCATTAAACATTTTGCTACCAAAATAGCTGTAGCGAACCATAAAGCCCAAGCTTCTGCCCACTTGGTAGCATAATCTGTACATGTCAGAATGTATCGATTATTACTGAGTATGGTTGGAGGTGTGATTGGTCCAATAAAATCAAGACCCCATTTCTGAAAAGGCTCCAAAGGTAATACAGGTTGGAGAGGGAAAAAATATCGTTGTAAAGGCTGTCCAAACCGTTGACAATTGTCACACTGTTTGAGAAACTGAGATACATCTCTGTACATGGTAGGCCACCAAAGCCCACTTTGCAAAATTTTTCGGTGCGTTAAATCTGCTGCAAAATGTCCATCGGAAGGTATGGAATGTGCCAGAGCGATAACTGAGTTTACTTCATGTGGAGGAATACAATGAATTAAGACTCCAGTGTGATCCATATAATACAATTCTCTAGCAATCAACTGGAATTTGCGACTGTAAACTGCAATTTTCCTACGCATTGCAGGAGAAGTCTAAGCAGGAAGATATCCATCAGTAAGAAAAGCTAATAACTGATCATAGTAAGTAGTTTTCACAGGAGGTTTTGCAGATTCATCATTAGTTGGGTCAGTAACATAAATTGCAGGTGTGGTGTCATCAACACCGACCGGAGCTTCACCGGAATCTAACCTAGAAAGGAAATCTGCTAATGCATGTGCAGTTCTGGGTCGATGAATCACTTCGTAATCAAACTCTTGTAATAGTAGAACCCAACGCGCTAAACGACCATCTAAATGCTGCTGCCGAACCAGATATACTAGCGCAGCATGATCTACATGAAAGACGAATTTTCGGCCTAACAAATAATGCCGAAATTTCTTTACAGAATATACCAAACCAAGACATTCTCTTTTAGTTACACAATAATTCTTTTCAGCAGGAGCAAGCCTTCGACTTGCATAATAAACAGGCCGAAACCACTTATCAGTTTGTTGCATTAAGACACTCCTTATGGCTATGTCTGATGCATCTACAAAAACATGAAATGGGCGTTCCCAATCAGGAGGTTGTAGAATTGGAACCTGCATTGATAAGCCTTTTAGACGATCAAATGCAATTTGACATTCCTGAGTCCAAGCAAATTGTCGAGGAGTACTGGTTATTAATCTATTGAGGGGTATTGCCAAATGAGCAAGCCACCGTAAATGTCGACCATGCCATCTGACTTGACCCATGAATCTCATTACTTCTTTCGGCGTAGTAGGCATAGGTGCTTCTAACACAGCTGCAATTTTATCTGGATCAACTTGTATGCCCTATGCGAATACAATATGACCAAGTAGCTTACCACAAGAAACCGCAAACATAGATTTGTTTGGGTTCAGGCAGAGTCTGTATTCACGACATTTCTCAAAGCAACACCGTAAATGATACACGTGTTCTACCATCTTACCGAATAAAGAGAAATTGTCTAGATATCCTTGCATGAAAGAAGTAAGATAGGGGGAGAAGATTTCCTGCATACATCGCTGAAAAGTGCTAGGAGCATTTCTTAATCCAAACCACATAACTGTACAAGCAAAAACACCCCAATTCATAATAAATGCTGTTTTTGGTATATCTTGCTCAGCCATTCGAACCTCGTTATAACCACTATAACCATCAAGAAATGAATACATTTCATGCCCAGCCACTCTATCCAGCATTGTATCAAGAAATGGAAGTGGAAATGGATCAGGTACGGTGGCTGCATTCAATTTCTGATAATCGACACATATTCGGAGCTGCTTGTTTTTCTTTGATACAATTACAATCGGGGAGATCCATTCAGCGTGCTCAATGGGTACAATGAATCCTACCTTTAATAGGCGATCAAGTTCTGCTTTGACCTGTGCGGCATAGTAAGGATTCATACGGTAGCTGGGTTGTTTAATCGGCTTTGCTTCAGGTTTGGGTACGACCCTATGTTGATAGATTCGAGGATCTAGACCTTTCATATCACGATAATCCCATGCAAAAACATCAGAGAACTCACGAATAAGTTGTATCAAATCTGCTTGAAATGCTTCAGACAATCCTTCCTTTATCTTGATAGGTCGCGGATTTACTTCATCTCCTAAATTATAAGTTTTCAACTGATCTTCAGGAACATAGAGTTGACGAGGGTTTCCTGAATCATCGACTGACTGCAAAACCTGCTATATAGTAGCGTCATCCTTAGCAGCAGTATCCTCTGTCTCTACTTCTTCGGTCACAGGCACCACCGTACAAACTGCCGGATTCCAATTATCTACAACAGATTGTAAGTCGACAGTTCCCAAGGAAATCAAATCAATGTTATTCTTTAAAAATTCTTCTTCTTCATCATCGGATAAACCATCTAGCATATGGACCAGTTTTGCTACATATGGTCTAGCATGTAGTTCATAGGGCTGAATAGCATCTAATTTTACAATATATTTTCGGTTATTGTCTTTGAAAGTGAGTTCCTATGCGGACCAATCCTGTATAACCTTAGCTTGTTTCAACCAAGGACGGCCGAAAAGAAGATTGTAATCAAGACTAGATTCCAGTAGTTCTAGAACTACGAAAGTCATCTTAAAAGTGGTTCATTGCAAAGTGATTGGGACATTCCGTATGAGTCCTACTAGGTGGACTCGGGATTGGTCGGCCATTCTAACAAAAAACTAAACAGGCTCAATTTCGGTCCATCCTAACTTCTTACAAAGTGCTGCAGTGGCTATGTTTACACCGGAACCACCATCAATTAATACTTGAGTAATTTTATGATTTTTGTACCATACGGTAATTAAGGGGACCGAATGATCAACCGTAGAATCAGTTTCCGGTTGTGCTGTTGCTGTTGCTGGAATGCAGGAAGATCCCAGACTGAGCTGTTGTTGAATTTGTTGCCGAACACTTGGTACTAATGCAAGTAACTGTCCAAGAGGAAGAGTAATGGAAGCCTTAGATAAAATTTCCCATGCCTGCTCTACTTGACTTGTACTTTGCACCGATTCTGAAGACGAGGCGTCTGATACTGGGGTTGAATCTTGTTCCTGTGATTCTTCTTTTGGCAGTGGAACTTGGGTCACCGGAATTGGATCTGGGAAAATTGTAGGTTCTGAGGTGGTCCACTAGCTAGCTTTGTCATACATTCTTTGCTGTTCGCGAAGACCCGGTTCAAACACTTCAGCTGCGGGTTGCAACTGCTTACCGGATCTGGTGTGAATTACCGCAGCTTGTGTTTCTATTGGTGTGATATGAACCATATTTGTCATTGGGTTCTGACGCTCTTTTTTCCTCTGATCATATTCGGCTGCATCTTTACAGAATCTTCTGATGTGACCAAACTCACCACAAAAATGACAACGAGGAGGTGGCAAAGAATTACCTTCCTGTGATGTTCCGATCTGCCAGCGGTTTGTATTGTAGTTATTATTCCTCTGTCCTCGATAATTTCTGTATCCTTGTTGCTGGTTGTTTCTCATCTGAGGAGGTACATAGTGAGTGGCAGGCTGCCCTGGTTCCTGTATAATAGCATTTACTGTTGTTGTTCCCTGCACTTTGGCATTATATGCACAGTTTTCGGTGGAATGTTCGGTCGTATTACAGATAGCGCAATACATCTGATTAAGTGCACATGTGGTACTGATATGCCCTAGATTCTTGCATTTAGTGCAGTACATTTGTCTAGCCGGATCCTCTACAACATTTTTACTGGCTTTCAACCACTCCAGGTCTTCAGTAAAACCTCCAACTTTATGCTCGAGTTGCAAAGCCATTACAATAACCGCATCTAGCATCACACATAATCTGTTTGAGTTGCGGAGTCAAACCATTAATAAACCACTGAGTGATGACATCATCCGGTAAATTAGCATGTGTCGGAGGTAGTTGTCTCAAATGAGTTCTGAATAGGGTGGCATATTCCTGCACTGTTTGATTCAGCTTCTGTCTATTTTTTTGTAGGTAATCAAAAATTTCGGCAGGATTCTTCTTTAGCCGGAATCTCTGCAGAAACGCATCTCTTACTGCTTCATAGGTGCCGAAATGGTTGATATCATATTCTGCAAGCCACCTGGCGGCTTCATTAACTAGTGTTGACTGGAATACTATGGCCTTGTATGCCGGATCGGGTGCATGATTAAGTACTGCATAACTAATTTCAAAGGTTCGTACATGAGCATCAGGATCATCACCTAGAAATCCACCGAATTTTGTGTAGGTGACTCTTGTTGGAACCGGACGAGGTGGAAGTAGCTGTTGCTGCTTCTGTTGTTGTTGTTGTTGTTGCTGTTGCCCACTCATGTTAGTACTGTTACTATTTCCTGAGTTCTGAGGATGTGCTTCCAGTTCTTCAGAGTCTGTATGATTAGACTGCTCTACTTTCGGTTTGAAAATAGCGCTTAACCTCTTACGAATTTCTAATTCGAATAGCTTATCCTCTTCTGTGGTATCAAACGTAGGTAAACTTGCTCCGAACAGTGGTGTCCGAAATGAAGATTCACCGGGAAGTATAACACTGTCACCGGAAAATTGTAAATTTTCTGCAACCGGAACCGAACTACCACCGGAATTAGTGGAACTTTCCCCAATCGAGGTTAGTCTTTCATCTTTAATGACTTCTCTGGGTAAGACAACTCTATTCTCGGACTGATTTGAATCTTGACCAGGCGTTCTTGCAGACTCAGAAGTTACTGTATCTTCTGCAGACTGCGCCAAAATTACACTGAAATCTACCGAAATTGCAAAATGTTCCACCAGAATGCTACCGGAATCACTACTAATAGGCTTCGCTTCTTCGACGACCAGACCTAATCGGTCTGCGCTTCTACCTCCTGGGGGTGTCCTTCGTAAATTTGGTACCACCCAAGGCTGTCTGTACTTCGGATACGACTCACCGGATCAAGTAACCGGCATATATCACCTTTACAATACTTTCGTACTACTTCTACCTTACTGTCGCTTCACAATCTATGGATTCCTTCTCACAATCAATTTACAAAAATTTGTTGCCTCCCTCTGGTGCCACATTCCCTCAACTATATTGCAACCCACCTTCCCACAGAGGGCGCCAGTGTTAAACGCGGGTCTTGCCGTTAGAGACGCGTTCAAACATCTATTCGGGTTCTCGGGAGTGGAAGGGGTCTGTTAAACAGAGGCCCTATACTTGATTTTCCCAAATCAACTCACTCACATGACCATAATCTAACATTAAAAATCTCTGTCAATACAACTTACGTATCAAGACTCTGGTTATACTCTCACAGTCCTACTGTCTGTAATCAGACTCTTTCACAATCTACCGATTACACTCCAATTGATGCGTTCTAGACATACATCGCAGAACTATTCAATACCGTAATCCAAAATTACGTTGTCCAACTTAAAGAGCTAACCCAAGCACAAACTATTGTAAACAACAGAGACAAGAACAGTAACTCAATCTGTACCGTACAAGTGCAGATAATCAAACAGAATAGAAAGCCACAAAAATAACTCAGAGTTCTCAAACACACCACGGAAACTACACAGACATCATTAGCCAGACAAACAGTCTGGCGACTCCTCTGGTCGTCATCGAAGCGTCTTTTTTCATTGATTTATAAAAAGGTTACAACATCTACACAACGACCTTTCGGTTCGTGCAGAATATAAAAAGAGTCAGACTTTACAATTGCCAATCCGACGGCTTACAAAGTCCATTATCATTTTGTTAGAAAATAGCAAGCAAAGAAATTCAATTGTCCTATGTGTCTACTCAGATGCAATGTGCAGATATGATGACCAAAGCACTTGATGGAAGCAAACTCAACAGATTCAAATCAATGATTGAAATGCAAGAGATACCTATGGATTGAAGACTCAAGCATCTTAGGCTTGAGGGGGAGTTGTTGGTACATTTGGCAAGCCTTGATGCTTGACCAAAAGTTCAAGGTTTAGTTCATATTTTGATCATGAATATTCATAAGTCATATGTGAAAACCTCTTGTAAATACCTTGAGTTTAACTCAAGATAAATGTTAAAGGCAAAGGTTGAGAGAATCTCGTAGCTTTATGAGTTGTAATTCACAAAAACCAAGTGATTGGAATCAAATTAATTAGGAACCTAAAAGATAGGATCACTTTTAGGTGGCAGATTCCAAATTCAAATTTGAATTCATCTATAAAAACTCATGACTTTTAGTCGCGGGAAAGAGAGTAGAAGAAGGACATATTGAGCTTCGAGATTGTGGGCACACTTAGTCCACACATGTATGAGTAAGCCTACAACATATTCTTTGTATCATACATTCAATACATTATACATTTGTTTTTGATTATGCAACTATCTCATGTTCACTATTACCTACTGCTATACTCTCATTTTCAATGAGCTTGTTTTGCGGAGTTCTTTGCGTATACTCAATTTTTTGCTTTGATTAAAATTGGTACATGTAGCTTAGAGCTTCTAGTTCTATGCTATCAATTTTCATTTCATTTGGTTTAGAGATCTGCGAGATATGTTCATTACAATCTGCCTATCTCCTAAAATGTCAGGATTACACCCCTAACTTCTTAAGATTGGTTCTCAGCATATACTCATCCTAAATTAGGAAATAACTTCCTATAGAAAGCTTAGGGGTCCAATTAGATATGTCTAAAATCTCTTAGGTCAATTGAAATCAATGAGTGAGCACTGAATGAAACACTGAGTAGGTTACAATCCATAAATAGCAAGTTTTGCAACTCTTCAACATTGGAAGTAGTCAATTTTGATGCAACTATTTTGAAGGTGATGCTCCAAAGCATATTATGGGTCCAAATGCATATTTGGGAAGCTAAAGGTGCCTACAAAGGTAATCTGAAGTAACACTGGTAGGTGTAGAGCAGGATTTGTGCAGCACCAGCTCGTTTCTGGAGTGTATCCAAACATCTCCTCACATCTATCAAGTTAGGAATGTATGAATCTATTGGCAACAATTCGCCTTGATTACTCTCAATGGAATGACCCTCTTTAGGCACTAAATCGTTAGGTTTAGCCACCATTTGCTCTAATCTTTCTAAGAGTCCTTCGAGGTGTAACTTTGTTTTGACTAGGTTACATTGTTTGAGCTAGTTCGACCACTTTGATTCACAACTTTGTTCTTTCTACTTCTAGGTTTTATCTATGGTAGTTCTTGTCTAGTTTCGTTGCATTGGGCCCTTCTCTTAATCGTGCCTAATGAGCCTTGAACATCATTTTTAATTCTTCTAGGATAGGCTCTCCTTAGAGTGATTGTGACTTTGACAAAGGTGAAGTCTCTATTGGGACCTATGAGTCAATTCTATGATCTTTGACTTGGTTTCCTTCATGTTACATTCTAGCTCCACTAATATTTTTGGACCATTTTCTCTTTATCCTTTCTCTAAAGTCTCTCCATGGCTTGTTCTTCTTTTTCTACACTCTCCTATCTCACTAGACTTTGAGTCTTTCTCTTGGTTCCCTTGCTAAGCATGTTCGAAGGCGTGAGCTCTAGTAACCACCTAGATGGACACTAAGGTAGGTGGACAACCATTTGAACCTTACACAATGCCTATCACATTGATCGGACTTATTTTGGAGGCATACGCTAGATTCTTGGGACACTCTTATATAATATGATATTCAGCATACTATGAACAATACCCTTGGATGGTAAGATAGTGTGGCAGACCTACTAGTGGGGGAATGTGGGAATTTACATATAAAATGATCTCCATGGCATCTTTAACATGGTCCTCTATGGGCTTGGGGTCTCATTTCTCTCATCTAGGGTCTAAGATTAGCATTTGTGTACATAACGTTTGAGTATTTAGGCTCCCAATTATATTCATGTGCTTGTTGGAGCAAGTCTATGACAAGCCTAAGTATTGGCTTGAGTCCCACAAAGTCTTAGAAGAAGCTTTAAAAAGAAGACTATGTAAAGTTCACTTGTGAACTACCTCTTGTAATTTTTTGAAGATTTTACTTAATGTAAAAGTAAGAGAATCTTAAGTGGTCGAGTCCACATGATCAAAAAGGGAAAGAGGAGCCACGAATTCGTGATTTGTGGTAGGTAGAGAATCAAATCAATCATTGATTGATTGGAGAGTGATTGAGGGAAGTTAGCCTCCCAAACTCAACTATAAATAGATGGCAGTTTTAGTCGTGGTTAGAGAGACCTATGTGAAGACCTCCAAGAGCTGAGCTTTATGCCATATCAAGGTGTGATTACAAGGCACACATATGTATCAGTAAGTCATTGTATTGTACGAGCAATATACTTTCATTTTCATGATTATTTGAGTTCATCTTTCCATGTTCTTGTGAAGCGTTCAAGCACATACCTATCCATCTCTTCACAGTGGTATCAGAGCAAGGTTGGACAACATGGAAGATGGATTTCCTTCATCAATTGACAAATTAGAGAGAGGTAGCTACTCAGCTTGGTCATTAAGAATGGAAGCCTATCTCCAAGGTAGAAGTTTATATGGTTATGTGGCTGGAGATGACGTTATGCCAAGTTTCAGGAACAAAAGTCAACCAACACAAGAAGAGCAAGAAAGATTGAGCACATGGTGCTCCAAGGATGCACTTGCAAGGTCTTATCTCCTCAACTCTATCTCAGATTTTTTGTTGCCTCACATTAGAAGTTGTAAGACATCTCAGGAAGTGTGGGATGCACTTGAAGCTTTCTTTTCTTCAAGTACTAAAGCTAGGAAGATCAACTATGGCTGGATTTCACAACTCTCAAGAAGGCTCCCAAACAAAATGTGACTGATTTTGTCACAAAGCTCAAGGAAATAGCAGATCAGTTGGGAAGCATTGGAGAGGTAATAGATGAAGAGCAAATTGTAAGGCAAGTCATCAATGGCTTGAAGGCAGATGACAAGTGGGAAGCATTCACCACAGCTATGGATTTGTACATGGACATGCATGTACCTGATTTCAACACACTCATTGGACAACTACTTACTCAAGAGGCAAAGCTTATCAAAAATGGAGAAAGCTCTAAAGGTAATCAATCTTCAGCTTTATACACGGATAAAAGCAAGTCTAAAGGTAACAAAGGAAAGGCAAAGAAAGTGGATGATGAAGCAGGTACATATCAAGCTAACTATGCAGGTAGAGGAAGACATGGCAGAGGTAGAGGAAGCGAAGGTAGACAAGGCAGGGGGAGATCCCAAGACTCCAACTCATGTTCTATTTGTGGACTAACTAATCATACAACTGAAAATTGCTTTAGGAATTCCAGGAATCAAAGAGGAAGAGGATACAATAGAGGACGTTATGGCTACTCAAGAGGAAGGTTCAACAACTACCATGGCAACTACAACAACTACAATCATTCAAACTATCAAGGAGGCTACAAAGGAAGGAGAGACTACAATAACTACACAGAAGACTCAAACAAAGAGGATTCATTATTGATCATGAACATGGCTATGCCACAAGGTAAATCTGATGAGCATGTGTTGGAAGCAGTCAGAGGCACAGTCAGAGGCACAGACGGCATGGAAGCATGTAAAGCCGGAGCAGGGAGCCAGTCGGATCATTTTTTCAAACAATTATGTTTTTATTACCTCTTCAAATATCGAACAGTGATTTTCATCACTCTTGTAACATATGTAATATAGACAAAACCCCATTTTGTAATTCATAGCTCCATTTTGTGCAAGCCGAGGAGTCCTCGAGCTTGAGGAGCTTAGGTAGAATGCGCATACCAATTTTCGTTATTTTTAGGCATCGTTTAACCTTCCAAATAGCCTCTAGGACCTATTTTTTAACTAGGCCGGTCACTAGATGTGAAACCGGTCAAAACTAGTCTAGAAACTATAAAAAGAGCTAGAGAGCTCATTTTTGAGGTTGGTTCATGTTGGCTAGTGTGAGCTTAGAGCTAGTTTGAGCTTGTAATAGTGTTCTTGAGTAATAGAGCTAATTTCCCACCTTCCATTGTGTCTTGCCTGTCTCTTCATTGTGTGTGTGTATGTGTGTGTGCATCTTTGTGCTTCTCACCTTCACTCTCACTTCATCTCACATTCACGATCTTCATATCACTCCTATCTCTTCCGCGGATTGACATTAAGGAGGTGGAGCTTCTTAACGTGGTTCTCACCATTGTGCTAGAGCTACACCAAATTTGGCGTCGTTGCCGGGGATCGAGTCTAGGACGAATGTGTGATGGTAAGAGTATAGCAAGAAGTGGCGTTGGAAGGTAAAAATTTCAGTTTTTGTTGTTGTTTTTACTTAGTTTTTAGTGTTTTTCACCTTCCCCATACTCCATCTTCATCATTGCATCATCATCTTCATCTCCAAAAAAATCAGAAAATTCACCATATCCACCCATTCACCTCATTTCCCCTCATTTGTGCATGCGAGAGAGCGAGAGAGAACTTTTGTGCTTGTGTGTGCTTGTGTTTTCTTGAGTTTTCTTGCAGGTATAGAGCTCCAGTGCATCAGGAAAGCTTGGAAAAGGTAAAATTTCACTCTCTGTCAAAGATCTGCCGAGTGTGGCGGACCATCGCGATGGTCTGCAACCTTCGGAATTCTTGGTAGGCGACCACACCACGAGGTAGGCGACCCTTGCGCTTGCACGAATCCACAGGCGCATCTCAAAAATCATCAGTTTGGTGGACCATCGCGATTGGCTCAGACCATCGCGATTGTGTCGCACCATCGCGATAGGCTCACGCCATCGCGACGGCTCGGCCGGACCATCGCGATGGTTCACTTCGGACCATCGCGATTGTCCATCTTTGACCGTTGACCGTGCCATCGCGATTGTCCGCCTGATCACGCCATCGCGACGGTTCATTTTTCGGACCATCGCGACGGTCCATTTCCACGCCATCGCGATCGTTCACTTCGGGCCATCGCGACGGTTCGCCTTTTCGCACCATCGCGACTGTCCAAATTCCATGCCATCGCGACGGTTCGCTTGGACCATCGCGACGGTCCCAGACCATCGCGATTGTGCACCCCCATTGCAAATTTAGGGTTCCATTTTTGACCAATTTTGGGGGTATTTTTGAGAAATTTTTGGACCATTAGACTCATAGGAGACCCCTTAGCTCATATTTGAAGGAAAAACTGATTGTCAGTTTTTACCTCCCCAGGGCCTGAACGCTCATAACGTTTTCATCCGAAGTCCGTTTTTCGAGCTTAATGGCTCGTTAGAAAGCTCGTGACGAGTCCTACGTGACCTCAACTGCTTTTTTCATAAAGAATACGTCTATTTTTAGATAAGCTATTTTGAGGTTCACTTAGTTTGGAACCAGGAAGCCAGGGGGCAAGTATTGAAATTTTGGGCAAAAGGGAAGGGACTTAAAAGGTGTATGTACTCAAGTACTTGATCATTCAATTGTGAATTGTCTAATATTGAATTTTTCCAGGTCAAGCAAGGGCAATCAAAGGCAAGCAAACAAGGCAGTGAAGACAGCAGAGCTTGGGAAGCGCGGCTTCTTGGGCATCAGAGCAACCAGAAAAGCCAACTCGAGGTTGGAAGATTACTCAACCCCCTCAGTCAATTCTTAGATTAGGCTAAACGGTAGTGTTGTGGATTTAAGTCGATAGGAACGCCTCAAGTTCAAGATACTTAATTCTTTCAAGTTTAAGACTACAAGTAAAGGTGTGTGTTACGAAAACCTAAAGGAAAGAACCTAAGTCTGACGGAACGAGAACTCAAAACTATAACGGAAAGTCGAATTCCTGACGCATACATCAAGACAAGAATCCAAAGAAAATTAAAAAGAATCAAGAAAGTAATAACAAAGAACCAGTGACGATCTAAGTGTGTGACTTAGTGTGCAAGGAAGAAAATTAATGAACCTTAGATCAGGGAGACTGTTGACAGCATACGGGAAGAAGCAAGTACGGACACACATGCAGATCTAGCACTAAGGCAACCCTTCATTTTTTTTCAAAACCCTTACATCATTTTCAAGTGATTCTCATCACTAAAAAACCTTGTAAATATCATTTCACCTTTTTGTAGCTCCATTTTGTACAAGCCGAGGAGTCCTCGAGCTTGGGGAGCATTAGAAGTAGTTGCCTGCCAATTTTCATAATTTTTAGATCTCGTTTGAGCCCTCAAATAAGCCCTGGAACCTAATTTTTAACTAGGTCGGACACTAGGTCTGGACAGGGCCAAAGCTACTCAAAAACTATAAATAGAGCTAGAGAGCTCATTTTTGGGTTAGCTTCTTGTAGTTTGAGCTTGTATGAGAACTTTCTTGCAATAGAAGTAATTCCATTGTCTTACTCTCTTTGTTCTTGCCGTGTGTGCGCGTGTGTGTGTATGTGTGTGCATGCTTGTGTGCTTCTCACTCACGCACTTGTGCTTCCACTTGCTCGTGGTCTTCATACCATCCTCACGTCTTCCCGGATTGACATTAAAGGAGGTGCTACTCACCACTGAGCTACACCAAATTTTGGCGCCGTTGCCGGGGATCGAGCTTTGAGGACGAGCGTGTGATGGTAAGACGTAGAGAGGACGCGTTGGAACAGTAAGTAGTAGGTAAATTCCTGATTTTTTTCCATCTCCATCTTCATCTTCACCTCATTCTCCATTTCCACCTCCACCTCCTTCTCCACTACATATTCTCTCTTCCCTATCATTCCCTCATTTGTTGTGTGCGAGTTTGAGAGAGAGCGATTGTGCGTGCTTGTCTTTTGTGTGTTTTTTGCATGTTTCTTGCAGGTGGCAGCTCCATCATCATCTCTAGCAAGCTCAGCAGGTACAGAAATTGTCTGCACAGTCCCCGAGGCGTTGAGCTCGAGCTATCGCGACACTCCGAAAATTTCACCCAATCACGATTCTGAGTGCACCACGACACTGCGCAGGCCTAGAGCTCCCAGGAACACTAGATAGAACAGAAAAATTCACCATATCCCGAGCTATCGCGACACCTCGAGGTATCGCGACACTTCACGAGCTATCGCGACACCCCGACCTATCGCGACACCTCACGACCTATCGCGACACCTCGACCTATCGCGACACTTCGACCCGACCTATCGCGACACTTCGACCTATCGCGACACCTCACGAGCTATCGCGACACCTCGACCTATCGCGACACTTCGACCCGACCTATCGCGACACTTCGACCTATCGCGACACCTCACGAGCTATCGCGACACCTCACGACCTATCGCGACACCTCGACCTATCGCGACACTTCGACCCGACCTATCGTGACACTTCGACCTATCGCGACACCTCACGAGCTATCGCGACACTTCACGAGCTATCGCGACACTTCGACCTATCGCGACACCTCGACCCGACCTATCGCGATACACGGCCTTTAACGCATGAAAATTTAGGGTTAATTTTTTGAGTGATTGGAAGGGTAGTTGAGCTTAATTTTAGGCACCTTGGTATAACTTTAGAACCTTGGAAGTGGGCAAAAGGCCTAGAAACCAGAGAGGGATCTCCTGAACCCTGAGTGCCTGTTTTGACCCTTTAGTGCCTGAATGGTCATAACTTGACCATACGAACTCCGATTGATGAGATTTTGGTCTCGTTGGAAAGCTCGTTGAGAATCCTACGTGGACCTCGACTGGTTTTTGTAAGAATCATACGCGGAGTTTTAGAACATGGATTTTTAAGTTGACCTTTAGGTGGAACTAAGTGGTTCTCAGATTCAGGGGGTACAGTGAGTTACTCCAGGGGGACTGAAAATATTGATGTGTGTCTTTCAATTACTTGTGGTAATAGAGCTATACTAACTGGTGAGCTTTTGCAGGAACTTTGTGTGCGCTCAAGGCAATCCAAAGCAAGCTAGCAAGGGTGAGTACCAAGCTTGGGAGAAGGCTTCCTGGGCTTGTGTAGCAGTCTGGTCAACCAGCTAATTGAGGTTGGAAGATCTCTCAACCCTCCTTTGTCAATTCCTAGCCTAGGCTAAGTACGACTTAGGTGTGGTAATTAATTAGGGCACGTCAGGCACGAATCAAGTCCAAGAGTATTAATCAACCAAGTGCAAGAAGTAAATAGGTCTTAAGTGCGAAAACCCTAAGGGATAAAAGGTAAACGGAAATCGATCACTTATCAAGTGCGGAAATTCACTTAAGTACTCCTGACGACGCAATTTCAGACAAGACCATAACCATAATATTCAACTAAAAAGAACAAAGTGATTGGTGCAAAATCAACCAGCAACGAGAGTGTGCTTGGGTTCCAAGGGGGTAGATAAATCAGGCATATGAACCTTAGATCAGGCAGACACTTAGGCCGAGACAGACAAAGCCTCAGATCTTCTGAAGCTAGTGTCAATCACACTGCCAAGTCTTGGGACCAGCAGTTGAGTGATTACCCATACACTCCCAGATCAGAAACAAGTGATTCTGAGATGTCCTATCACATGGAGAGACCAGTAGGTAGTTCATGGTTGGCTTACCTAGAAAAGCCAGAGGGACCTTACAAGACTCAGCTGGAATACATCAGGACGAATTGTCTAGGTGCTCGCATCTACGAAGACGGACTGAGAAGATCGGTGGTCCAGATTAAGAACCCCGATCAACCCCATGGATTAGACCACCCGGTAGTCAAGTTTGAGAATGGAGCATACCTAGATAAAGAGGGGACTATATATGTAGTCACCACTCTTCCTGATAGAACTGATGAGTTTGGAAATGTGATTGCGGAGACCGACATGGGTGATATAGAGCAAGGGAACTTAGAGAGAGAGCCAAGAACTCCCCGTGGTAAATCTGTCTTGACCAGAATCATGACTCCAGAGTGGATTCCACAGGATAATAAAAGCATAGATCTGCTTTTAAACCGAGAAACCGATGAGGCTTTTTGGAGATATAAATCTTCTCAACCTCAGGAAGTGAGTGCCCTCACAATCTATGAGTTTAAAGACCCTGATAGCCCAGGCCAAGTAACCTACCTAGACAATGCATCAGAGAGAATCTTCGTGGTCACTGAGCATGGCAGACATGCCTACACATGGAAGGGTGAATTTGTTTTTCCCCAACCTCCTCGGACTAATGTGTCATACAGTCACCAAGGAGCTGGGACCTCCCAAGCTCATGGGGCTCAAAGAGATAGAAGTAGAGACAAACCTGAGGTAAGTTTTGCCAACTCCCTAGGAAGAGAAAGAACGGGAACAGAAAGAAATAGAGCGGAACCTGAGAGACATAGAACCCCATGGAATCAAAGGAATATTGATGATTTTCCTTTGCCAAGGCCGAGAGAACACACTAGGACCCTGCGACCAACTCAACTGGTGAAGTCCATGAAGAATTATTTCGATGGCACGGGAGACCCTTATGACCATGTGGCAGAATTTCGGCAAGTATTGAAAGCTGAACAGGTAGAGGACCTATTCACACAATATAATGCTTTCGGTCTAACCCTTAGGAACACTGCCCTTACGTGGTTTCAACCACTGAATGAGAGGCATTTCAGAAACATAGACCAACTCTTAGAGGCATTTATTGTTGAGTTTTCTAAGAGTGGAATCAGGCATAACACCTCCTCACTAATTCATAACTTCAAACAAACACCTCAAGAGACGGTCAGACTAGCTGGAAGAAGATTTAGACAGTACCTGGAGAGATGCCCGATGTCGGAGTTACCCACACCAGCCAAACAAGTGGCCTTGTTCCTAGATGGATTGTTGAGCACTAAGCTCAGGTCATATGTGTACCTGAAGGACCCCAGAACGATAGAAGAGTGCGTGCGCATGTGCATAGACATTGAGGACAATCTAGGTGAGGAATTAGAACTATCAAAAATCTATAAGGATTCTGATAGCTCTAGTAACATGACATCTGGTCAATCCACATCCATCGAGGAACTTGCAGAGAAGGTAGCCCAAAAACTAGGTGTCTCTAGCAAGCAAATTCTGAGATTTGCTCCAGTTAAGCGGTGTTACAATTGTGGCGGTGAACATATGGCAAGTGTATGCCCCATTATGGCCCAACCCCAGGCGAATCCTAGTAGCCAGTACTGCACCATAGAGCGCAGGTACACCAACCACACTGCACAAGACTGCCCATATAACAAGCAAACTGTTAGGCAAAATTACCCTCAGCCATATCCACAACATGGTAGATACCAGAATCAGTACCCATCACCACAATACAACAGACCACAGCAAACTTATCAGCCACCCTATCAAGGGCAGCAGAGACCTCAACCAGTCCTAGTGCAGCAACCCCCTGCTCCAACCAACGTGATCCCAGTGAAATACGCATCTACTGAAGAAAATCCGAATAGAGCCATAGTCCCAGTCACCCCATTGCTATCAAACAGTGATCCAAGTGACCATAGTTTTGACTCCGCACATATTGATAGCCCACAGGCTTACTACATGCAGTCACCCGAGCATAACGAGTCATACTATTATGAGGACCCAAGTGAAAATAGTGGGGAACCTGAGTATTCTAATGTCATGTACACAAACCCCAACTCTAGACCTCAACCTAGGCAGGTACGACCCCCATTTCCTAGAGGACCCTGCTTCAGATGTCAGGGAGATCACCTTATACGTGATTGTCCACTACCTGCCCCGACACAACCTCAACCAGTAACCATTCAGGGTTTCTGTCAAGACTGCGGGAAAGAGCATCTCCTACGAGATTGCCCAAAGAACCCTAATAACATGCCTAAAATCACTCCTATCAATGTTGTTGGGTTAGTTGTAGACTCCACAGGGAGTGTGACTTCCACTGCACCTGTGCAGGTGATCACAAGAGCCTAGGCACTTCAACAACACCAAGGTGTTGGTCGGGAAAAGAGCCCCGAGGTGAGTGAAACAGAGAGCATAACCAAAAAGAGGACTAGAGCCTGGAAGGATAGTCGTGAAAGAATGAAGAGGCAATGGGCAAAAAAGATAAACGAACTTGAAGAAAGCTTGAGAGAAACCAAGGCAAAAATCACAGAGATCACATCTCAACCGCACTCCCACACACTCCCACCACTACCATCCCCATCACCCTCCATTCCTCCACCCTCTAATACACCCCACGTAACCCACCCACCACCCCGAGTAGGATCAGTATTAGCTGACCCCACTCCTGAAGGCTTGGACATGATGTTCAAGGCCTACCAGGCTCGACTTCAAGAAGGGCCAACAGCTGCAAACCTAGACAAGAGTTACCCTAGAGCAGATTTAGAGATTGAACGGATGAAAATGTGCATGAAAATGGTAGAAAAAGCTCAAGCTATACTTGAGACTAGTCAAAAGTTCAATCAGACAAACTCTGTCAAGCCAGATTTGCATTTCCAAGGCTTACTAGAAAGATTAGAGCAGTTGGTAAACAAATCACAAGTGTCTTTACCTCCACAGGCTCAACCAGTTGTTGAAAGAGGAAGCTCACCACCAATGGGAGCTTATGTTCCTAATTCCACGGATGCTGGAATACCTCCTTCAATTCAACAGTACTCTCAAGAGTTCTTGCGGGAAATACAAGAAGAGAAATGGGCCAAGGAGAAGGGTGATTCCCCTCCTATTCCTGAGATTGATGATCTTCATGATCAATTTCCCCAAGACATTCCGTCTATCTATGGAGATCCAACAGAGCAACAAGAGGATGAGAGATTAGATTTTGAATCTAATTCTTTACAAGAGTTGCCTCATTTCACAGGCCCATGGGAATCTGAATCTCTCCAGATCAGAGCTCCCACAATATTGGTGAGAAATGAAGACTCAGTGATTCCCAGGAACACTGATGTTGTGAAGAACACTAAGGTTCAATGTCATCTCACTGTAGAGGAGCTCCTCAAGGCAAAACCGGAGCTCTGGAATCATGTGAAGGATCAGGTTCCAGAACTTGAGTCCAATATACCAAAAGTAGGCTCTAAGCAAAAAGTTCCTGAGATACCTCTCGACAAGATAGGAGACATGAGCGAAGGTGAAGAAGGTAACACTTATCTTCCGATCACCTACCAAGGTTACACAACCAAAGCAATTGTGGATTCGGGTGCTGGTGTTGCTATTGCGACCACCTCCTTGTGGAAGCGATGGGGCAAACCCACCTTAAGACCAACGAGAATGAAACTTCAAATAGCAGATGGTCATTTTGAAAGACCTCTCGGATTGCTTGAAGGGATAACTCTAACCACGTGTGGTGTAGAGTTTGAACATACGTTTGCTATATGTGACTTTGAGAAGAATAATGTTTACGAGATGATCCTAGGAAGACCTTTCCTACGACAATTACAAATAGTACAGGATTGGGGAACCAACTCCTTGTACTTACAGCACTTAGGGGTCACCACCAAGGTCAATCTGAAGGATTACACCTTCAGAGATGTACCACCCCTACAGTGGAATCCTATCCACAAAGCGAAAGAAGATTCTATCTCCGTGCATGAAGGAAGTCCACTTGAACCATCCTGGCTGCACGAAGATACTCACTTGTGGATGTGCAAGGTCGCGGAGGAAGAGGAAAAGCGCCTAAAAGCGAGAGAAGAAGGAACTCCCCCAGGAGATAGACCAATAAAAGACCCAGCCTATACACCAATGATATTTCCAGATGAGGAATTTGAGCCTCATGGTTGGGCAGAAATCTTAGCTACCATGGACATTGCAGTCAATGAGGAACAATGGACACCCCATTGTGATGAGGAGGGGTATGATATTTCAGTGTTCATGTGTCAGCCCTTGTTGGAAGAGTGTGATCCTAGTGAGTTCATAGAAGAAGAAGAGAATGACGATGATCTAGAATCCATTGTGATGGATACATACTTCGACTCAGAGGAACACTACTAAGAAGACCTAGGAGTGTTAATCCAAAAAGAAGAAGAACCCCTTGCGAGTATTAAAACGATAAATTCAAAGGAAGGAAGTGAAGGAGATCAAAAGAAAAAGAAAAGAAAAGCAGTGAAACAAGAAGAGGAAGAATCATTGTTTGAAGTACCAGAAAATTTCAAGAAATATGAAGTTGAAGATCGAAAAATTTTGGTACGAATGCCTAAGAGAGAGGCCATTATAGGAGAAGCATATGACAATAAAGAAAAGACCAAAAAAATTGTAGTGACCATTGAAGGGGACGAAGAGCGATGTACGTACATAGGAGACGACCTAAGTGCAGAAGAAGAAGCAGAGCTTGTAGCTCTATTAAGGGAATATAGGGATGTGTTCGCATGGCACTATAGAGACTTGAAAGGAGTAGATCCAGAGATTTGCTCTCATACGATTCCGATGACCGCTGATGCCAAGCCCACCAAACAAAAGCCCTACACATATAATGACAATTATGCAGCCAAAATAAAAGAGGAAATTGACAGGCTGATGGAAGCTGGATTCATCTATGAGATTGAGCACACTGAATGGGTGTCCCCCATTGTAGTGGTGCCCAAGAAGAATGGGAAATTGCGAGTGTGCATTAACCTTAAAAAAGTTAATGCCGCTACGATCAGAGATAGTTATCCACTTCCAATCACCGAACATCTATTGGAGCGTGTTGCAGGCAAGGAAGTTTACAGCTTCCTTGATGGATTTTCAGGTTACAACCAAGTAGCCATTGCCCCCGAAGATCAACACAAAACGGCCTTTGCCACAGAATGGGGAATCTTTGCATTTCGTGTGATGCCATTTGGGCTCACCAATGCACCTGCAACATTCCAAAGACTCATGTGTCATGTCTTCAAAGAGTTCTTGCGAAAGAGCTTAGAAGTATATGTGGATGATTTGTGCGCTCATTCCCAAGAGAGAAGTTACCACATTCCTGAGCTCAGGCAAATCTTCAACAAGTGTAGAGATTATCGAGTGTGTCTGAATCCAGGGAAGTGTGTGTTTATGGTACGACAAGGTAAGATCTTAGGTCACATTGTTTCTAAGAATGGAATATCAACAGATGAAGACAAGGTAAGAGCAATAGCAGAATTGCCCAGACCAAGGAATGTTAAAGAGGTACAAGCCTTTATGGGCCATTGTGGATATTACCGTAGGTTTATCCACATGTATGCCATCATAGCTAAACCTCTTTATGGGTTGTTAACAAATTTTGAGTGGAGCGAGGAATGCGAGACTTCCTTCAACGAGCTGAAGAGACGTTTGTGCACAGCACCAATATTGACGACTCCAGATTGGAGCAAACCCTTTCATGTCCATGTAGATGCCTCCAATCATGCAATAGGATGTGTGCTAGCACAACCCACAGGTGAAGGAAACCTAGATTTGCCGATAGCATATGCTAGTAGGCAATTAAATGCAGCTGAACGAAATTACACCACAACGGAGAGAGAAGGCCTAGGTATGGTATATGCTGTGAAGAAGTTTAGACACTATCTATTGGCCAATAAGTTCAAGTTTTTCACTGATCATCAAGCTTTACTATATTTGGTCAATAAACCTTGCAATACAGGCCGCTTAGTAAGATGGTTCCTCTTACTAATGGAATACGACTTTGAAGTTGTTGTCAGGAAAGGTAGAACCCATCTTAGGGCTGACCATCTTTCTCGTATCACTTCAGGAGAGCCACCGCAAGGAGTGTCTGATGAATTGCTGTCGATGCTTATCTGTTCAATTTAGAAGTTGTTCCTAAATGGGCAAATAAGTTGGTACCAGTCCTAACCTTCGGGCCTGCAAATAAGAATGTGAAAACAAGCAAAGTGGAAATTGTAAAATCACTAAAGTATCAAATATTGGCCGGAAGTATGTACAAGCAAGATGCCGAGGGCGTATTAGCTTGTTGTGTCGAGGACGATGAACATACTAGTTGGCTGCAACAAGCCCATGAGGGATTGCTAGGGAATCACTACTCTAAACAACGAACATTGCAGAATCTAAAACGCTTAGGAGTGTATTGGCCTAGCATGGACAAAGAAATACAAGAGTGGATTCACAATTGTTCAGTGTGCCAGAAGAGAACCCCAATGGAACATGCCACTCTTTATCACGTGTCATTAATCCCAGATTGGAGTGCTCCATTGGTCGAGTTCATGAGATCGGGAACATTACCCAATCAGGCTAGTCTTGCACGAAAACGGAGCATGGAGCAAGAGGCTCAAGACTATGCCTTAGTAGGAGACAACCTATATTGAAGAGGCAAGGATGGTTACCTAAGACTGTGCATTCATGAATCAGACTATTTGAAAGTCTTAGAAGCGGCACACAGCGGTACTGCAGGTGGACACTTTGGGCCTGACAGGGTAATTAAGACCATTCTATTTTCAGGACTTTGGTGGCCCACTCTTCATATGGATGCACATACTTATGTGAAGAGTTGTGACACATGCCAACGTGCCCAATATCCGATAAGAAAAGATGAAATGCCTTTAAGGCCAATGATGGGAGGACGTGCATTTTCAAAGTGGGGTATAGACTTTGTAGGTCCCATCAACCCCCCAGCTAGAAAATCCCATGCAGAATACATTATTGTAGCCACAAATTACCTTACAAAGTGGGTGGAAGTAAAAGCCACGACGAAGAATGATGCTCAAACGACGGCTAAATTCTTATTCGAAAATGTGTTCACTAGATATGGGTTACCAATAGAGTTGGTTAGTGATAGAGGTACGCACTTCTTGAATGAGGTCATTGAAAATCTCCTTCAAGAATTCATGGTGATACATAAGAAGTCTGCATCCTATCACCCACAAGCTAACGGACAAGCCGAGAGCACGAATAAGATCCTATGTAACGTATTGACGAAACTTGTAAATAATAAACGCTCGGATTGGGACAAACAACTTCATCATGCTGTTTGGGCATACCGAGTTGCTTACAAAACAGTACTCAATGCCACCCCATTTCAGATGGTCTTCGGACAAAATGCGGTGCTACCATTAGATTTCCTAATTCCAGCTTTAAGGGTAGCACAAGAGCATGAGTGGAATGGACATGAGTTGTCCTCTAGAATCTTTGATCTAGAACGTTTAGGTGAGACGAGGTTACGAGCAGCAGCAGGCATCTATGCTGCAAAGAAACGGCAAAAGGCATACTTTGATGCCCATGTGAAGGATAAGGGCTTGAAAGCAGGAGATCTAGTTTTAGTCTACACATTGAAACAACACGCAAGAAAGCTAGAAAAGAGAGGCTACGGACCTATGATCATCAATAAGATCTCCACGAGTGGAGCAGTACAACTAGCCACTTTAGAGGGGGATGTCCTCCCAAACTATATTAGCGGATGCAGAGTCAAGCTGTATCAGGAACCCCTCACAGAGGAAATGCTAAGTCGACTCAATACTGCTAAGCAACGTAAAGAGGAGGAAAAGCGAATTCGAGAAGAAGCACAGGCAGAGGCCTTAGAGCGTATCAGACGAATGAAGTTGAGGAGACAAGGGAGGGATCAGCCTATGACTGACACTCAAGAGTCTCCAGGCTACCACATGGCCATGTGTGAGACTGCAGGTGAACGTACCCATATGATAGTGGACCGACGACCTTTTGTGACCCTAGAAATAGGACAAAGAGACAGCAGCACAAGCGTGAGAGCATTAATTGATTCAGGAGTAGCCACGAGTGCAGTTCGGCTTTCTTATTGCCAGCAGTTGCAATTGGAGGTAAAACCCCTAGAAGCATATCTGATAGGATTAGGAGGTGTTGAAACTCCTTGCATGGGAGAGGTGGATCTTCCCCTCTACATACAAGAGGTCCTCATGCCAGCAAAAGTGCTAGTGTGTGAAGACGAGGATCTGACCGAACCTCTTGTCTTAGGCCAAGACTGGATCTATGATCACGTAGTCAACCTCAACCTAAAAAGTGGACTTCTTCAGGCTTGGGTAGGCCAAAGCCGTCTCACGATTGAATTAGAAAATCAAGCACTCAAACCAATAGAACAGGCACCAACTCCTGGTCCCTCCAGGAATCCACATGAAGATAACAATGTTGTTCTTGAACAAACTTCTATGGTGCAGAGGAATGTCAATCCTACTGAAGGTTCACGAGCCAATGAGGAGTTCCTAACTGATCCAAAGAAGATTCTAAACGAGCAGACCGAACATCACTCTACACGAAGGAGGCCGCTGATCAAGAGGCAGGAGCGCCAACCCGTGCTACATAGAGCATCTCGTGGCGTGAAGCAGATCTGGATACGCAAGGATGGAAAACCCACAGCTCTAATAGCAGACTCTCAAGGAGACAAGAAACGTGCCTCACCCTCAAGGAACGAAGTTAAGAAGCCCCCTAGGATAACCCCTAGGCATACCATTTCTATTTGGGTCCCTAAGCGGTCAATGAAGGCTACCCCTAATGCTAGACAGATTTGGGTGCCCAAGGCCTGCTTACAAGCCCAAATTACTTCACCTTCTGGCACTAGGATGAAGCAACTTTCACAAGCACTCTTGGCCAACAACTCAGAAAATGACAAGATATCTACACCTCTCACTGTCCCCACTCCCATCAACCCTAAAAATGTCTGGAAACGGGTACCCAAAAGGTCCCAAATACATCACACTCTCATACAGAAATCTTCACCTGTCTTTAGCTCTAAGAGCTACGAATCCTCTATCAAAGTGTGGAGAATTAAACTGTGTACTAAACCCCCTGACCCTATTCTGTAAATCCGTCCACACTAACACAGGAGCATTCCGAGCCCATTGCATAACCAAAGTATGCATCTAGGATGACACTGATCTTTAATCACCACTCACACCTATCATAAACACTTCTCCACTAACCACTGACCTCCGGAATTGTCATGTTAGTATTGTGAAGGGAACACCATTACATCTTGTTTCCTATGCAACACTAATGTGCCTTTCTTCTTCCAGCAGATAAGCACCCTACTCTCATGGCAACAGCGGCAAGCACAAGCTCTCAGGCAGGTGCCCATGCTCCAATCAATTGGGATGCCATGCCAGTGGAAGCTCCACCAACAGCCCGGCCGGAAGAATTCTTGAATGTGCGAAGGATTCCTATTCCAGATCCACCCAGTGGACTAACCGAAAGAGTAAAAGGGCACTCCCATTGGTTCAATGAAATGCCAGGAGATTTGGGAGACGCAGATCACATCTGGGAGTCCAAGATGGAGTGTGGAGGGGTTTGGTGGACCTTCCAATTCTTTTCTAGAGAATTTGAGACCTTACAGAATGCAGCTCCACTTCAGGATATCTGGCAAAAGGCAGGACTACAAGCTTATTTCAGTGCAGCTCTACCTAAACCCGACTTCCTCAGGTGCTACTACTTGATTGCTACGCTGAAACCTACCGGGGATAAAGATCATTCAGGCACATTCTGGGTGCCCTCCTTATCCAATCTGGAGGAGATGAGGAAGTTTGAATTAAATGTAACGTTAATCAGGGAAGCCCTTCAAATGTATGGCACTCATGTGCCTTCAGATCGCGACCCCTTGATACCAGAATCAATGAAAAGCAATAGAGTCAAGAAGCTCAAAGAAATGTGCGCCCTCACCCCCAACATCGCCATACCTCTGCGGATGTGCCTCCAGCACTTCGCATTTCCTGCTTCGGACCGTTTCACTCAGCCTCACAAGAAGATATGGTACGGGCTGTATTTAGTAGAGACCGGAAGCTTGCCCATTAAGATGCCGGTATGGATCTTAGATCAAGTATATGAGGCTGGCAAGCGGGGGGCGAGGAAGCCCACTTTACATGGTTGTTGTGCGCTGACAAGAATCATCTACAGATGTCTTGCATATGATGTGCCAGTTGCTCGAGCCCTAAAGTATGCACACCTGGAGCTGTTCAAAGGGCGAAAGTCAGGGAATCAACCGGCAAAAAGAATGCGTGGATCCCTTTCACAGGTCCTGATCCCTCCAGAAGCCACCGCCGAAGTCTCCACTAGAGAAGAAACCCAAGTGGCATCTTTCACGATCCATCTCCAAGAGTCTCAACCAAGAGAGGTGGTACAACCCGTTCCATCCGCCCCTCCACTACCTACCGATGCAGAGTTTGCATCTATGGCCACCTTCACAGAAGATCCAAATTTCGATTTTGAAAGATTCCTGCAGACCGTCCCCCTATCCGACAGTGAAGATTCCCTTGACAATGTGGGTCCGGGTGCATCAGCCCAAAGAGAACAGCCACGGGGCGAGACGAGTAGAGTACATGGGGAAGAAGTGGCACAACATCCTCATGACCCAAACACACAAGTGCAGGAAGGCGCACACAGAAATGACCCGGAAGACAATGAAGAGGAGGCCCCTGCCTACACAGCACAACTCAGACGGCTGTACAAGACAATCAAGCAGGTACAGAGAAGACATAAGATGACAGAAGCGGCGAATAGAGCTCTAGTGAACCAGATGCTTCAAGCCGAGAATGTTGACTCCAACTTTGTGGAATCATTGAATTTATTGGCAGAGACATGTGGGATCGGGGAGGCATTGAGGACAATGGTATATCAAGAAAACCCTGTCTACGATCAACGAAGGATTGATACACGACCACGACGCGGGAAAATGATTCAAATGGAAACCTCTACCGCCTTGCCTACTATAATTTCAGAAGATGTTCACATGACGAGCCCGAGTCCCACCAACGAACATGAGGTAATTACACACGTACCATCTCCACAGCCACCTTCCCTCCACCTTTCAGAACCCCTCTCCACTATTCCTCCTGAACAACCGATATCCACCCATCACGAAACCATTGTACACACCTCCGTTTTTACATCCTTTCCTTTACCCACGTCCCACACTTCCACCCAAATTTTGGAACCTCACACCGGTCATCCGGCCACCGATCAAACCATAATAGGTCACCCTTCCTATCTCCCCGCCCTTGGACAACCACTGGCCAATAGCCAGACCTCATCCCATCCTTTTCCATTCACTCACACCCAAACCCTATCCGCCACTCCCCTAGCAACTGACTCACACTCAACCCAAGTCACACAACCCTCATTCTGGACAAACCTTGTAAATATACTCCAACAGGTGGATACTTATAATAAAAAGTCCCTTTCCCAAACCCACTCCCCCACATTCACTGCCACCACTATCACACCACCCACCATTCCTGTATTCACAGTGCACGAATCACACACTCTCACGTCCGATCCCATGGACATCTCACCATCCACAGGATCACCCACCACCACTGTTATCCCAACATTACCACATATCATTTCACTCACGTCGCCATTTCCAAGCACTGTAGGCACAACATCCACTTTTCCCATTCCCACTTCCCAACCCCCTGCATCTTCCATCCTTACCCCTACATCCACCTCATTTAGTCTTGCACTCGACACCATGCTTGAAGCTGCCACTCAGCTTAAGCAAGAATATAAATTATTGGAAGAAAATAACAAAGAGCTTTGCACCCTCTCGGCAACACTCCAAGAGCGTGTCAATGCTTTGGAGTCCAGTCATACGGAGTCACAAAGCGAAATATCCGCCCTCGAACATGCAAATGCGCAACTGGAAGCGAGGCATATGGAAGCGAGCCAAGCCATGGAGGAACAGCTGCGAGATCAAATGGGCCGCAATGCAAGGCTTCAACGAAACATGGCCTTGCTACGACGACATCTTGCAGCAGCTCAAGAAGAGAATAGACGGCTTCAACAACAAAACCAAGAGAACCTCGAGGTTGCCATGGAGAACACCCCGGGAGCACCCATAGACCCGGCTAAATTTCAAGCTATTCCCTCGGAGAATATACAACAAATATTAGAAACCTATGCCACTCTCCTGGAGGCTCATGATCAGCTTGCTGACCAAGTCAAAGACCTACAGAAAGCCCAAGTGCTTGCACCACACCAACAAGAACACAAGGAGATGGCCAACGCTGCAACCTCAACAGAGCCGGAATTATCAGTAGCCAGTGAAGTACTAGAGCTACGTCAGCAGGTGGCCGAGTTAAAAATCAAGTTGTTACAATATGAACGACCTCCTTCCCCACCTGAGCAACCCATGGAAGAAGAGGAAGTTATTATTCCAGTGGAGGAAGCATATGACGAGAACTATGAGCCTCAACCTTTTCCAGGAGGCACAATCACTGAGGAGGGACAGGACACTTATGAGGAACCCCCATCGGCATGGATGAAACAGGTAGAAGAAATGGGGCAGACTCATGAAGAACGTATCTCCTACCAGATGTTGGCCATGAAGACCATTGAAGAAACCATACTTCAATCAGAATACTTCAGACAGCTGGCCCCTAGAAGACTAATCACCAGCTCAGAATTACAATATAAGCCATACTTTGTACTGTTGGCAGACTACAACGCCGAGATCAAACGTAAGACCAACAAGTACCCAACTTTCGCAATGCAATTTGAACCTGAGGACATTCCAGAGGAGGCGCGCAAAGGGAGAATACATCAACCCATCTGGAGGCAAAAGCTATTGGAGACCTATCCCGAGATGCTACGAACATGGGACCACGCACCCATGCATTTAAAGTATAACAATTGCTATGGACCAGTACAACGGAGAAGGACATGGAAGTCATTTGCAATCAAAGTCAAGAACAATGCCAATTGCAAAGAATGGCTCAATTACCCTGCCATTGCACCCCCCAACGGCACGCCTACGGTAGCCTACATGATGGCTACCATCAGACATTGGCTTCCCCGCCTCCACCCTATGCCAGATGTGGCTGCCCAGATGATGCTCAAGATCTTCGATATGATGCAGGTTGTGCTCAAAACTTTCCGAAATGTCTGTCATATTCAACCTCCGATTCCCGGGTTCGTGAATGGTAATTATGACTTGTTATATGATATGAGCACCAATCCGAGCATACGAGTTGCTTATGCATGGCATGCACGCATCAGATATCTCCCTGCCTGCTACAAGCAAACGTTCGATGAAATGTTCACCACGGGGTTCTGGGAAGCACACTCAGAGGTGTTCGCGCCACGGCCCACCCATTTGTTACACCTCTTTGCATGCGAACAAACGATGCACTCAGAACTCTACACAATGCCACAGACGGACATACCGGGCCCAGTCAATTGGGATACCCTGCAGAGAGACCTGATCCGAGGGCTGCGAATCAAAGAACATGAGGTGGGAGCTGACATTCTCCAGGACTATATTGATCAACCCGCAGAGCAAAGGTCTGTCAGAGGCGACAGACGCTAGGGGGGGGAGAGTGTTGACAGCATACGGGAAGAAGCAAGTACGAACACACATGCAGATCTAGCACTAAGGCAACCCTTCATTTTTTTTCAAAACCCTTACATCATTTTCAAGTGATTGTCATCACTAAAAAACCTTGTAAATATCATTTCACCTTTTTGTAGCTCCATTTTGTACAAGCCGAGGAGTCCTCAAGCTTGGGGAGCATTAGAAGTAGTTGCCTGCCAATTTTCATAATTTTTAGATCTCGTTTGAGCCCTCAAATAAGCCCTGGAACCTAATTTTTAACTAGGCCGGACACTAGGTCTGGACAGGGCCAAAGCTAGTCAAAAACTATAAATAGAGCTAGAGAGCTCATTTTTGGGTTAGCTTCTTGTAGTTTGAGCTTGTATGAGAACTTTCTTGCAATAGAAGTAATTCCATTGTCTTACTCTCTTTGTTCTTGCCGTGTGTGCGCGTGTGTGTGTATGTGTGTGCATGCTTGTGTGCTTCTCACTCACGCACTTGTGCTTCCACTTGCTCGTGGTCTTCATACCATCCTCACGTCTTCCCGGATTGACATTAAAGGAGGTGCTACTCACCACTGAGCTACAGAGACACATAGGTAAGTCGGACCGACGAAGCCTTAGATCATCAGAGGCTAGTGTAAGAACTACTGCACGATCGTGGGCTCAACAATTGAATAGTAATTACCCCTACGAGAGCTCAGAGACTAGCGAATCAGAAATGGCATTTAGCACAGACAGACTAGGAGGGTCTAATGTAGCATATTTAGAAAAACCTGAAGGACCCTATAGAACGCAACTAGAGTTTCTCCGAACCAACCGATTAGGTGCTCGCATCTATGAGGATGGTTTGCAAAGGCACGCAACTGCACAACCCTGATCAACCCATTGGATTGGAAAGACCAGTGGTGAAATTTGAGAGAGACGCTTACATAGACAAAGAAGGAACCATGTACGTCCTAAGTACGCAACCAAACGATACTAATGAGTTTGGCACAATTCAATTAGAGACGGAAGCGAAATTTCAAGGAAAAGAACCGTTAGAAGAACCTAGAACACCTAGAGGGAAATCCGTATTAACAAGAGTACTCATCCCAGAGTGGATCCCTCAAGATAACAGGAGCACCGAGTTGTTCGTAAATAAAGAGACAGATGAAGCCTTTTGGAGGTACAGAAAGGAACACCCTGGTGAGGTAGGCACCATTACAATTTATGAATTCAAGGACCCAGATACGCCTGGAAAGGTGGTATACCTGGATGAGACTTCAGAAAGAGTCTTTGTGGTGCCTGAGCGCGCTAAAAACACATACACATGGAGAGGTGAATTGGTATTCCCTCCATCTAGAACGAACATGAATACAAGTCAACAAGGGGCAGGAACATCCTCAGCCCAGGGAAATCAAAGAGAAGGAAATAAAGAAAGACCGGAAGTAAGCTTTAATCATCCCATAGGGAGAGATAGAACAACCACGAACACTAATAGAATGGATAGACAAAGAGATCAAGGAATACCAGGTGGTAGAGATGATTTTCCTCTACCTAGACCACGCGAACACGCAAGAGTATTGAGACCCACTCAATTAGTAAAATCAATGAAGAATTACTTTGATGGGACAGGAGATCCCTATGACCACGTCGCAGAATTCAAGCAAGTACTAAGAGCAGAACAAGTTGAAGACATGTTCACGCAGTACAACGCATTTGGACTAACGTTAAAGAATACAGCTTTAACTTGGTTCCAACCATTGCAACAAAGGCAATTTAGAGACATCCATCACTTTTTAGAGTCATTCATCACTGAATTCTCTAAAAGCAGGATTAGACATGACACGTCTTCGTTGATTCATAGCTTTAAACAAACCCCTCAGGAAACAGTTAGACTGGCAGGACGTAGGTTCAGACAATATGTCGAACGATGTCCAATGCAAGAGCTACCCTCACAAGCCAAACAAGTATCACTGTTCCTAGATGGCTTGTTGAGCGCTAAACTACGCTCCTATGTGTACCTAAAGGAACCCAGAACGCTAGAGGAGTGTGTAAGAATATGTATAGACATCGAGGAGAACCTATGAGAGGAATTAGAACTCTCAAAGGTCTATAAGGACTCAGATTGTTCTTCTCTCGCATCCACAAAATTGTCTAATTCGATAGAGGACCTAGCAGAAAAAGTGGCCCAAAAACTAGGAGTTTCTAGTAAACAGGTGCCCAAGCTGCCAACTAATGTACGTTGTTACACTTGTGGTGGAAATCATTTGGCAAATGTGTGCCCCAATGCACCTCAACCTCAAGCCAACCCTAGTGGCCAATATTGCACAATTGAGAGAAGATACACGAATCATACGGCTCAGGACTGCCCATACAACAAACAAACCGTGAGACAGAACTACCCGCAAACATACCAGCAGCCAGGCAGGTATCAAGGCCAATACAATGCTCAGCCTTATTACTATAGGCCTCCTCAGAACTACCCATACCAGGCTCAACAGAGACCTCAACCCGTCTTAGCTCAGCAGCCACCCCCACCCGCGAATGTCATCTCAGTCAAATACGCTGCTGCAGAAGAGAACCTAAGTAGGGCCTTAGTGCCTTCTTCACCCTTGATCACAGAAAGTGACCCGAACTCAAACAGTTTTGACTCTACTCATGTAACTAGTCCACCCGCTTATTACACGGAGTCACCAGAACATGTGGAGACATATCATTATGATAGTCCACCAATGGAACCTAGTTGGGAGCCAGACTATGCTAATGTGATGTACGCAAACCCAAACCCACGGCCCCAATTGAGACAACAGAGACCACAGGGCCCTAGAGGACCATGCTTTAGGTGCCAAGGAGATCACTTCATTAAGGATTGTCCACATCCCCCAATAGCAAGGCAATCACAGTACTATAACATACAAGGCTTTTGTGCCGATTGTGGCAAAGAGCACATAATCAAAGATTGTCCTAAGAACCCAGTTAACGCTTCGAATGTGACACCGATCAACGTGATAGGTATTGTAAACAACGCAGATGGATCCAACCCTACATACGTGCCTATCCAAGCTATAACCAGAGCCCATGCGCTCTTACAAAACCAACCGCTTAATCAAGAGAAAGTAGCCGGAACTAGTGAAGTTGCAGAATCTAGCAGTAAAAAGACAAAATCTTGGAAAGATTCTAGAGAAAGAATCAAGAGAAAGTGGAGTAAAAAGATAACTGAGTTGGAAGGAAGTCTAAAAGAGTCGAGAGCCAAAATCCAAGAATTGACTTCACAAGAATTAAACCAAGAAAACCCAGCCCAAAACTCAGGATCAGTTTTAGCGGAACCCATACCAGAAGACCTAGACATGATGTTTTGTGCATATCAGGCAAGATTAAAAGAGGGACCTCAAGTAACGGAAATGAGTAAAAACTACCCTCGAGCTGATCTAGAAATTGAGAGAACTAAACTTTGCATGAAGATGGTAGAGTTAGCACAAGCTTTGTTCGAAGCCTCTAGATATCTTAATTGGAATAACATGGCAAAACCGGAATTACACTTTCAAGGACTAATGGAGAGGCTAGAACACTTGATAGAAAGCAAAGAGAAAAAGGATCACTCTAGGAACCCTATTGTCCCAGAGACACAGGAAAGGAATGCACCATCCCTGTCTCAAGTACCCAATACAGAAAGTCAAGACAATTTGTCTTCCATACATAGGTACTCACATGAATTTTTGAGAGAAATACAAGAAGAGAAATGGAGAAAAGAACAAGGAACTCATCCTCCTATTCAAGAAATAGACGACTTGCAGGAACAATTTCCCCAAGACATCCCCTCTATATATGATGAGGTAGAGGTGGAACAACTGAGTGAACCCACAGGATTTGAATCTAATTCTCTACAAGAATTACCCCAGTTCACAGGACCTTGGGAAGCAAAGTCTATTAGTATGAGAGCACCCACGATAATAGTGAGGAATGAAGAATCAGTGATCCCTAGGAACACGGAAGTGATCAAGAACACTAAAGTACAGTGTAATCTTGTGAAGAGATGGATAGGTATGTGTTGAAGATGAAGAGGTGTTGCAAAATCTTTGCTCTACACCAGCCAAATGAACTCCAGGAGTAGATGGTGGGCCCTTTTAGCTTGCCAATGGATGTATTAGACACCCTATGTACCTTGGAAGATCACTCTCAAAAAGATAGATCAAAACAGATAAGTTGGAGTTAGCTCAGAGGTGAAAACTTGCTATTCTTGGTTGATACACCTGTCCAGTGTTTTACATAATTCTCTGAGCACAGCAGCAATTAGATTAATTCCTCTTGGGGAAGGCTAGGTAGCTTAAAGAGCTAACTTTAGAGAGTAATCTCATCAAAAATAACAAACCACACACTGAGAATGACTTTTAACAAGTGATGACATCATCCCGATTTTCACGGGCTGCTATAGAAATAGACCAGTGAGTAGAAAAATTAACATAACTCAAGATGTAAGAATCCAATGATCATGAAAATTTGTATGCTTATGCTAGACAGTAAGCTGAATCCAACAAGCTTGAAATCACTGAATTTGGATGAGTAAACACTGAGAAATGACTCTGACAAGATGACTGAAAAAGTCGGGTACCTGACAGAGAAGTGAAGATGAACATACCCTGTTGACTTCAAATGAACATAACTGAAGATTCCAACATCCAAATGACATGAAAAATTGTGAGCATATAGTAGCCTTATAGAGCTAACTTTACCAAGTTAAATCACTGAAAATGATGAACCAAGTGCAGAGAAACAATCTCTGCAAGCTGACTGAGAAAAATTGAAGTAATGGCAGTGAGTAGTACACATCACAAGAACATGGAAAGATGAACTCAAATAATCATGAAAATGAAAGTATATTGCTTGTACAATACAATGACTTACTGATACATATGTGTGCCTTGTAATCACACCTTGATATGGCATAAAGCTCAGCTCTTGGAGGTCTTCACATAGGTCTCTCTAACCACGACTAAAACTGCCATCTATTTATAGTTGAGTTTGGGAGGCTAACTTCCCTCAATCACTCTCCAATCAATCAATGATTGATTTGATTCTCTACCTACCACAAATCACGAATTCGTGGCTCCTCTTTCCATTCTTGATCATGTGGGCTCAACCACTTAAGATTCTCTTACTTTTACATTAAGTAAACTCTTCAAAAGTTACAAGAGGTAGTTCACAAGTGAACTTTACATAGTCTTCATTTTGAAGCTTCTTTAATGACTTTGTGAGACTCAAGCCAATACTTAGGCTTGTCATAGACTTGCTCCAACAGCTCCCCCTCAAGCCAAGTATGCTTGAGGTCTTCAATCTTCCAAGATTACCTGCAAACCAATCATAGCCTTGAATTTGCAAAGCTTTGTACCATCCAATGCTTTAGTTAGAATATCTGCACATTGTTGATGAGTGGACACATATGATATTTGAATCTCCTTGCTTAGGATCTTCTCTCGTACATAATGATAATGAACTTCAATATGTTTAGTCCTTGCATGAAAAATAGGATTAGCAGCCAAGTGAATAGAACTCATATTGTCACCAAAAATAGTTGGAGTTCCAAACTCCAATCCAAGATCTTTGAACAATGTCTTCATCCACATAGCTTCCTGTGTAGCTATGGCAAGACCTCTATATTCAGCTTCAGTAGAAGAGAGAGCAACTGTGGGTTGCTTCTTGGATGACCATGAAATAAGCTTTGAACCTGCAAAGGTAAGATAACCTGAAGTGCTCCTTCTATCTTCCTTGGAGCCAGCCCAATCTGCATCAGAAAATAGCTTCAAACCTAAATCAGATACATAAGGATAGTAAAGTCCTTCATTTATGGTTCCTTTGAGATATTTGAGTATCCTTTTGGCAGCATCCATATGTGGTTTCCTTGGTGTGTGCATAAATTGGCTTAGCACACTCACACTGTAACATATATCTACTCTTGTCAATGTGGCATAGTTGAGACTACCCACTAGACTTTGATATGATGTGATGTCCTCTATGAGTTCACCTTCATGTGAGCTCAATTTGTGATTAACCTCCATTGGAGTACCTGCAATCTTACAATCTTGCATCTTGAATTTTGCCAACATGTCCTTAATGTACTTTCTTTGAGTGAGAAACAAACCATGATCTTTGTAGACAACTTCCAAACCTAGGAAGTAGGTAAGTGAACCCAAATCACTTATCTTGAACTCTTCTCTCATCTGATCTTTGATCTTCTTCATACCATCTGCATCATTTCCTGTCAATATAATATCATCTACATATACACATAGGTAGATGACCTCGGAATTACTCTTTTTAATAAAGAGTGAAGGATCTGCTTTGCTTGGTTGAAAGCCTTTGTCCTGCAAGAATGAAACAAGCCTGAAATTCCAAGCTCTTGGAGCTTGCTTGAGACCATACAATGCTTTGTTAAGTTTACACACATAATCAGGATAAACTTGACTCTCAAAACCAGGTGGTTGTGCCATATATACCTCTTCTGTTATCCAACCATTCAAGAATGCATTCTTCACATCTAGTTGAAGTATCTTCCAATTCTTGGAAGAGGCAATACTAAGCAAAACCCTAATAGTAGGCATCTTTGCCACAGGAGAGAAGGTCTCCTCATAATCAATTCCCTGAGTTTGTGCAAAGCCTTTTGCCACAAGCCTTGCATTATACCTGTTAATTGAACCATCAAAATTCTTCTTGAGTTTATAGACCCATCTTGAGCCTATTACCTTCATGGATGAAGTCTTGGGCACCAAATCCCAAGTGTTGTTTTCCTCGAGTGCTTCAATCTCTTCCTTCATTGCATGCTTCCATTCTGTTTTTGCTTTGGCCTCTTCAAATGATGATGGCTCCTCTTGGTTTATGTCCTGTGCTATGTAGATAGAATGTTTAGTTACTAATGAGGTGTCAAACCCATACCTTTCTGGTTTTTTCTTTTCCCTCATAGATCTTCTTAGGCCATGATGTGATGATTCTGCCTCATGTCCAAGTTCCTGCAATTTTGCTTTACCTTTAGACTTCCATGCTTTGATCTTTTCCATCTGACATTCTTCATCATCCTCTGAGGTGTCTTGTTCTTCAATCTTTGATTGTTCTCTACCAAGCTTTGGAAAATCTTCTTCAAGATCATATGGTAAATTGATCTTCCTGCATGAATCTTCATACCATGAATTGTTCTCATCAAAAACTATATCTCTGCTTACCAAGAATCCTTTGTTGGTAGGGTTGTATAACCTGTAGCCCTTTTGATTGTTGTCATATCCAATAAATACACACCTTTCTGCTTTTGGATCCATCTTGCCTCTAACCTGTGAAGGAACATGAGCAAAAGCAATACATCCAAAAATTTTACAATGATCTAAACTTGGTCTTCTTCCATTCCAAGCCTCATATGGAGTCATCCCATCAAGGGATTTTGAAGGCAACCTGTTAATCAAGTAAGTGGCTGTAGATACAGCCTCAGCCCATAAGTAATTAGGTAAATGCTTTTCATTTAACATAGACCTTGCAGCTTCAACAATTGTCCTATTCCTCCTTTCTGCCACTCCATTTTGCTCAGGAGTGTACCTTGTAGTTACCTCTCTTTTGATTCCTCTTTCTTGAAGAAAAGAATCAAACTCATGGGAGAAGTATTCTCCCCCTCCATCTGACCTTAGCCTTTTTAGTGATTTACCTGTTTGATTCTCCACAAGAGCCAAATATCTTTTGAAACATGAAAAAACTTCATCTTTGTGTTTCATAAAGAATAGGATAGTCCATCTGCTGCAATCATCAATAAAGGAAACATAATACCTTGATCCTGATATTGAAGCTTCCTTGCTTGGTCCCCATACATCTGTATGAACCAACTCCAAGAGATCTCCATGCATATAACCTTTCTTCATGAATGGTAACCTGTGAGACTTTCCAAACTGACATGCACTACACTTATAAATCATATGATGTTTTGACAAGTTAGGGAGTCCAAGTACACTTTGGTCCCTGCAAATTTGCTTTAATGACCTTTCACCAATATGTGCTAACCTTTTGTGCCATACTTCCAATTCTGTGAGTGTCTGATTGCCATAATTAAAGAGAGCAATGTTTCTAGTGTCCTGTAATTCAAATGTGAACAATCTACCTGTCTTTTCACCTTTTGCAATTCTTCTGAATCCTTGACTTGGATCTTCAACAAATGCTCCTGCCTTTGTGAACCTGACTTGCAACCCTTTCTCTACTATCTGCCCAACACTTATCAAATTCTTTGTAATGGTAGGGACATAGAGTACCTTACTGAGTAGGTTGATGTTTCCATCAGGTGCTTTGACATTGCCTATTTTCTCCACAGGATGTTTTGTATCATCTCTTGTTTGTACCTCATGCTTATTCCTTGGATCTTCTAAATCTGATAGGAGTGCCACATTTCCTGCCACATGATTTGAACAACCTGAATCTATGTAGAAAATATGCTCATCAGATTTACCTTGTGGGATAGCCATGTTCATGATCAATAATGAATCCTCTTTGTTTGAGTCTTCTGTGTAGTTATTGTAGTCTCTCCTTCCTTTGTAGCCTCCTTGATAGTTTGAATGATTGTAGTTGTTGTAGTTGCCATGGTAGTTGTTGAACCTTCCTCTTGAGTAGCCATAACTTCCTCTATTGTATCCTCTGCCTCTTTGATTCCTGGAATTCCTAAAGCAATTTTCAGTTGTATGATTAGTTAATCCACAAATAGAACATGAGTTGGAGTCTTGGGATCTCCCCCTGCCTTGTCTACCTCCTCTTCCTCTACCTCTGCCATGTCTTCCTCTACCTGCATAGTTAGCTTGATATGTACCTGCTTCATCATCCACTTTCTTTGCCTTTCCTTTGTTATCTTTAGACTTGCTTTTATCCGTGTATAAAGCTGAAGATTGATTACCTTTAGAGCTTTCTCCATTTTTGATAAGTTTTGCCTCTTGAGTAAGTAATTGTCCAATGAGTGTGTTGAAATCAGGTACATGCATGTCCATGTACAAATCCATAGCTGTGGTGAATGCTTCCCACTTGTCATCTGCCTTCAAGCCATTGATGACCTGCCTTACAATTTGCTCTTCATCTATTACCTCTCCAATGCTTCCCAACTGATCTGCTATGTCCTTGAGCTTTGTGACAAAATCAGTCACATTTTGTTTGGGAGCCTTCTTGAGAGTTGTGAAATCCAGCCATAGTTGATGCTTCCTAGCTTTAGTACTTGAAGCAAAGAAAGCTTCAAGTGCATCCCACACTTCCTGAGATGTCTTACAACTTCTAATGTGAGGCAACAAAAAATCTGAGATAGAGTTGAGGAGATAAGACCTTGCAAGTGCATCCTTGGAGCACCATGTGCTCAATCTTTCTTGCTCTTCTTGTGTTGGTTGACTTTTGTTCCTGAAACTTGGCATAACTTCATCTCCAACCACATAACCATATAAACTTCTACCTTGGAGATAAGCTTCCATTCTTAATGACCAAGCTGAGTAGTTACCTCTGTCCAATTTGTCAATTGATGAAGGAAATCCATCTGCCATGTTGTCCAACCTTGCTCTGATACCACTGTGAAGAGATGGATAGGTATGTGTTGAAGATGAAGAGGTGTTGCAAAATCTTTGCTCTACACCAGCCAAATGAACTCCAGGAGTAGATGGTGGGCCCTTTTAGCTTGCCAATGGATGTATTAGACACCCTATGTACCTTGGAAGATCACTCTCAAAAAGATAGATCAAAACAGATAAGTTGGAGTTAGCTCAGAGGTGAAAACTTGCTATTCTTGGTTGATACACCTGTCCAGTGTTTTACATAATTCTCTGAGCACAGCAGCAATTAGATTAATTCCTCTTGGGGAAGGCTAGGTAGCTTAAAGAGCTAACTTTAGAGAGTAATCTCATCAAAAATAACAAACCACACACTGAGAATGACTTTTAACAAGTGATGACATCATCCCGATTTTCACGGGCTGCTATAGAAATAGACCAGTGAGTAGAAAAATTAACATACCTCAAGATGTAAGAATCCAATGATCATGAAAATTTGTATGCTTATGCTAGACAGTAAGTTGAATCCAACAAGCTTGAAATCACTGAATTTGGATGAGTAAACACTGAGAAATGACTCTGACAAGATGACTGAAAAAGTCGGGTACCTGACAGAGAAGTGAAGATGAACATACCCTGTTGACTTCAAATGAACATAACTGAAGATTCCAACATCCAAATGACATGAAAAATTGTGAGCATATAGTAGCCTTATAGAGCTAACTTTACCAAGTTAAATCACTGAAAATGATGAACCAAGTGCAGAGAAACAATCTCTGCAAGCTGACTGAGAAAAATTGAAGTAATGGCAGTGAGTAGTACACATCACAAGAACATGGAAAGATGAACTCAAATAATCATGAAAATGAAAGTATATTGCTTGTACAATACAATGACTTACTGATACATATGTGTGCCTTGTAATCACACCTTGATATGGCATAAAGCTCAGCTCTTGGAGGTCTTCACATAGGTCTCTCTAACCACGACTAAAACTGCCATCTATTTATAGTTGAGTTTGGGAGGCTAACTTCCCTCAATCACTCTCCAATCAATCAATGATTGATTTGATTCTCTACCTACCACAAATCACGAATTCGTGGCTCCTCTTTCCATTCTTGATCATGTGGGCTCAACCACTTAAGATTCTCTTACTTTTACATTAAGTAAACTCTTCAAAAGTTACAAGAGGTAGTTCACAAGTGAACTTTACATAGTCTTCATTTTGAAGCTTCTTTAATGACTTTGTGAGACTCAAGCCAATACTTAGGCTTGTCATAGACTTGCTCCAACAAATCTCACTCTGGAGGAATTGTTAAAGGTAAAACCAGAATTGTGGAGGCACGTAGCAAATCAATTCCCTGAGCTTGCTACCACACCCTCTCAAATAGGATCACATAAGAAGGTACCAGAGATACCCGTGGAAAAGATTGGAGACGTAAGCGAAGGAGAGGAAGGTAACACATATCTTCCAATAACCCATCAGGGCTACACCACGAAAGCCATCTTAGATTCAGGAGCCGGAGTAGCCATCGCTACCACCGCTTTGTGGAAACGTTGGGGTAAGCCAGCACTCAGACCCACCAGGATGAAACTACAAATGGCTGATGGACACATAGAAAAACCATTAGGCTTACTAGAAGGCATATCTCTCACCACTTGTGGTGTAGAATTTGAGCATACTTTCGCCATTTCTGACTTTGCGAAAAATCGTGCTTATGAGATGATACGACCATTCATGCGTCAGTTGCAAATTGTACAAGATTGGGGAACTAATTCTTTGTACTTGCAACATTTAGGAGTGACTACTAAAGTCAATCTTAAAGACTATTCACATAGAGATGTACCCCCAATACAATGGAATACCATCCATAAGCCACCAGTAGAGACGGAATCCGTGCACTCATTAGAATCAGATCCTTCTTGGTTGCATGAGGATACCCATTTATGGATGTGTAAAGTAGCCAAACAAGAGGAAGAAAGATTAGAAGCCAGAACCTTAGGCGCAGAACAACATCCACGAACCCTTCAAGACCCAGCATATGCACCTGTAGTATTCCCAGACGAAGAGTTTGAACCCCATGGTTGGGCAGAAATACTAGCAACCATGGATGTAGCCATCAATGAAGAACAATGGACACCCCACTGTGACGAGGATGGCTATGACATTTCAGTTTTCACGATAGAGCCAATCATGTGCGATGCAATTTTAGAAGAGTGTGAACCGAACACTGATGCATTTGAGGATGCAAGCGATTTTGATTTAGAATCAATTATCATGGACCCACCCTTTGCATCAGAGGAAGAATATTTTTTCGAGGTAGAGACTCACACTCAGAAACATGAGGAAATTACGAATGAGGTAAGGTTAGCCACTCAAGTGACTACCAAAAGTGAAGGCAAGAAAAGAAAGAAGAAAGACATCATGACAGAAAAAGAAGAATCTTTATTTGAAGTACCCGAGAATTTCAAGAAATACGAAATCGAAGATAGAAGAATCATGGTACGAATGCCCAATAGAAAGGCGAATGACGAACAAGTATATGATAACCGAGAGAAAACCAAGAAAGTAATAGTTGCTATCGAAGGAGAAGAAGAAAAATGCACATACATAGGGCATGATTTGACGACTGAAGAAGAAGAAGAGTTAGTTGCCCTATTGCGCGAATATAGAGATGTTTTTGCTTGGAGTTACAAAGATTTGAAAGGAGTAGATCCAGATATATGTTCTCATAGAATCCCTATGACTCCAGATGCAAAACCGACAAAACAGAAACCTTACACGTACAATGATAACTACGCTGCGAAGATTAAAGAGGAGATAGATCGCTTGATAGAAGCAGGATTCATTTACGAAATTGAGCACACCGAATGGGTATCCCCCATTGTGGTTGTGCCCAAGAAGAATGGAAAATTGCGTGTGTGTATTAACCTTAAAAAAGTTAATGCCGCCACGATTAGAGACAGTTACCCTCTTCCTATCACGGAACACCTATTGGAAAGAGTTGCGGGCAAGGAAGTTTACAGCTTTCTTGATGGATTCTCAGGCTATAACCAAGTAGCCATCGCTCCAGAAGACCAACACAAGACGGCTTTTGCCACTGAATGGGGCATATTTGCATTTCGTGTGATGCCATTTGGCTTAACAAATGCACCCGCCACTTTCCAGCGACTCATGTGTCATGTTTTTAAGGAATTCTTACGCAAGAGCTTGGAAGTTTATGTCGATGACTTATGTGCACATTCAAATGTAAGGCAGACACATATCCCAGAGTTAAGACAAATATTTGACAAATGTCGAGAGTATCAGGTTTGTTTGAACCCAGAAAAATGCGTTTTCATGGTCAGACAAGGCAAAATTCTAGGACACATTGTGTCAAAAAATGGAATCTCTACGGATGAGGAAAAGGTGAAAGTAATTGCAGAATTACCTAGACCAACTAATGTGAAAGAGGTACAAGCATTTATGGGCCATTGTGGTTATTATAGGAGGTTCATACACATGTATGCAATCATAGCCAAGCCTCTGTACTCTCTTTTAACCAACTTTGAATGGACCGATGAATGTGAAAATTCATTCAATGAACTTAAACGACGTTTGTGCTCAGCACCTATATTGACTACCCCAGATTGGAGTAAGCCATTCCATGTACATGTGGATGCATCCAATTACGCCATAGGATGTGTGTTAGCACAACCCACGAATGAAGGTAACATAGATCTCCCCATAGCTTACGCGAGCAGACAATTGAACGCAGCAGAAAGAAATTACACCACGACGGAACGAGAAGGATTAGGGATGATCTACGCAGTAAAGAAGTTTAGGCACTACTTGTTGGCCAACAAATTCAAGTTCTTTACAGATCATCAAGCCCTATTATATTTAGTCAACAAACCATGTAACACAGGACGACTGATACGTTGGTTTCTATTGCTCATGGAGTACGATTTTGAAGTGGTAGTTAGGAAAGGAAAGACGCATCTTAGAGCCGACCACCTTTCAAGATTAATCTCAGGAGAAGCTCCTCAAGGAGTAGCAGATGAATTACCAGATGCATACTTGTTTAACCTTGAGATAGCACCAGAATGGGCTAAACCTATAGTCCCTATTCTGACATACGGACCCAAGAATCCTAGGATAAAGATCAAAGAAGGAGAGATTACCAAGTCTCAGAGGTACCAAATAATGGCAGGAAGCATATATAAACAGGATAATCAAAAGATTCTTGCTTGTTGTGTAGATGAATCAGAGCATGCGAATTGGTTGCAATTAGCACACATAGGTGCACTAAAGCAACATCATTCAAAACATCGAACATTACAGACTCTGCAGAGATTGGGAGTATATTGGCCTACGATGGAAGCAGATGTCTACAAGTTGTGTAAGGAATGCCATGTTTGCTGTGAAAGACCACCAGTAGAGCATGCTACATTATATCACGTGTCTCTCACACCAGACTGGAGTGAACCTTTAGTGACATACTTGAGGACGAACACATTCCCTCAAGGCATGACCTTAGCTCGACAACGCAGTCTAGAGCAGGAAGCTCAAGACTATTCACTTATTGGCGATAACTTATACAAAAGAGGACAAGATGGATATTTAAGACAATGTGTTCATGAAAGCGATTATCTGAGCATACTAGAGGCTGCACACCAAGGTGTTGCAGGAGGTCACTTTGGACCAGATAGGATAGTCAAAGCCATTCTCTTTGCAGGATTATGGTGGCCCACTCTTCACATGGATGCTCATACCTATGTAAAGAGATGTGATGTGTGCCAAAGAACTCAGTTTCCTACTCGCAGAGATGAAATGCCATTGAAACCCATGATGGGCGGACGTGCATTTTCAAAGTGGGGTATAGACTTTGGAGGACCCATCAACCCCCCTGCAAAAGGTACACATGCGGAATACATTATTGTTGCCACAGATTATCTTACGAAATGGGTAGAGGCAAAAGCCACAAAAAAGAATGATGCTCACACGACTGCAAAATTCTTATTTGAAAATGTCTTTACAAGATATGGATTGCCTATAGAGTTAGTGAGCGATCGAGGCACTCACTTTCTAAACCAAGTCATTGAATATTTGTTACAGGATTTTATGGTGATTCACAAGAAATCTGCACCATATCATCCTCAGGCCAATGGTCAGGCTGAAAGCACTAACAAGATACTTTGTAACGTACTGACGAAACTCGTGAACAACAAACGTTCAGATTGGGACAAACAGTTACACCACGCTGTTTGGGCATATCGAGTGGCCTACAAGACCGTACTCAATGCAACTCCCTTTCAGATGGTTTTTGGTCAGAATGCAGTGCTTCCTTTGGACTTCTTGATACCTACCCTTAAGGTTGCACAAGAACATCAGTGGACTGGCCATGAATTATCAGCGAGAATAATGGATTTGGAACGATTAGGAGAAACCAGGCTGAAAGCAGCAGCAGGAATATACGCAGCGAAGAAGCGACAGAAAGCATATTTTGATGCACATGTGAAAGATAAAGGTTTAAAAGAAGGAGATTTAGTTCTAGTGTATACGCTGAAACAGCACGCACGGAAGTTAGAAAAGCGAAGTTATGGACCTATGATCATTAACAGACTTTCGACAAGCGGAGCAGTACAGTTAGCCACCTTAGAAGGAGATATAATGCCTAATTACATTAGTGGCTGTAGAGTCAGGTTATATCAGGAACCTCTTACTGAGGATATGCTCAGACGACTCACGTTGGCAAAGAAGCGTAAGGAGGAAGAAAACAGAATACGAGCTGAAGCTCAGGCAGAAGCCATAGAACGCATTAAGCGCATGAAGCTAAGAAGACAAGGACTAGGGAGAGAACATTATAACCATCTGGAAACATCACCCAGATATCCCATGGCCATGTGTCAAGTAAAGTCAACCACTCATCCTAGCATAGTGGACAGGAGACCATTCATTACAGTTAGGCTAGAGCACGGCAACCCTTGCCAAGAACTCAGGGCTTTAATTGACTCAGGTGCTGCGACTAGTGCGATTAGATGGTCCCACTATAAGGATTCAGGAATAGAAATGCGACCAATTGAGGCATACCTCATAGGCCTAGGAGGCATGGAAACCCCTTGCATGGGTGAGGTGGACCTTCCTATCCTCATTAAGGATGTGACCATGACAGCGAAGCTACTAGTGTGCCATGATGACGACCTGATAGAACCCCTAATCCTTGGCCAAGATTGGCTATACGATCACTCAGTGGACCTAAATCTTAGACAAGGCTCCTTACAGATTGGAACCTTAGAGCAGAAGCGAGTGATACCGCTTGACTTCCCTAACGGCATTCCGATCGAGGTTTGTAACCCTAGACCCTATGAAATACATGCGACGGAAGACCGGAAGATCTTTGGTCAGACCTGTCACGTTACGTCTACACCAACCCACTCGGGCTTGGCTATGGACAGTTGTCAATCAGAAGGACGACAGGAGATCTTCCCTGGGACTTCCTGCAAACTAGAAGAGGCAGCTACCCATCCGCTAGGGCAGATGGACACAATCAGCGGTCAGGTGGGTTGCATCAGCGGCCAAATGAGCACGACACCCTGCGGTGCTCATCCTTCCAAACTTGTTGCGGACTGGCCTAGATTAAAGTTAAAGAACGAATCACTTCCTAATGGGCAGGTCACGCAAGTGTTGGATCTCCCTTCTTTTCCAAAGCAGAGTGTCCATCCGACCTCTCAACCTCAACAACAACAGAGTCAACCACGACGAAGGAACCCAGACCGACGGCAGTATCAGAAGACACAACAAGGAAAGCAGTTTGGGCCACCCAAAGGAAGCGGCACCAGACAAATATGGGTGCCAAAAGGACAAAAAGCACCGAAGAACTCCAACCAAGCAGAGATCGACAAGAAAAAGGCAGAACAGAAACAGAATCAGTATCCACCATCCCCTCGACCTCCTTCTACAAGTCCGAGCATTCGACAAATTTGGATCACCAAGAAATACCTTACCCATAGACCCACACCCACACAGATTTGGGTACCCAAACCATGTATCATAGCTCAACCCTTAAGCCATGTAATATATACCCCTCACAAATCTTTCCATCCCTCAATACCACCACACCCGATACTACCTTTGGCTCCTCAGCAGAAACCCACCACCCACTCAAAAACTCTTAGGAAATGGATACCGAAGCGTGTCCAACTGTCTCCCCCCAACCCCATGTCTGACAAAACTACCCCCCGACTAACATACAACCTTGTAATAAATCACTAAACTTTAAACCTTGTATAAATTCACCCACCATCATCACACATCACTCATAATCTCATCTCATCAAGAATATATGCATAATCTGAAACGTGTAGGTGTCTAGAGACCTGCACTAGTGCTGCAAAAAGCATTGCATCCATCACATCACAGCACTTGGCTACACGGGTTACGCATCAGTTATGGAAAGGGATTGCGGTCTCACTTTAATGGGATCATAATTAGTTTCCATGCTAATGTGTTAATCTTTTGTAGCAGATCTTTCTCATTAACGCATCAGTCATCATGCAAACCGACGAAGGACCATCAGGAGCAGGCCCCAGTGTAGCGACAGTGCCCCTCAACATTTTACGAGCAAAATCCCACCCGACTGCTCCACCACCAGAATTCCAAGGATTTCCAGGGCCCATGCCGATCGATAACCCACCTATGGGCTACACAGAAAAGATCCACCGTAACTCTCACTGGTTTCAGGGACTTGTAGGACCCTTAGCGGACGCGGATTTCATATTTGAATCTAATTTGACATTCGATGACCGCACTTGGGGAAAATACCAATTCTTCTCCAGAGAGTTCGAAGGCCTACAGAACACCCAGGACTTAACTCACTGTTGGCATACAAAGCAACAAAGGAGTCATGCACAATACGGCAACAAGGCCAGATCATTTTTTCCCATAGATTATGTACAACTCAAGTGATTTTAATCACTACACAAACATTGTAAATCCCGTTTTTGGTAGATTAGACTCCATTTTGTGCAAGCCGAGGAGTCCTCGAGCTTGAGGAGTATTAGAAGTACCATCGTACCAATTTTCATAATTTTTAGACTTCGTTTGAGCCCTCAAATAAGCCCTGGAACCTAATTTTTAACTAAGCCGGACACTAGGTCTGGACAGGGCCAAAGCTAGTCAAAAACTATAAAAAGAGCTAGAGAGCTCATTTTTGGGGTTAGATTGTAATTGAAACGAACTTGTAAGAGCTTTTGAAAGTAATCTATAGAACTCCATTGATTCTCTCTCTTTGTCTTACCGTGTGTGCGCGTGTGTGTGTATGTGTGTGCATGCTTGTGTGCTTCTCACTCACGCACTTGTGCCGCCACTTGCTCGAGGTCTTCATACCATCCTCACGTCTTCCCGGATTGACATTAAAGGAGGTGCTACTCATCATTGAGCTACACCAAATTTTGGCGCCGTTGTCGGGGATCGAGCTTTGAGGACGAGCGTGTGATGGTAAGACGTAGAGTTGACGCGTTGGAGTTGTAGGTATTTTCTTCACTCTCATCAATTTTCTTTTACTTTCTTCACCATTTTCATCACCATCATCATCATCACCATCTCCCACCTCCATCTCCATCATCGTGAAAATTTCTGTTTTTTTATCATATCACCTTCCCCACCTCATTTCCCTCATTTCACTTGTGAGAGAGAGCGAGAGAGCAATATTGTGTGTGCGTATTTTGCATATTTCTTGAGTTTCATTGCAGGTTCTTGCTGTACCATCATCCCCAGCAGTGTGCGCAGGTACGACAGGCTCTGCACAGGTCCCGGGACGACAACCTCTGTCTATCGCGACAGACAGAAAATCTTAACATTTTGTGAATGCATGATTAGCACTGTAACCTACACCTTGAGGGCACTCTAGATCACTAGAAGTTTTTCAAAAATTTGCGTTTTTTCAGTCTATCGCGACAGACACCGTCTATCGCGACAGACACTGTCAATCGCGACAGACACCGTCTATCGCGACAGACAGAAATACACAACAGACAGCGTCTATCGCGACAGACCGAAATTTCGCGACAGATACTGTCAATCGCGACAGACACCGTCTATCGCGACAGACAGAAATACACGACAGACAGCGTCTATCGCGACAGACCGAAATTTCGCGATAGATACCGTCTATCGCGACAGACACCGTCTATCGCGGCAGACAGAATTTCACGACAGATAGCGTCTATCGCGACAGACACCGTCTATCGCGACAGACAGAATTTCACGACAGATAGCGTCTATCGCGACAGACACCGTCTATCGCGACAGACAGAATTTCACGACAGATAGCGTCTATCGCGACAGACACCGTCTATCGCGACAGACAGAATTTCACGACAGATAGCGTCTATCGCGACAGACACGGTCTATCGCGACATACAGAAATCCGCGGCAGATACCGTCTATCGCGACAGACACCGTCTATCGCGACAGACAGAAACCCACGATAGATTGTGTCTATCGCGACAGACACCGTCTATCGCGATAGACAGACATTTTCGACAAAAATTAAGGGTTAAATTTTTGGGAATTTAGGCTAAAATTTGGGGCATATTGGCACTCTCAAGTACTCATATACTTACAAAGGCCTTAGAAAATGCATTAAGACCCCTGATAGTATCTGTTTGTCTGGTTAACCCCCTAAACCCTGAACGGTCATAACTTTTTTATACGAAATCCATTTTCTGAGCTCTAGGGCTTGTCGGAAAGCTCGTGACGTATACTACACGCCCTCAACTGTTTTTTATAAGAATAATGCGTTGATCTTCAGATAGGATATTTGGAAGTCAACACACAGAGGGGTAGAAACACCAAGGGAGCTCTAGAGGAAATTTCTAGCAATACAAAAGGGGGAACAAGGGTCATTAAAAAAGTGTCTGAAATAAATTGTCTGTCAATTGAAAGGTCTACTTGGAGCTAATCTTGGGATTTATGCAGGCCTATTGAGAAGCAATTGAGAGTATCCAAGCAAGGGTGTTGCGCACGCTTGAGAATCAACTTCTCGAGCACTAAAGAGCAAGGTTCGGCAAAAAAGGTCGGAATATTCTCAACTCCTCTTTGTCAATTCTTAGCTTAGGCTAAGAACGATTAGAAGTAGGAGTAAGTCAGGGCGACGATAGGCCACTATCAAGTTGAAGACTACCTAAAAACTCAAGTTCAAGTTAAAAACTTAATCTTTGTACTGTCGACAACATAAAGGAAAGAACCTAACGTGGAACGATCAACTGTAAGTGCGAAACAACATTCAAATATTCCTGACGACGTGATTTCAGACAAGACCATAAACACGATAATCAACATAAAAAGAACCAAGCGACTGATATAAAGAAACCAGCAACGAGGTTGTACTCTGGGCGAAGAACTGTGCTACTTAGACAGGCATATGAACCTTAGATCAGGACGACACCTAGTAAGAGAGAGACAAAGCCTTAGGTCTTCAGAGGCTAGTGTCAATCACACTGCAAGGTCTTGGGCCCAGCAGTTGAGTCGCCACTCTCATTACCCTAGTTCAGATACCAGTGAGTCAGAGATGTCTCAAGGCATGGACAGACCTACGGGAAGTTCAGGTGTGCCTTACTTGTACAGGGTAGAAGGCCCTTACAAAACACAGTTGGAATACCTTAGGACCAACCGATTAGGTGCTAGCATCTATGAGGACGGCCTAGGAAGATCCGTGGTCCAGATTAAAAACCCTGACCAATCCATAGGACTAGAGCACCCAGCTGTCAAGTTTGAAAACGGTGCATACCTAGACAAGGAAGGAACCATATACGTAGTCACCAGTCATCCAGATAGGACAGATGAATTTGGAAATGTAATTTCAGAAGCGGACTTAGGTGACGTGGAACAAGGAAACATGGGAGTGGAACCTAGAACCCCTCGAGGTAAATCAGTTCTCACTAGGATTATCACGCCTGAGTGGGTCCCCCAAGATAACAAGTGCATAGATTTGCTTCTCAATCGAGAAACGGACGAAGCCTTTTGGAGGTATAAACCGGATCACCCAATTGATATAGGAACAATCATGATCTATGAGTTTAAGGATCCAGATAGCCCAGGTAGAGTGACCTACTTAGACCACACTTCGGAGAGGATCTTTGTGGTGACAGAAAATGATAGGCATGCTTACACTTGGAAGGGCGAATTCATTTTTCCCCAACCAAGATCAAATGTATCCTATGGTCACCCTGGAGCTGGAACATCCCAGGCTCATGGTATGCAAAGAGACAGAAGTAAAGATAGACCAGAAGTAAGTTTTGCCAATCCAGTGGGCAGAGAAAGAACGAGAACGGAGACAAATAGGGTAGAACCTGAGATGCTTAGAGCCCACAGGAACCAAAGAAATGTAGATGGATTCCCTCTGCCGAGGCCTAGAGAGCACACAAGAACTTTGAGACCCACCCAACTAGTTAAGTCCATGAAGAATTACTTTGACGGCACAGGAGATCCCTATGATCATGTGGCGGAGTTCAAGCAAGTCTTGAGAGCTGAACAAGTTGAGGATCTATTCACGCAGTACAATGCCTTCGGTCTAACCCTGAGGAATACGGCACTTACATGGTTCCAGCCATTGGATGAGCGCCAGTTCAGGAGCATAGACCAACTCCTAGAAGCATTTATTATTGAGTTCTCCAAGAGTGGCATAAGACACAACACCTCCTCACTGATTCACAGCTTCAAGCAAACCCCTCAAGAGACTGTGAGACTTGCAGGAAGAAGATTTAGACAATATCTTGAAAGGTGCCCTATTTCGGAGCTACCCACATCTGCTAAACAAGTAGCCTTATTCCTTGACGGATTGCTGAGTCCAAAATTGAGATCCTACGTGTATCTGAAAGACCCTAGGACTATAGAAGAGTGTGTACGTATGTGCATTGACATTGAAGATAACCTAGGAGAAGAGCTAGAGCTGTCCAAAATTTACAAAGATTCAGATAGTGCATCTAGTCAATCTTCCACACAAGCCACATCAATTGAGGAACTGGCCGAAAAAGTAGCTCAGAAATTAGGTGTAACTAGCAAACAAATCCCAAGGTTTGCCCCTGTGAAAAGATGCTATACATGCGGTGGTGACCACATGGCGAATGTCTGCCCTATTATGGCTCAACCCCAAGTAAACCCTAGTAGCCAGTACTGCACCATAGAACGGAGATACACCAACCACACCGCACAAGATTGCCCATACAACAAGCAGGCGGTTAGGCAACCCTACCCTCAGCCCTACCAACAAGGCAGATACCAGAACCAGTATCCTCCACAACCATATGGCAGGCCACAACAAAATTTCCAACCTCAATATCAAAACCAACAAAGGCCTCAGCCTGTGCTAGCACAACAACCCCCAGCCCTAGCTAATGTGATTCCGGTAAAGTATACTGCTGCAGAAGAGAACCTGAATAGAGCTATAGTCCCTGTAACATCCTTGCTTTCTGAAAGTGACCCGAGTGACCATAGCTTTGATTCTACACATGTTGATAGCCCCCAGGCCTACTACATGCAGTCTCCTGAGCATGGTGAGTCCTATTATAGCGAAGAGACAAACGAACCTAGTTGGGAGTCAGATTATACGAACGTCATGTATGCAAACCCCAACCCTAGGCCTCAATCTAGGCAGGTAAGACCTCCATTCCCAAGAGGACCGTGCTACAGATGCCAAGGAGATCACCTCCTTCGTGATTGTCCCTTGCCTCCACCTACACAACCCCAGTCAGTGACGATCCAAGGCTTCTGCCAAGATTGTGGAAAGGAGCATCTCTTACGAGATTGCCCAAAGAACCCCAGTAATATGCCAAAAATCACGCCCATCAATGTTATTGAGTTAGTGGTAGATTCCAGCGGAAGTGTTACTTCCACTGCACCCGTACAGGTAGTCACGAGAGCTCAAGCAGTGAAGCAAAACCAAGGGGTAGGCAAGGAAAAGAGCCCAGACACTAGCGATACTGAGAGCCAAAATAAAAAGAGAACAAGGGCTTGGAGAGATAGCCGTGAACGCATGAAAAGGCAATGGGCAAAGAAGATGAGTGAACTTGAGGAAAGTCTACGAGAAACCAAGGCTAAAATCATAGAGATCACATCTCAACCGCACTCTCACACATTCCCACCGCTACCATCCCCATCACCCTCCATCCCTCCACCCTCTAAGACACCCCACGTAACCCACCCACCACCCCAAACAGGATCAGTATTAGCTGATCCCACTCCCGAAGACATAGACATGATGCTTAAGGCATATCAGGCCAGAATCCAAGAAGGGCCAAACGTCACGGATCATGACAAGTGCTATCCTAGAGCTGACCTAGAGATAGAAAGAACCAAACTGTGCGCGAAAATGGTCGCATTGGCTCAGACTATGTTTGAAGCCAGTCGCCTTTTCAATTACTCAGGCTCAGCCAAAACGCAATTACACTTGGATGGATTCCTAGAGAAGTTAGAGAGGATAATTGCAAGATCTGACAAGGAAGAAAAAAATCAAGACAAAGAAAAAGCAAGCAAAAACATGAATCATTCCCAACCGAAAGTTTATGTGGCCAATTCCACTAAACCAGACAGTTTCCCCTCCTTAGAAAGAATAGAGAGGCTAATTGCACAGTCAGAAAAGGAACCTACCCCTCAAAGAAAGGAAAGGGCAAGAGAACGGATAAGCCAGCCTCTTCAGGAAGCCCATGTGCCTCCTCAAGAAGCTTATCTTCCCCCCCAAAAGGCAGATGAGCCTCCCTCGAAAGCTCACGTACCTCCACAGGTTGCCTACATTCCTTCTCAGGGAATGTGTGAGCCTGTTCGGAAAAGTAATAGAATAAGTAATCCTCCCCAAGAAGCTTGTGCTCCAGCCAGTTGCGAGAACGAGGAGAGAGTCAACAATAGAATAAGCCCTCCTTCCCAGGTTGCTTATGCACCCAATTCTACGGAGCCAGACACCTCTTCTTCTATGAATCGGTTTGCACCAGACTTCCTACGAGAGATTCAAGAAGACAAATGGGATAACGAAAGTGAGGTCGCCCCTCCATTTGAACTTGTGGACGATGCACACGACCAATTCCCACAAGACATCCCATCCATTTACGGGGAACATGAGAGTACTCAGTCTCATGAGAGATTGGACTTTGAGTCTAATTCCATACAGGAGCTACCCCACTTCACAGGCCCATGGGAAGTGAAGTCCACATGTATGAGAGCACCCACAGTCATGGTAAGGAACGACTATTCAGTCATACCTAGGAACACGGAGATAGTAAAGAACACCAAAGTGCAGCGCGATCTAACTTTGGAAGAACTGCCTAAGGATAGACCAAAAGCGCGGAAATATGTAGCTAGTCAAGTAACTGAAGTTGCAAAACCACGTTCCAGGGTAGGATCCCATAGGACAGTGCCAGAAATTCCCTTGGATAAGATAGGAGATATGTGTGAAGGTGAAGAAGGGAACACCTATCTTTCCATTACCTACCAGGACTACACCACTAAGGCAATTTTGGACTCAGGTGCAAGAGTTGCAATTGCCACCACTTCCCTTTGGAAGCGTTGGGGCAAGCCGGCACTCAGACCAACGAGAATGAAATTGCAAATGGCCGATGGTCACATAGAGAGACCCCTAGGATTGCTAGAAGGAATAACTCTCACCACTTGTGGTGTTGAGTTTGAGCATAGTTTTGCTATATGTGACTTTAGTAAAAATCATGCCTATGAGATGATTTTGGGAAGACCATTCATGCGACAGTTGCAAGTGGTACAGGATTGGGGAACCAATTCTTTGTATCTTCAACACTTGGGTGTTACAACAAAAGTCAATCTCAAGGATTTTTCTCACAGAGATGTCCCTCCTATCCAATGGAATCCCATCCATAGAGCCAAAGATGACACAGAATCGGTGCATTCCATAGGGTCTGGATCCTCATGGATGCATGAAGACACCCACTTATGGATGTGCAAGGTAGTAGTAGAAGAAGAGAAGAGAGAGAAAGCCAGAGAGGTAGGTGCGAAAGAAACCCATAGATCAATCCAAGACCCAGCCTATGCACCTGTAGTTTTTCCAGACGAAGAATTTGAACCTCACGGTTGGGCAGAAATCTTAGCAACAATGGACGTAGCCATCAACGAAGAACAATGGACACCTCACTGTGATGAGGATGGCTATGATATTTCAGTCTTCTCCATAGAGCCAATCATGGGAGAGGCAGTTCTAGAAGAATGCGAACCTAGCCCTGATGCATTTGAGGATGCAAGTGACTCCGATCTAGAGTCAATCATTATGGACCCACCATTTGCATCAGATGAAGAATATTTCCATGAAGTAGAATTTCAACCCCAGAGGCATGGAGAGGTTACAAATGATGTAAGATTAGCAACACATGTGAGCCCGAAGGAAGAAGGGAAGAAACGAAAGAAGAGAGAAGCCTCACCAGAAGAGGAAGAATCTTTGTTTGAGGTCCCCGAAAATTTTAAGAAGTATGAGATAGATGATAGGAGAGTCATGATACGAATGCCTAAACGAGAGGCACAAGCAGGAGAGGCCTATGATAACAAAGAAACTACCAAGAAAATTGTAGTGGCCCTAGAAGAAGGAGAGGAGAGATGCACGTATATAGGCCATGACCTGACAGAAGAAGAAGAGCACGAATTGATTGCCTTGCTAAGAGAATACAGAGATGTATTCGCTTGGAGTTACAAGGACTTGAAAGGTGTTGACCCTGACATATGCTCACACACCATCCCCGTGACCTCAGATGCCAAACCCTCTAAGCAAAAGCCTTATACATATAACGATAATTACGCTGCTAAGATCAAAGAAGAGATAGATAGACTGGTTGAAGCTGGATTTATCTACGAAATTGAGCACACTGAATGGGTATCCCCCATCGTAGTGGTGCCCAAGAAGAATGGCAAGCTGCGTGTGTGCATTAACTTGAAAAAGGTTAATGCCGCCACGATTCGAGATAACTATCCGCTTCCCATCACAGAACATCTCTTAGAAAGAGTGGCAGGCAAGGAAGTGTACAGCTTCCTTGATGGATTTTCGGGCTACAATCAAGTAGCCATAGCTCCAGAGGATCAGCATAAGACAGCCTTTGCCACAGAATGGGGCATTTTTGCTTTTAGAGTAATGCCATTTGGGCTTACCAATGCACCCGCGACCTTCCAGAGGCTGATGTGCCATGTGTTTAAGGAGTTCCTAAGAAAGAGTTTAGAAGTCTATGTTGATGATCTCTGTGCTCATTCCAATGTTAGACAAACCCATATTCCTGAACTCAGACAAATCTTTGATAAATGTAGAGAATATCAAGTCTGCCTGAACCCAGAAAAGTGCGTTTTTATGGTCAGGCAAGGCAAGATTCTAGGACACATAGTGTCAAAGAATGGCATATCTACCGACGAAGAAAAAGTGAGAGCCATAGCAGAGCTACCTAGGCCAAAGAATGTCAAGGAAGTACAAGCCTTCATGGGGCATTGTGGTTATTGTCGACGATTTATACACATGTATGCTGTCATTGCAAAGCCCATGTACGGACTTCTGACAAACTTTAAGTGGACGGATGAATGTGAGAATTCCTTCCAAGAGCTTAAACGAAGATTATGTTCAGCACCAATCTTGACCACACCAGATTGGAATAAGCCATTCCATGTTCATGTGGATGCATCCAATTATGCTATTGGATGTGTGCTTGCACAACCTACTGGTGAAGGTAATATGGATCTTCCAATTGCCTATGCCAGTAGACAATTGAATGCGGCTGAACGGAATTACACCACTACAGAGCGCGAAGGATTAGGCATGGTATATGCAGTCAAGAAATTTAGACACTATTTGCTTGCAAATAAGTTTAAATTTTTTACTGATCATCAGGCATTGTTATATCTTGTAAACAAGCCATGCAATACAGGAAGATTAGTAAGATGGTTTCTCTTGCTAATGGAATATGATTTTGAGGTTGTGGTAAGAAAGGGTAGGACTCACTTGAGAGCAGATCACCTCTCTAGGCTCACATCAGGAGAAGCCCCACAAGGAGTGTCAGATGACCTTCCTGATGCTTACTTGTTTAATTTGGAAGTGGTGCCGCAGTGGGCCAAGCCAATAGTACCAGTATTGACATACGGGCCTAATCATCCAGTGGTGAACACACGGAATAGAGAAATCGTAAAAGCCCAAAAGTACCATATCATGGCAGGAAGCATGTACAAGCACACAGATCAAGGGATCTTGGCTTGTTGCGTAGAAGAGGATGAGTACGCTAAATGGTTGCAATTAGCACATGTAGGTGCGTTAGAGCAACACCATTCAAAGCAACGAACGTTGCAGACTCTAAAGAGATTCGGAGTGCATTGGCCAACTATGGAAGCGGATGTCCAAAAGTTGTGCAAGGAATGCCCAATCTGTTGCACTAAACCACCTGTGGAACATGCCACTCTCTATCAAGTATCCATTGTGCCAGATTGGAGTGAACCTCTAGTATCATTCTTGAGGACAAATACATTCCCTCCAGACATGACTCTAGCTAGAAAAAGGAGTTTGGAACAAGAAGCCCAAGATTATTCACTCGTTGGTGATAATCTATACAAACGCGGTAAGGATGGTTACCTGAGACTGTGTGTCCATGAGAGTGAATATCTTAAGATATTGGAAACTGCTCACCAAGGTGTAGCAGGAGGACATTTTGGACCAGATCAGGTAATCAAGGCAATTCTATTTGCGGGCTTCTGGTGGCCTACGCTTCACATGGATGCACATACCTATGTGAAACGGTGTGACGTCTGTCAAAGGACTCAGTATCCTATACACAAAGATGAGATGCCACTGAAACCTATGATGGGTGGACGTGCATTCTCTAAGTGGGGAATAGACTTCGTAGGTCCTATTAATCCCCCAGCTAAAGGTTCTCATGCGGAATACATCATTGTTGCAACAGATTATCTCACCAAGTGGGTAGAGGTAAAGGCTACAACCAAGAACGATGCTCAAACAACCGCCAAATTCTTGTTTGAGAATGTATTCACGAGATACGGACTACCTATAGAGCTTGTAAGTGATAGAGGCACTCATTTCTTGAACGAAGTGATTGAAAATCTACTCCAAGAATTCTTGGTAATACACAAGAAGTCTGCCCCTTATCACCCTCAAGCTAATGGACAAGCTGAGAGCACTAATAAGATTTTATGCAATGTACTGACGAAACTAGTGAACACTAAACGCTCTGATTGGGACAAACAACTACACCATGCTGTTTGGGCATACCGAGTGGCCTACAAAACGGTACTCCAAGCCACTCCCTTTCAGATGGTATTTGGCCAAAACGCTGTGCTACCCTTGGACTTCCTGATCCCTACATTGAGAGTAGCACAAGAGCACGAATGGACAGGTCATGAGCTCTCCTCTAGGATCTTTGACCTTGAAAGATTAGGAGAAACAAGACTGAGAGCCGCTGCAGGGATATATGCAGCCAAGAAGAGACAGAAGGCATACTTTGATGCCCACGTGAAGGATAAAGGCTTGAAAGCAGGAGATCTAGTCTTAGTCTATACACTAAAACAACACGCAAGGAAGCTAGAAAAGAGAGGCTACGGACCTATGATCATCAATAGGATCTCCACAAGCGGAGCAGTACAATTGGCCACATTAGAAGGTGATGTTCTCCCAAATTATATTAGCGGTTGCAGAGTCAAGTTATATCAAGAACCCCTCACGGAGGAAATGCTCAGTCGACTCAACACTGCTACGAAACGCAAAGAGGAAGAAAAGCGAGTTCGAGAAGAAGCTCAAGCTGAAGCTTTAGAATGCATCAGAAGGATGAAATTACGAAGGCAAGGCAGAGATCAGTCTGGAGCGAATGACTATGCAGACCAAGGATTTCCCATGGCCATGTGTGAAGTTGCAGGAACAAGCTCGCATAGGATAATTGATAGACGTCCTTTCGTAACCTTAGATATAGGACAAGGAAAGAGTGCAAGGACCGTAAGAGCCTTGATTGACTCAGGTGCAGCCACTAGTGCTGTTAAATTGTCTTACTGCCAAGAATTACAATTGACTGTCAATCCTGTGGAAGCATATCTTATAGGATTGGGAGGAGTGGAAACCCCTTGCATGGGCGAGGTGGAACTTCCCCTTTACATTCATGATGAGGCAATGACAGTTAAAGTACTGGTGTGTCAAGATGAGGATCTCACTGAACCTCTTGTCTTGGGTCAAGACTGGATCTATGACCAAGCAGTCAACTTAAACCTAAGAAGTGGACTTCTTCAGGTATGGGTCAATCATGGTCGAATTACAGTAGAGTTGGATAATGGAGCACTCATGAAACTAGAAAAGGCACAGACTCCTGGTCCTTCCAGGGGTACACATGCAGATGACCATGCTGTTCTTGTTCAAAACCCTGTGTTGCAGAGGAATGCTAATTGCAAAAAAGGAGTCAAGGATGCAACGGAACTCCCTTCTTTTCCAAAGGCCAGAAGGAGACAACAACCAAAGGCGGATCACCGGCACAAGAAGCAGAGTACTACCTATGTCCGAGATCAAAAGTACCTGCGCAGCAGAATGTCCCAGAAATTAAACCAGGTGTGGGTGCGGAAAGGCGAACAACCGGTTGCACCACCGTCAACTACACGGGCAAAGCCTCTTATTAGTAACCAACAACACGACGCTAATAAGAAGTCTTTCAGGAACTCTTCTGCTAAAGTAAAATCTATTTGGGTGCCCAAGAAGTCGATGAAGGCTAGCCCACAATCAAGACAAATTTGGGTGCCTAAGGCTTGCTTAAGGGCACAAGGAGCTACGCCAAGGCCACAACCTATGCAGCATAACCCAACTACGAGTACAAACCGTATTCACTCGCTCTCAACACTTAGAAACACACCAAGAACCAAGAGCACGCATGTAATCACTTATAAGTGGGTCCCTAAAAGGCCCGATTCCCAAACCGCGACACCAAGACCGCTCTCTAGAGTCTCTACGAAACTGAAAGCAAAGCCCATTCACTGCATTTGGCAGTCTAAGACCTGTAATAAACCCCCCGACCCCAATTTGTAAATTCACCCCACTTACTCACGTCATTAGTCTCCTAGGAATACACAAACATTAACTACACTCACTGTCTTTGTGCACTTACTAACCACTAACTCACCATCTACCTCATGTTAATGTTGTAACGGGGACAACAACGGATTTATTCTGTCCATTACGATGTTAACACATGATTCTATATTCTCACAGAATCAGAAGGCAAGAAGAAAATGGCAGAAGCGACAGGTTCAGGCTCACAAGTAGGGATACTTACTGCAGGAATTGATGTGGATAGCCTACCTGTGGACGTGCCCCCGACTGAACGACCAGTGGAGATGCAACACCTTCAGCAAATCCCCGTGCCAGACCCACCTACAGGGATCACGGAAAGAGTCCATGCCAATTCTCATTGGTTCAATGGCATGCCCGGTCCATTAGGAGAGGCCAAGTATATCTGGGAGTCTAAATGCGAGTATGACAGATCATGGGTGAGATTCCAATTTTTCTCCAAAAAGTTCGAAACTTTACAGAACACCGAAGATCTCCAGACCATATGGCAACGAGCAGGGTTGGCGGAATATTTTGAAGCCCCACTACCTAAACCCGATCTCCTCCGATGTTACTATTTGGTCTCCACATTACAAGCTAATGAAGATAAGGACCAACCCGGATCATTTGTTCTCCCCTCATTGCTGGGCAACAACGAGTTGAAGAGATTCGAACTTACTGTGGAGTTGGTAAGCGACGCTTTAAATATGCATGGCACGCATGTGCCCTCAGAAAAGGATGCTCTCGTTCCCACCAACATGAAGGACAGGAAACTAGTGAAGCTAAAAGACATGGCAGCACTCACCCCAAATGTGTCCATCCCTCTCCGCATGTGCATGCAACATTTCGCCTTCCCCGGCCAAGACCGATTCACGCAACCACACAAGAAGATCTGGTTTGCTCTCTACTTGGCGGAAGCAGGTGCGTTACCTATTAAGCTACCAATGTGGATTATAGATCAGTTGTATGAAGCAAACAAACGGGCTTCTAGGAAATTAGTGGTGAACGGATGCTGTGCGATCACACGCATTATTTACCGATGCCTAGCATATGATGTCCCCATTGAACGTGCCTTAACTTGGGCACAATTACAAATGTTTAAAAGGCTCAAGACGTCCGCACATCAGTCCAAGCGCATGAGGGGCGCGATCCCTTGTGTCCAGACAAGGGAAGTCCTGACTACTCCTGAGGCATCACCATTAAGAGAGGGCACTGTACCTCCCTTTACCATTAGGATACCCAGGTCGGAATCTGACACTACGACACAACCTACCCCATCGGCTCCTCCTGTTACACCTGAATTCGAATTTGCTGCCACTGGGGAGGCTGAAGGACTGGACCCCCAGGATTTCGAAGCATTCCTACAAAGCACACAATTCTCTGATGTGGAGTTTTATTCAGAGGCAGAGGAGCAGGGCACATCCTCACGAAGAAGAAGAAAGTCTACAGACGGTAGGCATGTCCATTGGAGTGACGCTCAGCAAAGTCAACAACACGGACACCCGGAAGAAGAAGAAGCGTATGAAGAAGAGACCACTGAAGCCCCAGCATATACAGCAGAACTCCGAAGGCTGTATCAGATTATGGAAAGAGTGCGATCGCAGCAGCTACTCACTGAACAGAGCAGCAGAGTACTTATGACTCAGTTGTTGGAAGAAGCGGGAGTTGACTCAGAGTACAGGGAAGGTCTCTTATTGATGGCAGAAACATATGGAGTAGTAGAAGCAGTGCGCACTGCCATTCAGAGACCTCCAGCTCAATATGACCCACGAAGGTTCCAGACACGACCTCGCTCAGGTAAAAATATCCAAATTCCCGTTACAGTTGCAGAAGAGCCAACTACTACACCAACCTCCCAAACAGCTAGTCAACAGCACCCCGCCACCCATGAGGAGTCCACCGAACCACTACCACCTACTCCCCCACCATCACCTCCTAGAACAGAGACAGTGGAAACCCCATCGACCACTCAACCCACTGACCCACCCTTCATCTTCCGTACTCCCATCTCCAGTGCCACCCTATTCTCTACCACTGATAATCCAATCTTCGAAGCAAACCCCAACACTACACAATCCGCTGAACCCCTCCTAGAGCCTGCCCTAGGGCAACCATCCCCAACGCCCTCAGCCACGGGTCATCTTGACCCTAGATCCACATTCATGGGCTTCCCTGCTACCACGCAACCCTTTCAGCCCTCCTCAAATTTACGACCTCAACCCCCGACATCCCTCTCTCCATTCCTACAATCCCTCCATGACCTCTTTGCTAGGGCTTTTCAACCAGGCCCTCAACCATTCCCTGTCTTCTCAGCTCCCCACCCCACTTCACATCTATTCACCACTTCCACACACACACCACCGACCATACCAATGTATATGGCAGGTCCCACACTAACACCCACTCCTGAAGGTATGGACATTTCACCACCCACGGCACCTCCACCCACGGTTTCACCTCCTCCCATTCCCCCTCCACCAATTTCACCCACACACACAACTTTCGTAGACACATCATTCACTGTCTCCCTTCCCCAATTCCCTTCCCATGCATCTTCCACGGTAAACACCCCCCACTCATCTATAGGTAATGCATTGGACACCATGATGGCTTGTATATCAAATTTAAGAACAGATTACATTCAGCTCCAGCAACAAAACGAACGCCTGCACGAGCACTCAGAGATCCTACAGCACCGCTTTGCGGCACTAGAAGAGGAGAACGCTCGCCTCCACACACAGTTCCAAACCCTCCAAGAGGCCCATAATAGATTGGAGGTACAGCTACAGAACGTAGATCAGGAAGCAGTGCAGGTGGTAGAAGGTCACCTACGGACACAGCTGGCACGCAACTCAAAACTTCAGCGAAATATGGCGCTACTTAAACGCCATCTTGCGGCTGCTCAGGAAGAGAACAGACGTCTGCAAATACAAAATCAAGAGAACCTGGAGGCAGCTATTGAGAGCACACCGGGGGCACCCATCAGCCCATCCAAGTTTCAAGCAGTGACCCCCGATAATATCAAGCTTATATTGGAAGATTATGCCATGCTGCTCGAAGCACATGATAAGCTATCGGAGGAGTTAGGACAACTGAAGCAGGAACACCAACAAGGACCAACAGCTGCCCCTCCAACCACCCCCTCTGCGGCTTCGCTTCTCAACGCAGAGGCCATAAAAGATCTCCAGGAACAGGTAACTGAATTGCAAACACGCCTACTACAATATGAGAGACCATCTTCCCCTCCGGAGGCTCCCACGGACGAAGAAGTTGTGCAAATTCCTGTGGAACAAACGTTTGATGAAGAATATGATCCGCAACCATTCCGAGGAGGCCAACAAACAGAAGAAGCGCAGGACACGTTCGAGGCGCCACGGCCGCCATGGTTACGACAAGTGGAAGAAATAGGGACTTCGCATGAAGAGCGCACCGTAGTGCAAAATCAGGCCATGAGGGTCATAGAGGAGACTGTGTTACAATCAGCTTACTTCAAGAACCTGTCATCGAGACGCCTGATTCTCTCATCGGAACTCCAATACAAGCCATATTATATTATCTTGGCTGATTATAATGCAGAAATACAAAGAGTCACGGGTCAAATTCCTACTTTTGCGACCCAATTTCAACCCGAAGACCTTCCTCTAGAGGTGCGAAAAGGCAAGATTCGTCAACCAACATGGCGGCAGAAACTTTTAGAGACCTATCCAGAAATGCTACGCACATGGAACAACGCGCCGTTGCACCTCCTGTACAACCCATGCTACGGTCCAGTCCCCCGCCGCAGGTCGTGGAAGGCATTTAATATCAAGGTACAGAATAATGCGCAATGCAAGGAATGGCTGAACTACCCGTACATCGCGCCACCACAAGGACCACCATCGGTAGCATATATGATGGGGACCATTCGCCACTGGATGTCGCGCTTGAAGCCCATGCAAGATGTAGCAGCGCAAATGATGCTTAAAATCTTAGATATGATGCAAGTAGTGCTGAAGACCTTTAGAAATGCAGCCGCACCACAGGTACGTCTTCCGGGGTTTAGCAATGGAAATTACGACTTGGTGTATGACATGAGCACCACCCCCAGTATCCGTGTGGCTTACGCTTGGCATGCACGCATCAAATACCTCCCCGCCTGCTACAAACAGACCTTCGAAGAAATGTTCAGATCAGGTTTCTGGGAGTATCACTCGGAGATTTTCGCACCAAAGCCGACACATCTGCTTCAACTGTTTGCTTGTGAACAAGCAATGTATTCAGAGTACTACACCACCCCGCAACCAGAGACCCCCGGTGCAATAAATTGGGAGGCATTGGAAGCCGATCTAGCAAGAGGCTTAAGGATAGGAGAACATGAACTGGCCACCAATGTCATCCAATATTACATCGACCACCCGCGAGAACAAAGGTCTGTCGGGGGCGACAGACGCTAGGAAGGGGGGAGTGTTGGCATACAAAGCAACAAAGGAGTCATGCACAATACGGCAACAAGGCCAGATCATTTTTTCCCATAGATTATGTACAACTCAAGTGATTTTAATCACTACACAAACATTGTAAATCCCGTTTTTGGTAGATTAGACTCCATTTTGTGCAAGCCGAGGAGTCCTCGAGCTTGAGGAGTATTAGAAGTACCATCGTACCAATTTTCATAATTTTTAGACTTCGTTTGAGCCCTCAAATAAGCCCTGGAACCTAATTTTTAACTAGGCCGGACACTAGGTCTGGACAGGGCCAAAGCTAGTCAAAAACTATAAAAAGAGCTAGAGAGCTCATTTTTGGGGTTAGATTGTAATTGAAACGAACTTGTAAGAGCTTTTGAAAGTAATCTATAGAACTCCATTGATTCTCTCTCTTTGTCTTACCGTGTGTGCGCGTGTGTGTGTATGTGTGTGCATGCTTGTGTGCTTCTCACTCACGCACTTGTGCCGCCACTTGCTCGAGGTCTTCATACCATCCTCACGTCTTCCCGGATTGACATTAAAGGAGGTGCTACTCATCATTGAGCTACACTCACGTTTGGGCCAGAGCCGGATTCACGGAGTATTTCAGTGATCCGCTACCCAAACCTGACTTTTACAGGTGTTATTATTTATTCACTACTTTGCTGGCCTCAGAGAATAAGGATATCCCAGGAACTTTTATTTTGCCCTCTTTAGTGGATGATCCACCTTACAAAAGGTTTTACCTCTCAAAGGATTTAATCAGAGCTGCCATCAAAATTCATGGCACCCACACGCCCACAGATCGAGAAAGATTAATTCCAGACCCTATGAAACGTGGGGATGTCACTAAGTGGGAGGAGATCTCAGCAATTACACCTGAGCTGTCAAAGCCGCTACGGATATGCATGCAACACTTCGCATTCCCCGCTCAGGACAGATTTACCATGCCACATAAAAGAATATGGTTTGGATTGTACTTGGCATGTACGGGACCTCAGACGGTTGATCTGGCGAGCTGGATCATTGATCAAATGTATTTGGCACAACACAGATGGGAACGCAAGAAAGTGCTTAATGGATGTTGTGCGCTCACAAGAATTGTTTATATGTGCTTGGCCTATGATTTGCCAATTGAACATGCATTAACATGAGAAGAGCTGAAAGCATTCAAAGGAACGACGAAGAAAGCCAGGAAGCCCAGCAGAACACGGGCAGGTAAGCGCATGAGAGGCACCATTCCTTGCCTCCAAGTGCCAGAGTCACCATCACCACAACCCTCTCCAGCACAATCACCGATAGAAGCCGCTCCCACAGTGCAACCTATTCGCATAAGGTTGTCTAGACCAGTGGTCACGGAGGGCACTACTAGTGCCGCTGCACCTCAGGCAGCTGCAACCACAGAACCCACCACCACGACAGCAGAAGCTCCCACCACTATTGGTGCGGAAGCCTTTTCTTTCCCATTACCACACATGGAGGCAGAACCAATAAACACAACATTCGATTTTGAGATGCCGGATGCATTCTCAAATGAGTTCCAGTTTTCAGAGGCACAAATGTTCTCTCAAGAATATGAACGCCCCAGCTACCCTACCACACCGCGGGATCTGCCACAAGGACAAGTTGTGTCTAGCTCTGATGATGAACGAACAGCTACAGATGATGATGAAGGTGACGATGAAGCCAGCCAGGGCACGCATGATTCCCAAGAACAAGGACAGACAGACGGCCAAGGTCAACAAACCGATGCACACGGTGACACCAGCACGCATGAAGAGGAGACTTTCGAAGCAGCAGCTTACACGCTGGCAATCAAGAAATTATATCGTACGATGGAGAAAGTCTGGGCACGGAAGAAATTAACTGAGGAAGAGAGCTAGACCCTAATCGAACAAGAACTAGTCTCCGGAGGATTTGAAGAAGTCTATATCAGAGGGTTTAGAGAACTGGTCCAATCCATCGGCCCGGTTGAAGCATTGAGATATTTACAAAGGAAGCCACTTCCTCAATATGACCCTCGCAGAATTCGCCTGTTATCGAAACCCGGTGAATATATTCGAGTTTCGGTAGGTGCTCAATCATCCCACCAGGCGCAAGATGCACGCTTACGTCCGGAAAGACCCATCACTGAAGAAGCTATCCTAGTTGACTCCCCGCCACGTACTACCGTTGTACATACTACCACCATCCTTGAAATAACATCCACACCTTCTACTCCTCTCTCACCTCATGTTTCACCAACCCATCCTGTATCCCCCGCACACCCACCTGCTCCTCCCACATCCACACCACTCCATGGCAACATAGCCACACCCTTTGCCCTGCCCATTCATGCCACCATGCCCGTACCCATCCCGCCTCGTCTACATGCTAACCCTTTCACCCCTTCATCCTTCCCATCTTTTCCCCCACCTTCAAGACACCCTTTCACCTTTCTAACCCCACTAACATTCTCACCAGTTTCACCTCCTCAACCCACCATAAACCCTATTTCCCCTTTTTACCAAGCGGCTCCAACCATTCCCCCTGTAAATTACTCTACATTTGTAAATCCCGTCTTCACACCTACACAACCACCCACTTACACACCGCTTTTCACAGTCACCGCACTTGACACGTCCAATGACATGGACATATCACCACCCACCGCACCAGCACCCACTCCACTCACAGCACCATCATATTTAGGTACGTCACAATTTTCCACGATCACCACTGCATCCACCTTCCCAACCCCATTCCCCATTCCCGCTGCATCTACTTCCACTGCATCCTCACTTAGCACTCCATTACTATTATCGCCAACCATAGACACTGCACTTCAACAAATGTTCACATGCATGACGCAAGTACGAGATGAGTTTGCATCTCTTGGCAACAACTATCAACAGCTGCAGAGGACGACAAATGAATTACAGTCGCAGCTTAATTCATTATCAATCGAGAATGCCTCTTTAAATACACGATACCAAGAACTAAGAGAGGCATATCATAAGCTAGAGCTAGAAAGTGAAGAGAAAACAAAAGAAGCCACTGCTGACCTGGACAACCTGCTTCGAGCCCAAACAATTAGAAACGCGACGCTGACCAGGAATATGGGCTTACTCAGGAGACACCTAGCCGCAGCCGAGGAGGAGAACCAGAGACTCCAAGAGCAGAATAGAGAAAATTTGGAAGCGGAATTGGACCATCCTGAACAACCATTAAGTCCTAGCAGATTCAAGGCAATCCCATCCGAATCGATGCGGATGTTGCTAGATGACCATGTTCGACTGCTAGAGGACTATGATCGAATGAACGAAGAGCATCAGAAGCTAAAAGAAGATCACAAGTTACTACAGCTCAGAGAACCGGCACCACAACAACTACCAGTGGCAGCAGAAGTGCCAGAACTTGTGGACCCCTCTCCTGACCTCATAGAGGAACTCAACGCATTACGGGCCCAGGTAGCCACTCTCCAATCACGCATAGATGTATACGAAGCACCACCACGGCCTGACTCCCCATCGGAGATCCCAGCTGATGACGAGAACATAACCATTCTGGTGGAGGAAACGTTTGAAGAAGCATACGAGCCAATACCCATCCCAGGTGGACAAGTCACGACCGAAGGCCAGATGACCTATGAACTTCCTACCCCCGCGTGGATGAAAACGATCGAAGAACTTGGAACGACACATTCGGCCAGAGTAGAGGCACAGTTACATGCCATGGCCATGATTGAAGAGAGAATCTTACAATCCCCCTTCTTTGCTCATTTGGCCCCCCGACGCTATATATCTGGGCATGAACTGCAGTATAAGCCATATTTCATGTTAATGGCTGAATATCAGCTAGCTATAGAGAAAGAAACCGGCATGAAACCCACGCATGCTACACAATTCGAGCCGGCGGACTTGCCACCAAATGCGCAAAGAGGAGAGATCCATCAACCTGATTGGCGCAAAGACCTCCTCCAGAAGTACCCAGAAATGATGAGCACATGGGTGAAAGTGCCTTTACACTTAAAGTATAATCCTTGTTGGGGACCAGTACCACGACGCCGCTCCTGGACTGCATTCGCTATCAAAGTACAAAACAATAGGCAGTGTCAGGATTGGTTGAATTACCCCTACTTCAAGCCGCCCACCGAGTTGCCCACTGTTGGTTATATGATGGCTACAATCCGTCACTGGCTCCCTCGCCTGAAGCATATGGATGATATCGCCGCGCATATGACTGTCAAAATTTTTGACATGATGCAAATGATATTTAAAGTCTTCCGACGCGTCAAGGCACCGCATGTAAACACCCCGGGATTTGAGCATGGTAACTTTGATCTAGTATATGACATGAGCACAACGCCATCGCTCCGGGTGTGTTATGCCTGGCACTGTAGAATAAAATACCTCCCGGCGTGCTACAAGCAAACATTCGAAGAGATGTTCACCACCGGATTTTGGGAATACCATTCCGAGGTATTCATCAGCAGGCCCACACATTTATTGCAACTTTTTGCCTGTGAGCGAATGGTTTATTCAACGCATTATCAACTCCCGCCACCCGACAAACCGCAACCGATCGACTGGGAGAAGGTCGAGGCTGATCTGGCCCGAGGCATTCGAGTATCTGAGCACACCCTCGCTCATGACCTCCTACAAAACTACATCCGGCAGACCGCACAACAAGGTTCTGTCGAGGACGACAGAAGCGAGAGGGAGGGGGGTGTTGGAAGCAGTCAGAGGCACAGTCAGAGGCACAGACGGCATGGAAGCATGTAAAGCCGGAGCAGGGAGCCAGTCGGATCTTTTTTTCAAACAATTATGTTTTTATTACCTCTTCAAATATCCAACAGTGATTTTCATCACTCTTGTAACATATGTAATATAGACAAAACCCCATTTTGTAATTCATAGCTCCATTTTGTGCAAGCCGAGGAGTCCTCGAGCTTGAGGAGCTTAGGTAGAATGCGCATACCAATTTTCGTTATTTTTAGGCATCGTTTAACCTTCCAAATAGCCTCTAGGACCTATTTTTTAACTAGGCCGGTCACTAGATGTGAAACCGGTCAAAACTAGTCTAGAAACTATAAAAAGAGCTAGAGAGCTCATTTTTGAGGTTGGTTCATGTTGGCTAGTGTGAGCTTAGAGCTAGTTTGAGCTTGTAATAGTGTTCTTGAGTAATAGAGCTAATTTCCCACCTTCCATTGTGTCTTGCCTGTCTCTTCATTGTGTGTGTGTATGTGTGTGTGCATCTTTGTGCTTCTCACCTTCACTCTCACTTCATCTCACATTCACGATCTTCATATCACTCCTATCTCTTCCGCGGATTGACATTAAGGAGGTGGAGATTCTTAACGTGGTTCTCACCATTGTGCTAGAGCTACAGCATGTTTTCTACATAGATTCAGGTTGTTCAAATCATGTGGCAGGAAATGTGGCACTCCTATCAGATTTAGAAGATCCAAGGAATAAGCATGAGGTACAAACAGGAGATGATACAGAACATCCTGTGGAGAAAATAGGCAATGTCAAAGCACCTGATGGAAACATCAACCTACTCAGTAAGGTACTCTATGTCCCTACCATTACAAAGAATTTGATAAGTGTTGGGCAGATAATAGAGAAAGGGTTGCAAGTCAGGTTCACAAAAGCAGGAGCATTTGTTGAAGATCCAAGTCAAGGATTCAGAAGAATTGCAAAAGGTGAAAAGACAGGTAGATTGTTCACATTTGAGTTACAGGACACTAGAAACATTGCTCTCTTTAATTATGGTAGTCAGACACTCACAGAATTGGAAGTATGGCACAAAAGGTTAGCACATATTGGTGAAAGTTCATTAAAGCAAATCTGTAGGGACCAAAGTGTACTTGGACTTCCTAATTTGTCAAAACAGCATATGATTTATAAGTGTAGTGCATGTCAATTTGGAAAGTCTCATAGGTTACCATTCATGAAGAAGGTTATATGCATGGAGATCTCTTAGAGTTGGTTCATACAGATGTATGGGGACCTAGCAAGGAAGCTTCAATATCTGGATCAAGGTATTATGTTTCCTTTATTGATGATTGCAGCAGATGGACTATCCTATTCTTTATGAAACACAAAGATGAAGTTTTTTCATGTTTCAAAAGATATTTGGCTCTTGTGGAGAATCAAACAGGTAAATCACTAAAAAGGCTAAGGTCAAATTGAGGGGGAGAATACTTCTCCCATGAGTTTGATTCTTTTCTTCAAGAAAGAGGAATCAAAAAAGAGGTAACTACAAGGTACACTCCTGAGCAAAATGGAGTGGCAGAAAGGAGGAATAGGACAATTGTTGAAGCTGCAAGGTCTATGTTAAATGAAAAGCATTTACCTAATTACTTATGGGCTGAGGCTGTATCTACAGCCACTTACTTGATTAACAGGTTGCCTTCAAAATCCCTTGATGGGATGACTCCATATGAGGCTTGGAATGGAAGAAGACCAAGCTTAGATCATTGTAAAATTTTTGGATGTATTGCTTTTGCTCATGTTCCTTCACAGGTTAGAGGCAAGATGGATCCAAAGGCAGAAAGGTGTGTATTTATTGGATATGACAACAATCAAAAGAGCTACAGGTTATACAACCTTACCAACAAAGGATTCTTGGTAAGCAGAGATGTAGTTTTTGATGAGAACAATTCATGGTATGAAGATTCATGCAAGAAGATCAATTTACCATATGATCTTGAAGAAGATTTTCCAAAGCTTGGTAGAGAACAATCAAAGATTGAAGAACAAGACACCTCAGAGGATGATGAAGAATCTCACATGGAAAAGATCAAATCATGGAAGTCTAAAGGTAAAGCAAAATTGCAAGAACTTGGACATGAGGCAGAATCATCACATCATGGCCTGTTGGCATACAAAGCAACAAAGGAGTCATGCACAATACGGCAACAAGGCCAGATCATTTTTTCCATGGATTATGTACAACTCAAGTGATTTTAATCACTACACAAACATTGTAAATCCCGTTTTTGGGTAGAATAGACTCCATTTTGTGCAAGCCGAGGAGTCCTCGAGCTTGAGGAGTATTAGAAGTACCATCGTACCAATTTTCATAATTTTTATACTTCGTTTGAGCCCTCAAATAAGCCCTGGAACCTAATTTTTAACTAGGCCGGACACTAGGTCTGGACAGGGCCAAAACTAGTCAAAAACTATAAAAAGAGCTAGAGAGCTCATTTTTGAGGTTGGATTGTAATTGAAACGAACTTGTAAGAGCTTTTGAAAGTAATCTAAAGAACTCCATTGATTCTCTCTCTTTGTCTTGCCGTATGTGCGCGTGTGTGTGTATGTGTGTGCATGCTTGTGTGCTTCTCACTCACGCACTTGTGCCGCCACTTGCTCGAGGTCTTCATACCATCCTCACGTCTTCCCGGATTGACATTAAAGGAGGTGCTACTCATCATTGAGCTACACCAAATTTTGGCGCCGTTGTCGGGGATCGAGCTTTGAGGACGAGCGTGTGATGGTAAGACGTAGAGTTGACGCGTTGGAGTTGTAGGTATTTTCTTCACTCTCATTGAATTTCTTTTACTTTCCTCTCCATCTTCACTTCCATCATCATCATCACCATTTCCCACCTCCATCTCCATCATCGCGAAAATTTCTGTTTTTTGATCATATCACCTTCCCCACCTCATTTCCCTCATTTCACTTGTGAGAGAGAGCGAGAGAGCAATATTGTGTGTGCGTATTTTGCATGTTTCTTGAGTTTCATTGCAGGTTCTTGCTGTATCAGCATCCCCAGCAGTGTGCGCAGGTACGACAGGCTCTGCACAGGTCCCGGGACGACGATCTCTGTCTGTCGCGACAGACAGAAAATCTTAAGATTTTGTGAATGCATGATTAGCACGGTAACCTACACCTTGACGGCACTCTAGATCACTAGAAGTTTCTCAAAAATTTGCGTTTTTTCAGTCTATCGCGACAGACACCGTCTATCGCGACAGACACTGTCTATCGTGACAGACACCGTCTATCGCGACAGACAGAGACCCACGACAGACAGCGTCTATCGCGACAGACCGAAATTCCACGATAGACACCGTCTATCGCGACAGACAGAGACCCACGACAGACAGCGTCTATCGCGACAGACACCGTCTATCGCGACAGACCGAAATTCCACGATAGACACCGTCTATCACGACAGAGACCGTCTATCGCGACAGACAGGAATCCACGATAGACACCGTCTATCGCGACAGACACCGTCTATCGCGACAGACACCGTCTATCGCGACAGACCGAAATTCCACGATAGACACCGTCTATCGCGACAGACCAGTCTATCGTGACAGACACCGTCTATCGCGACAGACCGAAATTCCACGATAGACACCGTCTATCGCGACAGACACCGTCTATCGCGACAGACACCGTCTATCGCGACAGACAGCCCCCACGATAGTTTGTGTCTATCGCGACAGACACCGTCTATCGCGATAGACAGACATTTTCGGCAAAAATTAAGGGGTAAATTTTTGAGAATTTAGGCTAAATTTTGGGCATATTGGCACTCTCAAGTACTCATATACTTACAAAGGCCTTAGAAAATGCATTAAAACCCCTAAAAGTTTCTGTTTGTCTAGTTAACCCCCTAAACCCTGAACGGTCATAACTTTTTCATACGGAATCCATTTTCTGAGCTCTAGGGCTTGTCGGAATCCATTTTCAGATAGGATATTTGGAAGTTGACACACAGAAGGGTAGAAACACCAAGGGAGCTCTAGAGGAAATTTTTAGCAATACAAAAGGGGGAACAAGGGTCATTGAAAAAGTGTCTGAAATGAATTGTCTGTCAATTGAAAGGTCTACTTGGAGCTAATCTTGGGACTTATGCAGGTCTATTGAGAAGCAATTCAGAGCGTCCAAGCAAGGGTTTTGCACAAGCTTGAGAATCAACTTCTCGAGCACTAAAGAGCAAGGTTCGGCAAGAAAGGTCGGAATACTCTCAACTCCTCTTCGTCAACTCCTAGCTTAGGCTAAGAACGATTAGAAGTAGGAGTAAGTTAGGGCGACGATAGGCCACTATCAAGTTGAAGACCACCTAAAAACTCAAGTTCAAGCTAAGGGCATAATCCTTGTACTGTCGAGAATTTTAAAGGGAAAGAACTTAACGTGGAACGATCAACTGTAAGTGCGAAACAACATTCAAATATTCCTGACAACGTGATATCAGACAAGACCTTAAACACGATAAAATAACTAAAAAGAACCAAGCGACTAATATAAAGTAACCAGCAACGAGGTTGTACTCTGGGCAAAGAACTGTGCTACTTAGATAGGCATATGAACCTTAGATCAGGACGACATCTAGTAAGGGAGAGACAAAGCCTCATATCTTCAGAGTCCAGTGTTAACCACACTGCTAGGTCTTGGGCACAGCAGTTGAGCCACCACTCGTACTACCCTAGCTCTGAGACCAGTGAGTCAGAGATGTCTCAAGGCATGGATAGACCTACGGGAAGTTCATGTGTTCCTTACTTGTACAGGGTAGAAGGCCCTTACAAAACACAGTTGGAATACCTTAGGACCAACCGATTAGGTGCTAGCATCTATGAGGACGGCCTAGGAAGATCCGTGGTACAGATTAAAAACCCCGATCAATCCATAGGACTAGAGCACCCAGCTGTCAAGTTTGAAAATGGTGCATACCTGGACAAAGAAGGAACCATATACGTGGTCACCAGTCACCCAGATAGGACAGATGAATTTGGGAATGTAATCTCAGAAGCGAACTTAGGTGACTTGGAACAAGGGAACATGGGCGCGGAACCTAGAACACCCCGAGGCAAGTCTGTTCTCACTAGGATTATCACACCTGAGTGGGTTCCCCAAGACAACAAGAGCATAGAATTACTCCTCAATCAAGACACTGACGAAGCCTTTTGGAGGTATAAATCTAATCAGCCAACTGATATAGGAAATATCATGATCTACGAGTTTAAGGATCCTGATAGCCCAGGTAGAGTGACCTACTTAGATCGCACCTCGGAAAGGGTCTTTGTGGTGACAGAGAATGATAGGCATGCTTACACTTGGAAGGGTGAATTCGTTTTCCCCCAACCAAGAGCGAATGTATCCTATGGTCACCTGGGAGCTGGAACATCCCAAGCCCATGGAACTCAAAGAGACAGAAGTAGAGATAGACCAGAAGTAAGCTTTGCCAATCCAGTGGGCAGAGAAAGAACGAGGACGGAGACGAATAGGGTAGAACCTGAGATGCTTAGAGCTCACAGGAACCAAAGAAATATGGATGGATTCCCTCTGCCGAGACCTAGAGAGCACGCAAGAACCCTGAGACCCGCCCAGCTAGTTAAGTCCATGAAGAATTCCTTTGACGGTACAGGAGATCCCTATGATCATGTGGCGGAGTTCAAACAAGTCTTGAGAGCTGAGCAAGTGGAGGATCTATTCACGCAGTACAATGCCTTCGGTCTAACCCTTAGGAATACCGCACTTACATGGTTTCAGCCATTGGATGAGCGCCAGTTCAGGAGCATAGACCAACTCCTAGAGGCTTTCATTGTAGAGTTCTCTAAGAGCGGCATAAGACACAATACCTCCTCATTGATTCACAGCTTTAAACAAACTCCCCAAGAAACTGTAAGACTGGCAGGAAGAAGATTTAGGCAATACCTCGAAAGATGTCCTATTTCGGAGCTACCCACATCTGCCAAACAAGTAGCCTTATTCCTTGACGGATTGCTGAGTACGAAATTGAGATCCTATGTGTATCTGAAAGATCCTAGGACTATAGAAGAGTGTGTACGTATGTGCATTGACATTGAAGATAACCTAGGGGAAGAACTAGAGCTTTCCAAAATCTACAAAGATTCAGATAGTGCTTCTAGTCAATCTTCCACGCAATCCACATCAAGGAACTCGCAGAGAAAGTGGCCCAGAAATTAGGTGTAACTAGCAAACAAATCCCAAGGTTTGCCCCTGTGAAAAGGTGTTATACATGCTGTGGTGACCATATGGCGAATGTCTGCCCCATTATGGCTCAGCCCCAAGTAAATCCTAGTAGCCAATATTGCACCATAGAACGGAGATACACCAATCACACCGCACAAGATTGCCCATACAACAAGCAGACGGTTAGGCAACCCTACCCCCAGCCCTACCAACAAGGCAGATACCAGAACTAGTACCCTCCACAACCATATGGTAGGCCACAAAAAAATTTCCAACCTCAATATCAAAACCAACAAAGGCCTCAGCCTGTGCTAGCACAACAACCCCCAGCCCCAGCTAATGTGATTCCGGTAAAGTATACTGCTGCAGAAGAGAACCTGAATAGAGCTATAGTCCCTGTAACATCCTTGCTTTCTGAAAGTGACCCGAGTGACCATAGCTTTGATTCTACACATGTTGATAGCCCCCAGGCCTACTACATGCACTCTCCTGAGCATGGTGAGTCCTATTATAGCGAAGAGACAAACGAACCGAGTTGGGAGTCAGATTACACGAACGTCATGTATGCAAACCCCAACCCTAGGCCTCAACCTAGGCAAGTAAGACCTCCATTCCCAAGAGGACCGTGCTACAGATGCCAAGGAGATCACCTCATTCGTGATTGTCCCTTGCCTCCACCTACACAACCCCAGTCAGTGACGATCCAAGGCTTCTGCCAAGATTGTGGAAAAGAGCATCTCTTACGAGATTGCCCAAAGAACCCCAATAATATGCCAAAAATCACGCCCATCAATGTTATTGAGTTAGTGGTAGATTCCAGCGGAAGTGTTACTTCCACTGCACCCGTACAGGTAGTCACGAGAGCTCAAGCAGTGAAGCAAAACCAAGGGGTAGGCAAGGAAAAGAGCCCAGACACTAGCGATACTGAGAGCCAAAATAAAAAGAGAACAAGAGCTTGGAGAGATAGCTGCGAACGCATGAAAAGGCAATGGGCAAAGAAGATGAGTGAACTTGAGGAAAGTCTACGAGAAACCAAGGCTAAAATCATAGAGATCACATCTCAACCGCACTCTCACACATTCCCACCGCTACCATCCCCATCACCCTCCATCCCTTCACCCTCTAAGACACCCCACATAACCCACCCACCACCCCAAACAGGATCGGTATTAGCTGATCCCACTCCTGAAGACATAGACATGATGCTTAAAGCATATCAGGCCAGAATCCAAGAAGGGCCAAACGTCACGGATCATGACAAGTGCTATCCTAGAGCTGACCTAGAGATAGAAAGAACCAAACTGTGCGCGAAAATGGTCGCATTGGCTCAGACTATGTTTGAAGCCAGTCGCCTTTTCAATCACTCGAGCTCAGCCAAAACGCAATTACACTTGGATGGATTCCTAGAGAAGTTAGAGAGGATAATCGCAAGATCTGCCAAGGAAGAAAAAAATCAAGGAAAAGATAAAGCAAGCAAAAACATGAACCATCCCCCATCGGAAGTTTATGTGGCCAATTCCACTAAACCAGACAACTTCCCCTCCTTAGAAAGAATAGATAGGCTAATCGCACAATCAGAAAAGGAACCTGCCCCTCAAAGAAAGGAAAGGGCAAGAGAACGAATAAGCGAGCCTCTTCAGGAAGCCCATGTGCCTCCTCAAGAAGCTTATCTTCCCCCCCAAAAGGCAGATGAGCCTCCCGCAAAAGCTCATGTACCTCCACAGGTTGCCTACATTCCTTCTCAGGGAGTGTATGAGCCTGTTCGGAAAAGTAATAGAATAAGTAACCCTCCCCAGGAAGCTTATGAGAACGAGGAGAGAGCCAACGAAAGAATAAGCCCTCCTTCCCAGGTTGCTTATGCGCCTAATTCTACTGAGCCAGACACTTCTTCTTCTATGAATCGGTTTGCACCAGACTTCCTACGAGAGATTCAAGAAGACAAATGGGATAACGAAAGTGAAGTCGCCCCTCCCTTTGAACTTGTGGATGATGCACACGACCAATTCCCACAAGACATCCCATCTATTTACGGGGAACATGAGAGTACTCAGTCTCATGAGAGATTGGACTTTGAGTCTAATTCCATACAGGAGCTACCCCACTTCACAGGCCCATGGGAAGCAAAGTCCACATGTATGAGAGCACCCACAGTCATGGTAAGGAACGACGACTCAGTCATACCTAGGAACACAGAGGTAGTGAAGAACACTAACGTGCAGTGTAATCTCAAGTTAGAAGAGCTACTCAAGGTTAGACCTGAATTATGGAAACATGTAGCCAAACAAGTACCAGAGATAGCAAAACCTCGTTCCCAGGTAGGATCCCATAGGACAGTGCCAGAAATTCCCTTGGATAAGATAGGAGATATGTGTGAAGGTGAAGAAGGGAACACCTATCTTCCCATCACCTACCAGGAATACACCACCAAGGCAATTTGGAACTCAGGTGCAGGAGTTGCAATTGCCACCACCTCATTATGGAAGCGTTGGGGCAAGCCAGCACTCAGACCAACGAGGATGAAATTGCAGATGGCCGATGGTCATATTGAGAAACCCTTAGGATTGCTAGAAGGAATAACTCTCACCACTTGTGGTGTTGAGTTTGAGCATAGCTTTGCTATATGTGACTTCAGCAGAAATCATGCCTATGAGATGATTTTGGGAAGACCATTTATGCGACAATTGCAAGTGGTACAGGATTGGGGAACCAACTCCTTGTATTTGCAACACTTGGGTGTTACGACCAAAGTCAATCTCAAGGATTACTCTCATAGAGATGTACCTCCTATCCAGTGGAATCCCATCCATAGAGCCAAAGATGATACGGAATCTGTGCATTCCATAGGGTCAGGATCCTCTTGGATGCATGAAGACACCCACTTATGGATGTGCAAAGTAGCAGTAGAGGAAGAGAAGAGAGAAAAGGCCAGAGAAATAGGTGCGAGCGAAACTCATAGACCCATTCAAGACCCAGCCTATGCACCTGTAGTTTTTCCAGACGAAGAATTTGAACCTCACGGTTGGGCAGAAATCTTAGCAACAATGGACGTAGCCATCAATGAAGAACAATGGACACCTCACTGTGATGAGGATGGCTATGACATTTCAGTCTTCTCCATAGAGCCAATCATGGGAGAGGCAGTTCTAGAAGAATGCGAACCTAGCCCTGATGCATATGAGGATGCAAGTGACTCCGATCTAGAGTCAATCATTATGGACCCACCATTTGCATCAGATGAAGAATACTTCCATGAAGTAGAATTTCAACCCCAGAGGCATGGAGAGGTTACGACTAATGTAAGATTAGCAACACATGTGACCCCGACGGAAGAAGGAAAGAAACGAAAGAAGAGAGAAGCCTCACCAAAAGAGGAAGAATCTTTGTTTGAGGTCCCAGAAAATTTTAAGAAGTATGAGATAGATGACAGGAGAGTCATGATTAGAATGCATAAACGAGAGGCACAATCAGGAGAGGCCTATGATAACAAAGAAACTACCAAGAAAATCGTAGTGGCCCTAGAAGAAGGAGAGGAGAGATGTACGTACATAGGCCATGACCTAACAGAAGAAGAAGAGTACGAATTGATTGCCTTGCTAAGAGAATACAGAGATGTATTCGCTTGGAGTTACAAGGATTTGAAAGGTGTTGACCCTGACATATGCTCACACACCATTCCTATGACTTCAGATGCCAAACCCTCTAAGCAAAAGCCTTATACATATAACGATAATTACGCTGCCAAGATCAAAGAAGAGATAGATAGACTGGTCGAAGCTGGATTTATCTATGAAATTGAGCACACTGAATGGATATCCCCCATCGTAGTGGTGCCCAAGAAGAATGGCAAGCTGCGTGTGTGCATTAACTTGAAAAAGGTTAATGCCGCCACGATTCGAGATAACTATCCACTTCCCATCACAGAACATCTCTTAGAAAGAGTGGCAGGCAAGGAAGTGTACAGCTTCCTTGATGGATTTTCGGGCTACAATCAAGTAGCCATAGCTCCAGAGGATCAGCATAAGACAGCCTTTGCCACAGAATGGGGCATTTTTGCTTTTAGAGTAATGCCATTTGGGCTTACCAATGCACCAGCCACCTTCCACAGGCTGATGTGCCATGTGTTTAAGGAGTTCCTGAGGAAGAGTTTAGAAGTCTACGTTGATGATCTTTGTGCTCATTCCAACATTAGAAAAACCCATATTCCTGAACTCAGACAAATCTTTGATAAATGTGAAGAATATCAAGTCTGTCTGAACCCAGAAAAGTGCGTTTTTATGGTCAGGCAAGGCAAGATTCTAGGACATATAGTGTCAAAAAATGGCATATCTACCGACGAAGAAAAAGTGAGAGCCATAGCAGAGCTACCTAGGCCAAAGAATGTCAAGGAAGTACAAGCTTTCATGGGGCATTGTGGCTATTACCGACGATTTATACACATGTATGCTATCATTGCAAAGCCCATGTACGGACTTCTGACAAACTTTGAGTGGACGGATGAATGTGAGAATTCCTTCCAAGAGCTTAAACGAAGATTATGTTCAGCACCAATCTTGACCACACCAGATTGGAATAAGCCATTCCATGTTCATGTGGATGCATCCAATTATGCCATTGGATGTGTGCTTGCACAACCTACTGGTGAAGGTAATATGGATCTTCCAATTGCCTATGCCAGTAGACAATTGAATGCGGCTGAACGGAATTACACCACTACGGAGAGAGAAGGATTAGGCATGGTATACGCAGTTAAGAAATTTAGACACTATTTGCTTGCAAATAAGTTTAAATTTTTTACTGATCATCAGGCATTGTTATATCTCGTAAACAAGCCATGCAATACAGGAAGATTAGTGAGATGGTTTCTCTTGCTAATGGAATATGACTTTGAGGTTGTGGTAAGAAAAGGTAGGACTCACTTGAGAGCAGATCATCTCTCTAGGCTCACATCGGGAGAAGCCCCACAAGGAGTGCCAGATGACCTTCCTGATGCTTACTTGTTTAATTTGGAAGTTGTACCGCAGTGGGCCAAGCCATTGGTACCAGTATTGACATACGGGCCTAATCATCCAGTGATAAACACACGGAATAGAGAGGTTGTAAAAGCCCAAAAGTACCACATCATGGCAGGAAGTATGTACAAGCACACAGATCAAGGGATCTTGGCTTGTTGCGTAGAAGAGGATGAGTACGCTAAGTGGTTGCAACTAGCACATGTAGGTGCACTAGAGCAACACCATTCAAAACAACGAACTTTACAGACTCTAAAGAGATTCGGAGTGCATTGGCCAACTATGGAAGCTGATGTCCAAAAGTTGTGCAAGGAATGCCCAATCTGTTGCACTAAACCACCAGTGGAACACGCTACTCTGTATCAAGTATCCATTGTGCCAGATTGGAGTGAACCTCTAGTATCATTCTTGCGGACAAACACATTCCCTCCAGACATGACTCTAGCTAGGAAAAGGAGTTTAGAACAAGAAGCCCTGGATTATTCACTCATAGGTGATAATCTATATAAGCGCGGTAAAGATGGTTACCTGAGGTTATGTGTCCATGAAAGTGAATATCTCAAGATCTTGGAAACTGCTCACCAAGGTGTAGCAGGAGGACACTTTGGACCGGATCGGGTGATCAAGGCAGTACTATTTGCGGGATTCTGGTGGCCTACCCTTCACATGGATGCACATACCTATGTGAAACGGTGTGATGTCTGTCAAAGGACTCAGTATCCTATACGCAAAGATGAGATGCCACTGAAACCTATGATGGGTGGACGTGCATTTTCCAAGTGGGGAATAGACTTCGTAGGTCCTATTAATCCCCCAGCCAAGGGTTCTCATGCAGAATACATCATTGTTGCAACAGACTATCTAACCAAGTGGGTAGAGGTAAAAGCTACGACAAAGAACGATGTTCAAACAACTGCCAAATTCTTGTTTGAGAATGTATTCACGAGATATGGGCTACCTATAGAGCTTGTAAGTGATAGAGGCACTCATTTCTTGAACGAAGTGATTGAAAATCTACTCCAAGAATTCTTGGTAATACACAAGAAGTCTGCCCCCTATCATCCTCAAGCTAATGGACAAGCTGAGAGCACTAATAAGATTTTATGCAATGTACTGACGAAATTAGTGAACACTAAACGCTCTGATTGGGACAAACAGCTACACCATGCTGTTTAGGCATACCGAGTGGCCTACAAAACGGTACTCCAAGCCACTCCCTTTCAGATGGTATTTGGCCAAAATGCTGTGCTACCCTTGGACTTCCTGATCCCTACATTGAGAGTAGCACAAGAGCACGAATGGACAGGTCATGAGCTCTCCTCTAGGATCTTTGACCTTGAACGATTAGGAGAAACAAGACTGAGAGCCGCTGCAGGGATATATGCAGCCAAGAAGAGACAGAAGGCATACTTTGATGCCCACGTGAAGGATAAAGGCTTGAAAGCAGGAGATCTAGTCTTAGTCTATACACTAAAACAACACGCGAGGAAGCTAGAAAAGAGAGGCTACGGACCTATGATCATCAATAGGATCTCCACGAGCGGAGCAGTACAATTGGCCACATTAGAGGGTGATGTTCTCCCAAATTATATTAGCGGTTGCAGAGTCAAGTTGTATCAAGAACCCCTCACGGAGGAAATGCTCAGTCGACTCAACACTGCTAAGAAACGCAAAGAGGAAGAAAAGAGAATTAGAGAAGAAGCTCAAGCAGAAGCTTTAGAACGCATCAGAAGGATGAAATTACGAAGGCAAGGTAGAGAGCAGCCTAGGACAAATGACTATGCAGATCAAGGATATCATATGGCAATGTGTGAAGTCGCAGGAACCAGCTCACATAGGATAACTGGTCGACGTCATTTCGTAACCCTAGATATAGGACAAGGAAAGAGTGCAAGGACCGTAAGAGCCTTGATTGACTCAGGTGCAGCCACTAGTGCTGTTAGAGTGTCTTACTGTCAAGAGTTACAGTTAACTGTCAATCCTGTGGAAGCATATCTCATAGGATTGGGAGGCGTGGAAACCCCTTGCATGGGCGAGGTGGAACTTCCCCTCTACATTCATGATGAGGCAATGACAGTTAAAGTACTGGTGTGTCAAGATGAGGATCTCACTGAACCTCTAGTCTTGGGTCAAGATTGGATCTATGACCAAGCAGTCAATCTAAACCTAAGAAGTGGACTTCTCCAGGTTTGGGTCAATCATAGTCGAATTACAGTAGAGTTAGATAATGGAGCACTCAAGGAACTAGGAAAGGCACAGACTCCTGGTCCCTCCAGGGGTGCACATGAAGTTGACCATGTTGTTCTTGTCCAAAACTATGTGTTGCAGAGGAATGATATTCGCAAAAAAGGAGTCAGGGATGCAAAGGAACTCCCTTCTTTTCCAAAGGCCAGAAGGAGGCAACAACCAAAGGTGGATCAAAGGCAGAAGAAGCAGAGTACTACCTATGTTCGGGATCCAAAGTACCTGCGCAGCAAAATGTCCCAGCAAGTGAAACAAGTGTGGGTGCAGAAAGTCGAACACCCGGTTGCACTCACGCCAACCACACGGGCAAAGCCTCTTATTAGTAACCAACAACACGACACTAATAAGAAGTCTTTCGGAAATTCTTCTGCGAACGTGAACTATTTGGGTGCCCAAGAAGTCGATGAAGGCTAGCCCACAATCAAGACAAATTTGGGTGCCTAAGGCTTGCTTGAGGGCACAAGTAGCTACGCCAGGGCCACAACCTATGCAGCATAACCCAACTACGCGTACAACCCGTAATCACTCGTTCTCAACACTCAGGAACACACCAAGAACCAAGAGCACGCATGTAATCACTTGTAAATGGACCCCTAAAAGGCCTCATGTTCAAGATGATACACCTATAATGTTCTCTAGCGCCCCTACGAAACCAAAGGAAAAACCTATCCACTGCATTTGGCAGCTTAAGACCTGTAATAAACCCCCCGACCCCAATTTGTAAATTCACCCCCACTTACTAACGGCATTAGTCTCCTAGGAATACACAAACATTAACTACACACACTGTCTTCGTGCACTTACTAACCATTAACTCACCATCTACCTCATGTTAATGTTGTAACGGGGACAACAACGGATTTATTCTGTCCATTACGATGTTAACACATGATTCTATATTCTCACAGAATCAGAAGGCAAGAAGTAAAATGGCAGAAGCGACAGGTTCGGGCTCACAAGTAGGGATACTTACTGCAGGAATTGATGTGGATAGTCTACCTGTGGATGTGCCACCAACTGAACGACCAGTGGAGCTGCAGCACCTTCAGCAAATCCCGGTACCTGATCCACCTACAGGGATCACGGAAAGAGTCCACTCTATTTGACCTATTTCCTGTAGTCCGTTCTCTTTTTGGTCTACTTGTGCCTTGCTTTGATCTACCTTTTCCTTCATTGTGCACAAAGTGTGGTTCAAGGGTTTTTGTCATTTTTTCTCTATTGAATCCTTAATAATTATTTACTTTAGTATGAGACTACGTAAACAAGTTCCAAAGTGGGACTCATGTAAGTTGGTTTCCCTTGGACATTTGGATCCTTGGACTCATAAACTAAGAACTCTTGCTTAGTATGAGGCTTTTTCAATTTGAATTTCCAAAAGGCTCCCACAAAAAGCCTTGTTAATTTGTAAGTCTATGGAATCATTGCCTTAGGTTATCTTCATGGTAGCTATGTTTCTTGTAAGCATCAACTTCTTCCTCAGTCTAGAGGGAATCTCCATTTGATCTTCCTCATGTAAATCTCAAACTTCAAACTCTAGAAGAATGCTCGCAAAGTCATCTATCTGCCGAGGGCAACTAGTAACCACATTGCTTGCTATATATGGTACATTCTCAAACTTGAACATTAGGTGATCTAATCCATATGAGTGCTCTTGACTCCTCAATTATAATATTGACCTTCTCAAACCTTCCTCATAGATGTGAGTACCTAGTGGGTTGGTTTGTACGTACTCCAACTGAGCTTTATAAGGTTATTGGAACTCAACGTCAAGCACAAGCATGGAAGCACATCAGAAAAGTGGACACATAAGAAGAAGGAGCATATAGGGAGCTCCAAGAAGTGCATGTCAAATTTTTAGAAGAAATCCTAAAGAAAATAGTGATTTTCATCACTAAAAGCCATTGTAAATACCATTTCATATTTTTGTAACTCCATTTTGTTCAATCTAAGAAGTTTTCAAGCTTGAGGAGTATTAGAAGTATCATCTTACCAATGTTCATAATTTTTAGATTCCGTTTGAGCTCTCAAATAAGCCTTGGAACCTAATTTTTAACTAGGCAGGACACTAGGTCTAGACAGGGCCAAAACTAGTCAAAAACTATAAAAAGAGATAGAGAGCTCATTTGAGGGGTTAGCTTGTTAGAGATTTGGCTTGTTAGAGTTTGAATATTTGTAAGAGAGTTCTTTGGTAATAGAAGCTTTCCATTGTTCCTCTCTTTGCTCTTACCATGTGCACGTGTGTGTGTATGTGTGTGCATGCTTATGTACTTTTACTCACACACTTGTGCCTTCACTTGCTCATGGCCTTCATACCAGTTCTCACATCTCTCTGAATTGACAAGTAAAGGAGGTGATACTCATGCTTGAGCTAGACCAAATTTTTGCACCATCGTCGGTGAGAGAGCTTTGAGGACGAGCATGTGATGGTAAGACGTAGAGTTGTGACATTGGAGTTGTAGGTAATTTCTTTACTTTTCCCTAATTTTTCTCTTTCTTACTTCATCTCCATCATCACCATCATCATCCTCACCATCTCCCACCTCCATCTCCATCTCCGTTGATTTCTTAGCTTTTTGGTCATATGAGCTTCCCCACTCCATTCCCCTCATTTCACTTGTGAGAGATAGATTTTACAGGTGTTTGTTTGCATTTTTTGGTGCACTAACATTGCAGGGTACCCTTTGGACATCATGGATTTGCCAGAAACACATGTAAAAACTCCATTTTTCTCTCAGAAATTGTTGTAGAAGCTGACCATTATGATTGTCAGACCAAGGTATGTATTTGAGTGAACTTTTTGCATGAAGTGTTGAAAGTTTTTCAAGCTCGAGTGTGGGAACATGCCCCAAATTGAACCTTCCACATCATCCACAATCAAAGGAGGCTGATTCCCACGAGTTGGAGGCATCCAATTATGCCCATAATGGAAAGAAGTTGATTAGAGAAGATTTAGCTCACCTCTTGATGTGATTGGACCTCACTTTTGACATGTATATGCTTTTGATTGGTTAAAGAGGTTAGTATGTGGTCTTTAAAACCTCTAATGAGTTGTATTATGATTTAGAGTCATGGAAATACGTGCCCAAGCTGCCCCCTTGCTTAAGCACACCCCCTACTAGCTGTTCTCTGCATAGTTTGCAGAAATTTCACTTTTACACACTCTATCTATCTAGATGTTTTTGGCATACCCCCCGGTCTTGTAATTGTTGTTTCTCCTTCATCCGGAATCCATTTGCAATGATTTTTGTCTTGTTGGAAAGCTTAAAAGTTCTAGTTTGTCTGGTATAAGTCTAAGGTTCAGTGCCTGCACATGTGCAGAGAAATTTCTAGAACAGTGTCTGTGTAGTTAGCTCATACTCTGTGAAGAGATCAAGTTGTCTGTTTTGTTGCAGCTGGTTGAGGCATTATCCAGTATTCAAATGGAGTGATTTTACTCTCATTTGAAAGCTCTTAAAGTCTAGTTTATGACTGCAAAATTTCATTTTCAGTATTGGCATATACTCAGAGAAACTTAGAAAATACAGAGCCTATGTCTAAAAAATTTCAGGATCCTAGGAGGGTTCATTTGCTTTTGTTGTGCACATAGGAGTGTTTATCCTCCAACAGTGGTATCAGAGCCATAAGTGGAGTATCAAAGAGAGAAGAAGGAGCTACTGAAGTGAATTAAAGACTTCATCAAAGTTTGATGGAAGGAAGCAAAGAACGGGCACCTCAACAACAAGGGGAAGCAAATACATCATCAAATCAAAGACGAAGCTTCATCAAGAGGAGTAGCTCTATTTTTTGAGGTAAAAGACATCCTTTTCAACTTCATTGCATCAAGGGGGAGGTTCAAAAGAGTTAGGAGGCACCATGGCTAATCTCAATGCTCAGATTGAGAAGGTCGAAAAAGGAAACTACCAACCGTGGCGATTTAGAATAAGCAATTTTTTGATGGGGAAAGGTTTGTGGGGACTTGTGAGTGGTGGAGAGCCAAAACCCTACATAGATGAGGTAAATCCAACCAATGACCAGAGAAGAGCAGTAAGAGAGTGGGATGAAAGGGACAAAAGGGTCATTTTCATTTTATCTTGGCATATTAGCAACTCTATGGTAGGGCATATTCAAGATTTGGATACATTGAAGAAGGTGTGGGAGTGCTTGGAGAGATTGTATTCAACCTCCACAAAAGCTAGAAAAATTCAACTCAAGAATGAGCTAAATAATCTTAGGAAAAGCCCCTCTCAAGGTGCTAATGATTACATATTAAAGGTTAAAGAGCTTGCAGATGCACTAGGGTCAATCGGTTGTGCCCTAGATGATGACGATCTTGTCGCCCACACCCTAAATGGACTTAGGGATGATGAAAAATGGAGGGCTTTCACAACTTCAGTGTATGTAAGGGACTCTCTTCTTGATTTTGATCAACTAATCACTCTCATGGTGACAGAGGAGATGAACCTTGGTGGTCATAATGCCAAGGATAGCCAAGGGCAATTGTTGTATGCAGGTAGAGGAAGAGGAAGACACAACCGAGGTGCTACAAGAGGAAGAGGAAGATATCAAAGCAACCAAGGAGGTCAAGGACAACAAGAAAATGCAGGTCAAAGAGGTGGAAGAGCCACAAATAGAGGAAGAGGTGGAAGATTTGGTGGAAGAGGACAGTATTCTTCTAAAAATTTGACATGCACTTCTTGGAGCTCCCTATATGCTCCTTCTGCTTGTGTGTACACTTTTTTGATGTGCTTTCATGCTTGTGCTTGACCTTGAGTTCCAATACCACCCCTCTCGAGTCTGTCGTCCTTGACATACCCTTGTTGTAGTGGTTGTTCCATGTAGCGCTTTGAGAGGTAGTGTCCATCCTATATGAACAAGATCCATCTATCTTCCAAACACAGTAGGGTTTGTTGTCCGATTTTGCATTTTGTGAGCCTTTGCAAGTTGGTAGTCCTTTGTTATGTACATCTTCTCTGGATTCTAGCATGAATTTGTCATTGGAGCCTCCAAAAATTGCTAGTTGCTCAAAAGAGATTGTCAATTGTGATTTTGAGGAGCTGTCGGTGGTGAATTGCTTCATAGGCATTGATACTGTAACCCTAATGTCCTTTGGATCTTCCAGCTATGAGTTGCAGAGTATAATGTCAAGTACTTGCGTCCCATAATGAATGATGGGTAAGTGTGTTCGTACATGGGTTGAAGAAGATATGTGTCTTGTGCATGGCCTTGTAATGCAGCCCTATGCATTCTCACTTGGGGAATGCATTTCAAAACGGATTGTGCAAAAAATTTTGGGTCTTGAGCTAAGTGCTCAAGGGTACGTTGACGAAGAGGTTTCCTAATCTATCAGTGTTGTCGTGATACCCAAGTAAAGGACTCTTACCATGAAAGGTCGATCGATATTCCGCTCTTCGTGTTGTACTCCCATCATAGTGCTTGACCAATGGCGTGTCTTTTGTGGTTGATGGATGTCCATCTTGATGATGTGCAGATGAGATCCTTTGAGTGCATGGTTTGGTCCCTTCTCTTCAAAGCAACATTTGCCAAATACTGGGAACTGAATTTCTTTATAAATCTTGACAAACAACATTGGGTAAAAGGATTTGCAGGGTACCAAAACTACCCCTTGTAGATATCTCCTTGGATGCTCTCATACATACAACAGTTAAGAATCTCTCAAGTTGTGGACCTTCCAGCTCTTCCCTCCTACCAAGGTAAGGGGAAACAATAGTTATGGATGCCATGTTCATGCCAAGTTCTTGACATCTACCAGATAAGGCAGCAATAATATCATCTGCTAGCCAAAACACACTTCTATCAAAACTGATAAATGTCGAGTAATCAACGGTTCCACCTTCAACTAAGCATGTCTCATTCATGTTCCATGAACTAAACCTAGGAACAAGCTGATTTTTTTTTTGAGAAATATCACCAAACAAGAAGAAAGATGTTAGTATCAATAAAACAACGTACATACGCAAATGTGTCTCATGTGCTTGGGATTCTCAAATGTCTCTATGCACGGCCATGTAATGTGGCCCTATATTAATGCATACTTTGGAAATGCATGACCTAAATGGTGCAAAAGAGAAGGTCATGCCAAAAGCACATGGTTGTCGCACATCGAGGCTTCTGATGTTACTTGGGGATGTTGATGCAAGCTATACTTAGAGGTGTCCATTGGACCTCAAGATGAAAATTGATCATTCCTCCTTATAGGGATCCAATTAAGAACCATGTTTGACTATGTAGAGATCACCTTGGGCTTCTTCATCTTTAGAGGGTTTCTTAAATTCTGTATCCCACGTGGTTGGTTCTTTAGTTTTGCAGGGGCTACTAGTGCTTTTGGCTTCCATACCCACACCATCATTGCTGGTCTTCTGACTCTTGTTGAAGAGGTGAGTTGGTCTACTTTTGGTCTTGTTTTTTGGTTCTGACCTTTGCCTCGCCTTGGCTTCTTTGTTGAGACTTTTCTCATGTGGAAGAGCATAGGTTGTTGTGTATGCAAGAGCTTCTTGGGTACCCATATTTGTAATTGTCCTTGTTGAATTGCAGCTAATTTCTTAGGCACCCAAACTTGTCAGATAGCTTGTGGTTGAGCTTGTCCTAGTTTCTTTGTTCATCTTCTAGCCTACTTGGCTTGCCTGGATGGGACTTGTGGGGGCAAAGCCGGTGGTTGTCCTCCCTTTTTTACCCAGATCTGCTTCATGCCCAAAATTGCGTTCTTATTGAATGGTGTCTATCTATTTGATATAGCAGTTTTCTTGAACTGTTGTGCCTGCCTTTGTGGTGGAACTATTGTGGCTGCATTAGTCTTTGAAGAAGAAGAGAGATCCCCTCGCCTTCGAGCCTATTCTTCCATGGTTGACTCCTTTTGCATCATAGAGCTTTTGACACATACAACATCTTCTTCTATAAGATTAGTCTTAGAAGAACTAAGAGCATGTGTGACACCTAGATTTGTGAGCATGCAATTCTCTAATTCTAATGTAATGCACTGTTCATGTACCCAAACTTGAAGAAGTTGACTTTTTAGGTTTAAGCTTATTGCATGATCATAGATCCAATCTTGACCCAAGACAAGTGGTGTCGTAAGATGCTCATCTTGACACACTAGCATTTTGACTCTCATTGGAACATCTTGAAGATAGATGGGAAGCTCTACCTCGCCCAAGCAAGTGGTTTCCACACCTCCCAATCCTATGAGATAGGCTTCTATGGGATTGATGTTCAATTGCAAGTTTTGGCAGTATGAAAGTCTAATTGCACTAGTTGTTGCACCTGAGTCAATCAATGCTCTCACATGCCTTAAATTCTCTCTGTGTCCTACCTCTAAGGTCACAAAGGGATGTTGGTCAGTTATTCGAGAAGCAACTGCACCTGATGTTTGGCACATGGCCATGTGATATTCTCGGGCTTCAGGATTGACATCTACGCCTAGTCGCCTTAACTTATTTTTCCTAATGTTCTCTCTGGCCTCTGCATGTGCTTCTTCTCTAACCCTTATCTCTTCTTCTTTTTGCTTCTTAGCAGTGTTGAGTCTCCTTAGCATATCCTCTGTAAGAGGTTCTTGATATAGCTTGACTCGGCAACCACTAATATAGTTTGGCAAGATGTCACCCTCTAGAGTGGCCAATTGAACCGCACCACTAGTGGAAATTCTATTAATGATCATGGCTCCATATCCTCTTTTTTCCAATTTATGAGCATCTTGTTTGAGTGTATAAACCAACACTAGGTCGCCCTCTTTCAATCCTTTCTCCTTGATGTGTGCATCAAAAAAGCCTTTTGTCTTTTCTTTGCAGCATAGATGTCAGCTGCTACTCGTAGCCTCGTCTCACCTAAGCGTTCTAGATCAAAGATCCTAGAGGACAACTCATGTTCATTCCAATCATGCTCTTGTGCGACTTTTAAAGTTGGGATCAAAAAGTCTAATGGTAGCACAACATTCTATCCGAAGACCATCTAAAATGGGGTGGCATTGAGTATTGTCTTGTAAGCAGCTTGGTAAGCCCAAACAACATGATGAAGCTATTTATCCCAATCAAAGCGTTTATTATTAACCAATTTTTTCAATACATTACATAGGATCTTATTTGTGCTCTCAGCTTGTCCGTTAGCTTGTGGATGATAGGGGGCAGACTTCTTATGAATCACCAAGAATTCTTGGAGAAGGTTTTCAATGACTTCATTCAAGAAGTGTGTGCCTATATCACTTACTAACTCTACGGGTAGTCCATATCTAATGAACACATTCTCGAATAAAAATTTAGCCATTGTTTGAGCATCATTCTTTGTCATAGCCTTGACTTCCACCCACTTTGTAAGGTAATATGTGGCTACAATAATGTATTCTGCATGGGAGTTTTTAGCTGGGGGTTGATAGGACCTATATTGGCCTCAAAGGCATATCGCCTTTTCTGATCGGATATTGTGCACGTAGACATGTGTCACATTTCTTGACATAGGTATGTGCATCCATATGAAGAGTGGCCCACCAAAGTCCTGAGAATAGGATGATCTTAATTACTCGATGATGACCAAAGTGTCCACCTGCAACCCCACAATGTGTCGTTTCTAAGACTTTCAAATAGTCTGATTCGTGAACGCATAATATTAGGTACCCATCTTTTCCTCTTTGGTATAGGTTGTCTTTAACTAAGGCATAATCGTGAGCCTCCTACTCCATGCTTCGTTTTCTTGCTAGACTAGCCTCATTGGGTAGTGTTCCTGATCTCATAAATTCTACCAATGGAGCACTCTAGTCTGGAATTAATGACATGTGATAAAGGATGGCATGCTCCACTGGGGTCTCTCCTAGCACAGTGTACAATTCTTAATCCACTCATGTATTTCCTTGTCCATACTAGGCCAATACACTCCTAAACGTTTTAGATTTTGCAACGTTCGTTGTTTAGAATAGTGATTTCCTAGTAGTCCTTCATGGGCTTGTTGCAACCAACTACTATGTTCATCATCCTCGACACAACAAGCTAATACACCATGTGCATCTTGTTTGTACATGCTTCCTGCCAAGATGTGATATTTTTGTGATTTTACAATTTCCTCTTTGTTTCTCCTCATATTCTTATTTGCGGGTCCAAAGGTTAGGACAGGTACCAGCTTATTTGCCCATTTAGGAACAACTTCTAAATTGAACAAATAAATGTCAGGTAATTCATCAGACACTCCTTGTGGTGATTCCCCTGAAGTGATGCGAGAAAGATGATCCACCCTGAGGTGGGTCCTACCTTTCTTGACAACAACTTCAAAGTCGTATTCCATTAGTAAGAGGAACCATCTTACTAAGCATCCTGTGTTGCAAAGTTTATTGACCAGATATAATAAGGCTTGATTATTAGTAAAAAAACTTGAACTTGTTGGCCAATTGATAGTGTCTAAACTTCTTCATGGCGTGTACCATGCCTAAGCCTTCTCACTCAGTTGTGGTATAGTTTTGTTCAGCTGCGTTTAGCTGTCTGCTAGCATATGTTATATGTAAATCTAGACTTCCTTCACCTCTGGGTTGTGCTAGCACACATCCTATGGCGTGATTGGATGCATCCAAATGGACATGAAATGGTTTATTCCAATCCAGAGTGGTCAGTATTGGTGTTGTGCACAAATGTCTCTTTAGCTCATTGAAAGAATTCTCGCATTCATCATTCCACTCAAAGTTTGTTAACAAGGCATAAAGAGGTTTAGCTATGATTGCATACATGTTGATAAATCTATGGTAATATCCACAATGGCCCATAAAGGCTTGTACTTCTTTAAAGTTCCTTGGTCTTGGTAACTCTTTTATGGCTTACTTTGTCCTCATCTGTTGATATTCCATTCTTCAAAACAATATGACCTAAGATCTTACCTTGAAGTACCATGAACACACACTTTTCTAGGTTCAAACACACTCAATACTCTCTACACTTATTGAAGATATGCCCCAGCTCCGAGATGTGGTATCTTCTTTCTTGGGAATGAGCACATAAATCAACCACATATACTTCCAAGCTCTTTCACAAGAACTCTTTGAAGACATGACACATGAGCCTTTGGAATGTTGCAGGTGCATTGGTGAGCCCAAATGGCATCACACGAGATGCAAAGATTCCCCACTCTGTGGCAAAGGCCATTTTGTGTTGATCTTCCAGGGCAATGGCTACTTGGTTGTAACCTGAAAATCCATCAAGGAAGCTATAAACTTCCTTGCCCGCAACATGCTCCAATAAATGTTCCATGATTGGAAGTGGATAGCTATCTCTAATTATAGCAACATTAACTTTTTTGAGGTTAATACACACAACTTCCCATTCTTCTTGGGCACCACTACAATGGGGGACACCCATTCAATATGCTTGATCTCATAGATAAATCTAGCTTCAATCAACCTATCAATTTCTTCTTTCATTTTGGCTGCATAAGTATCATTATAAGTGTAGGGCTTTTGCTTGGTGGGCTTGGCATCAGCCATCATGGGGATCGTATGAGAGCATATTTTGGGATCTACTCTCTTCAAGTCTCTATAGTGCCATGCAAACACACCCCTATATTCCCTTAGTAAAGCTACAAACTCTACTTCTTCTTCTAGACTTAGGTCCTCTCCTATGTATCTACATCGCTCTTTGTTCTCTTCAATGGTTTCCAAAATTTTTTTGGTCTTTTCTTTATCGTATGCTTTTCCTATGGTGACCTCTCTCTTAGGCATTCGTACCAAAATTTTTCAGTCTTCAACTTCATATTTCTTGAAATTCTTTGGTACTTCGAACAATGATTCCTCCTTTTCTTGTTTCACTGCTTTTCTTTTCTTTTGCTTTTGACCTCCTTCACTTCCATCCTTTGAATTTATAGGTTTAATACTCATGAGAGGTTCTTCTTCTTTTTGGGTATATACTCCTTAATTCTCGAGATAGTGCTCCTCTGAGTTAAAGCAACTATCCATCACAATGGACTCTAGATCATCGTCATCCTCTTCTTCTTCTTCTATGAAATCACTAGGGTCACATTCGTCTAGCAAGGGCTAACACAAGAACACTGAAAATATCATAACCCTCCTCATCACAATGAGGTGTCCATTGTTCTTCGTTGACAGTAATGTCCATGGTGGCTAAGATTTCTGCCCAACCATGAGGCTCAAATTCCTCATCTGTAAAGATCATTGGTGTGTAGGCTGGGTCTTTAACCAGTCTGGCTTCTTGAGAAGTTCCTTCTTCTCTTTCTTTTAGGCATCTTTCCTCTTCCTCTGCAACCGTGCACATCCACACATGAGTATCTTCATGCCTCTAGGATGGCATAGACGAATGTTCAAAATGCACAGAGATTGAATCTTCTGGTGCCTTGTGGATAAGATTCCACTATAGGGGTGGTACATCTCTGAAGGTATAATCTTTTAGGTTGACCTTGGTCGTGACCCCTAAGCATTGCAAGTATAAGGAGTTGGTTCCCCAATCTTGCACTATTTGCAATTGTCGTAGGAAGGGTCTTCCTAAGATCATCTCATAGATGTTATTTTTTCCAAAGTCACATATAGCAAAGGTGTGTTCAAACTCTACCCCACAAGTGGTTAGAGTTATACCTTCAAGCAATCCTAGAGGTCTTTCAATATGGCCTTCAGCCATTTGGAGCTTCATTCTAGTTGGTCTTAATGTAGGTTTGCACCATTGCTTCCACAAGGATGTGGTCACAATTGCAACACCAGCACCTGAATCTAAGATAGCTTTGGTTGTGTAACCTTGGTAGGTGATTTGAAGATAAGTATTACCTTCTTCACCTTCACTCATGTCTCCTATTTTGTCTAGAGGTATCTCCGGGACTTTTTGCTTAGAGCCCACTTTTGACACATTGGAACCAAGTTTTGGAAATTGATTCACCACATGTTTCCATAGATTTGGTTTTACTTTGAGAAGCTCTTCTACAGTGAGATGACACTGAACCTTAGTGTTGTTCACGACATCTGTGTTCTTTGGAACCACTGAGTCTTCATTTCTTATCAATATTTTGGGAGCTCTGATGTGAAGAGATTCAGATTCCCATTGGCCTATGAATCATGGCAACTCTTGTAAAGAATTAGATTCAAAACCCAATCTTTCATCCTCTTGTTGCTCTGCTTGGTCTCCGTAAATAGATGGAATGTCTTGGGGAAATTGATCATGAAGTTCATCAATCTTAGGAATAGGGGGGGGATTACCCTTCTCCTTGGCCCATTTTTCTTCTTGTATTTCCCACAAGAACTCTTGAGAATACTGTTCAATGGAAAGAGGTGCTCCATCATCTATGGAATCAGCAACATAACCTTCCATTGGTGGTGAACTCTCTCTTTCAACAACTGGTTAAGCCTGTGGAGGTAAAGAAACATGTGGCTTGTTTACCAACTGCTCTAATCTTTCTAGTAAGCCTTGGAAGTGAAAACCGGATTTGATTGAATTTGTTTGATTGAACAATTGATTGTTCTCAAGCATAGCTTGAACTAGATCTACCATTTTCATGCACATATTTGTCCATTCAATCTCTAAATTTGCTATAGGGTCTCTCTTGTCTACTTTGCAACTATTGGCCCTTCTTGAAGTCGAGCCTGGTAAGCCTTGAACATCATGTCCAAGCCTTCTAGGGTTGGATTTGCAAGAACAGACCCTAGTTGTGGTCTATTTACAATGGATGGTAGGGTAGGATGAAGTGGAGTGGATGGAGTTTCAACATGCGAGGGATTGTGAGAGGTGATATCTTCTATTTTGCTTTTTGCATCTTTCAGGCTTTCTTCAAGTTTAGATAGCTTTCTATTCCACTTGCGATTGGCCTTATCTCTAGTATCCTTCCATGTTCTTGTTTTCCTCTTACTAGGCTCTCCTGATTTACTTGACTCTGATTGTTCAGTCGGCTTATCTTGCTTTAAGGCTTGTGCCCTGGTAACTACCTGTATAGAAGCCACATTACTGCTACTTGAACTTGAATCCACCACTAAGCCTACCACATTAACTGGTGTAACTTTGGGTGCACTAGAGGGGTTCCTTGGACAATCTCTAGGGAGATGTTCTTTGCCGCACTCAGGGCAAAAGCCTTGTATTGTGATGTTATGTCCTTGTCTTGGAGTCGATGAGTGGGACATTCACGAATGAAATGGTCACCTTAATATCTAAAACATGGTCCTCTCGGGGCTTGTGGTCTCATTTGTCTCAATTGGGGCTTGGGGTTTGGATTCATATACATGACATTGGATTATTCTGGCTCCCAATTTTGTTCCATAGATGGTGCCTCATATTGATACGAGTAAATCTCACTATTCTCTGGTGACTCTATGTAATAAGCTCGAGGACTATCTCCATGGGTGTAGCCAGAGCTCTAAGCATGAGGGTCATTTTCTGAGACTAATGGGGTCATTGGTACCAATGCTTTAGTCGGGTTCTCCTCTGCCACCGCATACTTAACTAGATGTTGAAATTTGGGGCCCCAGGATCATTCCAATACTAAAACATTTTGAGAATACAGACTTAATTAATTAAGATGATAAGTGAGAGATAGAAAGAAAGAGATCTTGAGACAAGGATAGAGAACGTAAGCTGGATGCTTACTCACTAAAAAATAGATGTCCAAATTACAACATGGGAGTACTACTCAACCATATAAAGTGGTGCACTCACTAATGGAAGAATATCCAAGAAGATGATGATACAAAATTTAGATTATGTTGAAATAATCTAAGTGTGTGTGAAGTGAACGAGCAACAAAGCTAACCTTATTCTCACAAAATAGTGTAACAAGCACTCTGGCTATCTGAAATTATCTGAATGGGTTCATGTACTCTCACATCAAGATAACTGAAAATCTTCTACAACCAAACTGACTCTAGAGTAGCTGTAAATGCGACACGATATTCAACTTCACATGATGAAGTGGCAATAGTGGGTTGTCTCTTCGAAATCCATGAGATAAGACAATCTCCAAGATAAAAACAAAATCCACTAGTACTTCTTCTTGTGTCTCTATCACCTGCCCAATCAGAATCTGAAAAATCCTTTTAGTAACAAATGTGTAAATTTAGAAAATACCATAGCAAAATTTGAAGTTCCCTCCAAATATCGAAAGATCCGCTTTACTGCTTCCAACGTAACACTATCGAATTTTGCATGAATATTGATACTTGAGAAAATACAAACTGTATATCAGGACATGTATTACCAAGATATATTTAGCATCCAACTGCTTGACTATATAAAGTAGCATCAAATGGCTTTGCATCTGCTACCATTTGTAAAGAAATGTTCTGATTCATAGTGTTTGCATAGGTTTAGAATCACTCATCTAAAACCTCTCCAAAAGTTTCGCAATGTACTTCTGCTGTGTCATACACTCATCTTGAAACAGAAACGTTTGCTTCAATTGTTCTTTGAACATTTGCAAATCTTCATCTCTGGGACCTATGACTATAATATCATCCACATAAATGATTGCTATAATCATTTTACTTGTTTCTACTTTGACATAAAGCGTTGGAGCTGCATTTGAGTTATGGAAATCAATGGATAAAAGATATGTATGTATCTTTTCATACCATGCTCTAGGTGCCTGTTTTAATCCATACAAAGCTTTTACAAGCATACACACTAAGTGTTCTTTACCTATCTCTTCAAAACCTTCTGGCTGCTGAATATACACATCCTCATGTAAATCACCATTTAGAAAAGCAGTCTTAATGTCAAGTTGATATATATGCCAATCAAAATATGCTGCTAGAGCAAGTATTGGCCTAATAACAGTCATCCTAGACGTAGGAGCAAATGTCTCATCATAATCAATACCTTTTGTTGTGCATATCCTTTGACAACTAGCCTGGCCTTGTATCTACCAATAGTACGATCTGCTTTCCTTTTGATTTTGAAGATCCATTTTACACCCATAGCCTTCTTTCCCTCTGGTAACTCACATAGCTGCCAAGTTTGATTCTTATGAATAGAATCAATCTCTTCTTGCATAGCTTTTCTCCAAATAGGAATGTTAAGTGCATCTTTAACACATGCAGGTTCATCTTCAATAGTCATAAGTGCCAAAATATCATGAATCTCAAAGTCTTCAACAAAACTTACATGATCTTTTTGTTGTTGTTGTCTAGTCTAACTTCTTGTTCTTACATGATCTTGTTGTTGTTGTCTAGTCTGACTCCTTGTTCTTCCAGTAAAAGTCTTTATACCACTATCTTTCCAAGTCTGATATAACCAAGTAGGTGTATCCTTAAATAGTGGTGAAACTCTTTCTGAACTTTCAACTTCCACAAGTTGTGGAACTTGTCCTTCCGAGGTACTAGGACTTTCTGGAACTTTAACTTCTTCCATTTCTGGAACCAAAGTCTCTTGTGGAACTGACACTGTAGAAGGTTGTGAAATTCCTCTTTCTTCAACTCTTTCTTGAATCCTAGGAATCATAACTCCCTCCTGATATGGCTGAACATGTACATCCAGAATCTTTCTAAAAAATCCATAGTCATTTTCACTAATGAGTTCTGGAATTTATGCTTCTTTATCATAAACCTTATTTTCAGCAATATAAGCATTACGTGAAAGAATAACTTCACTTGTCTCTGGAACATAAAACCTGTATCCTTTACTCTTAATAGGATATCCAATAAAAACAGCTTTCTTTGCCATTACATCTAGTTTGCCTCAGTCCTTTTTCTCAATATGTACATAAGAAAGTGATCCAAACACTCTGAAGTAACTCACGTTAGGTTTTCTACCATAATAAGCTCCATACGGTGTGATTACCTTTAAAGCTTTTGTAGATGACTTGTTTAAAATATGGTTAGTTGTATGTACTGTTCAATGAAAGCTTCTTGGATGCCATCATGCTCCACATTATTTCAACAAGTACTCTATTCTTTCTTTCCGCAACACCATTCTGTTGAGGCGTATAAGCAATAGTAAGGTGTCGAGTAATACCTTTCTCATCAAGAAATGTTTGAAAATCATTTGACATGTATTATCCACCTCTATCACTTCTGAGAATCTAGATTGTTTCTTGACTTTCATTTTCAACTATAGCTACAAACTTCTTGAACATAGGAAAGACTTCTGACTTCAACTTAAGACCATACATTCATGAGTATCTTGTAAAATCATCAACAAATAGAACAAAATACCTGAAGCCTTGAATAGAGTTTGCTCTCATAGGTTCATTCACATCTGAATGAATAGTCTACAATTTCCTGGTAGCTATAATATGACCATGTTTCTTGAAAGGTAGTTTATGCATCTTACCTTCAAGACATCCTTCACATATGTGTGAATCATCTGGTATCTTGAATTAGGGTAAACTCTCAACCATACCTCTGTCTTTGATACTCTTGAGAGCTCCAAAACTAATATGTCCAAATCTCTCATGCCATAGCTTCATATCTTCCATCGATGACAAAGATTTGACTGCATATGCATGACTGATTTTTGACAAAACAAATATCACCTTGTAAAATACACTTGTCGTCTTTGTGTGATAAGATCTTACAAAGATCTCTCTCAAATACAACTTTAAAACCATCACCTAAAAATGCAGGTATAGATAGCAGATTCTTCTTCATTTCAAGTACATAAAGAACATCTGAAATCTGAAAATTACCACCTTCTCTTGAATTTAGGGTTATTGTACCTATTCCTACAACAGCCAAATCATTGCCATCTACAATAGTAACTCTTCTACCTGAAGAATAGGAAAGAGAAGAAAACACATCTTTGCAACCTATCATATGCTGTGTAGCACATGAGTCAAATATCCAACGACTTGCTGAAAGAACTTGTAAATCAAAAGCTACTTCCCCAATGGTGATACATGCATAACAATCACCTTGAGATTTCCCTTTTTTATCATGTTCTGTAACATTACCTAATGCCTTTTTCTTTTCTGCTGCAATCATTTTATAACATGCTGACTTAAAATGTCCAGGTTTCTTGCAGTAAAAACATATTACTTCCTTCTTCTTAGAAGACTTCTCTTTAGATGTAGTAGATACAGAACCTGAAGTAGAAGGTGAAAGGAACTTACTTTCCTTTATGGATTGTTTTTCCTTCTTCTTCTTTTTCCCCTTTGATGAAGATAAAGGTGCTTCTTCATTCTCTTCCATTCCCTTCAACTGATCTTCATCTTGAAGTAACAAGAATTCTAACTCCTCAAATGTAACCTCTCTATCTTTTGTGGTAAGATTAAGGGTAGTTATGAAAGACCGATATGAGATAAGAAGTGAATTAATCAGCGTATTTACCATTTCTTCATCTGATATCTCCTGATCTTCAGTAGGAGGAATTGTAGGAAAAGACCTACCTATGACTCTGGATGTAGAAGTGGTTACCTCTTCTTTTCTTGAGAGAAAAGGTACTTGATAAAGATATTGAAGTATTGTATACTCCAACAAAAGAGCAAGTTGTAGATATGTTGACAAAGAGCTTAGATAGACCTAAGCTATAGAAGTTCAAAGAGATGGCAGGAATAAAGAAGAATGGCATAATCACAATAAGTGATTGAGGGGAAGCTATTCAAACAAAGCAATCCCGAATTGATGATTATGTAAGAACTTGAAGCAAGTCAAGAATCAAAATGAAGCCAAAGAAGTCATTCGAGAAAGTGAAGAGATCTCATAAATGTAGCATGTATACATATGTACATTACAGATAGAAATTCTTGTACTATGAGTATAGATGATCATTAGAATGATAAGAAGTAATGTAATAGATGTGTAATGACTGTAGAATCGTATGTATATAAGTCAATGATGTAAAGAAATAAGTGAGAGAGTCATTAGAAGCTAAGTTTCCATGAGATAGATGTGTAGAGAGTCATATTGAGGAGTTAGCATCGAGCCTTTCTCTGATTTCTCTCAGCCTGATCATGTGGATCAGGAAATCTTTTGTACACATCTAATCTAGAAGCTAATGAAACTATGTTCAAAGTTTCATGGTCTATTTCCTTTCAAGCTATGTGTATGATCAATAGGAACATGTATATGTAAAGTCTGCAGGTAGACCTCTCAGAGTTGCACACTTTTTTGTGTCAATGTTTTGCTTGGATCTCAGTGCACAGTGTAAAGTTTTTTATAAATAAGCATTCAAAATCTAAGTTAGAAGGTAAGGAAGCTATGGCTAAAAGCATTTAGCAAAATAGGACTTGTGCTATGAGAAATCAACCTTAGAAGTTGACTATGTCAAAGTCACTTGTTCAGGAAGACAGTTTCTAACATACCTTTGATCTTAATGATCAAATCAGAGTTTTAATAATTCTTTTGAAGGTCTAATGGTTGATATGATTGTGCAAAGATATCATGGAGGTATGTAGATTGAAGACATTTGAAGATATGTGCAGGTAATCAAGTTAATCTCTGAAGCAGACTTCTTGAAGAAGAAGAAATTTCACTCAGAGAAGTGATAGTGAATGATTTGGTGAATTAAGGTAACATCTGTGTAAACTTTGGTCTATAACTGATATAGAGGTGCTCTTAAATCAGTATAGATCAATCCTTTGGAGATTTAGAGGTCTCCAACAAGAACACCTTATGAAGCATGGTGGGGTAAGAAACCTACTCTTGATCATTGTAAAGTATTTGGATGTTTAGCATATGCTTATGTTCCTTCACAATTAACACATAAGCTAGAACCCAAAGCAGAGAAGTATGTGTTTATTGGGTATGATAATAAACAGATGGGTTATAGATTGTGGAGTCCATCTACAAAGAAATTTCTTGTTACAAAAGATGTTACATTGGATGAGCAAAGCACATGGTATACAGGTTCAACAAATGATTATGCAGATGTTGAAGAAGTTAAAAGGAAAGGGAAGAAAAAGATGTTGATTGTAAAAGTAAATTGCAGGGCAATGATGAAGATAGGCCAAGATTTGATCCAGAATCAAATGTGGCTCAGACTTCAAGAAGTGCAGAGGTCAAAAGATCTTTGAGAGAAAGAAAAGAACCTATCAGGTATAGTTATGATACATCTTTCTTAACAACAAAAGATTATGCTTATATTGTGAAGACAGAAGAAGATCTGACCACATATGAAGAAGCTAAAGGAAAGAAGAATTGGGAGAAGGCAATGCAAGAAGAGTATGATGCTCTACTTGAGAATGAAACATGGGAATTGGTGCCAAGACCATAGAACCAAAAGGTAATTGGATGTAAGTGGGTGTACAAAACAAAGAGGTTTGCAAATGGTGAAGTGTCTAGATACAAAGCTAGACTTGTGGTTAAAGGTTATGCCCAAACTTATGGGGTAGATTATGATGAAACCTTTAGTCCAGTTGCTAATATGTCTACAATTACAACTCTAATTGCTATTGCTACTTGTAAAGGATGGAAGTTGTCACAATTAGATGTGAAGAATGCATTTCTGAACGGATATATTGTAGATGAAGTATACATGGAGCAACCAGAGGGTTTCATGGATTCAATTGGATCAGATTATGTATGTAAGCTCAAGAGAGCTTTGTATGGTTTAAAGCAGGCCCCAAGGGCATGGAATTACAGGCTTGTTAATTTCTTGAATGAATGTGGATATCAAGCTTCAAAAGCAAATAGTAACTTGCTAGTGAAGGCAAGTGAAGATGGGTATATATACATGTGTATTTATGTTGATGATATTATTGTCACAGGTACAGATGCTGAAGGAATCAAGGAGCTTAAGAAACAAATAGAGAAGGAGTTTAAGATAAGTGATTTGGGAAACTTGTCTTATTTCTTACAAATGCAGATTGTGTTTACTCAACATGGAGTATATGTTACACAAGAGAGATACTTGAAGAATCTTCTGGTCAAGTTCAACATGGAAGATTGCAAGCATTCAACCACACCATTGGAGGTAAATCATAAATTGAGCAGATATGGAGGAGAAGAGTTTAATGACATGAAGAAATTGTAAGACAATAGTGACACAATAGCAGAGAAGATAACAGATATAGGAGAATCTCAACAATTTTCTACTAGCAGCAAGTACAAAGATGATGGCGTTGTTCACCCGTGTGCTCTCAAGATAATGAAGAAATTGTAAGCAATAGCAGAGAAGATAATAGATATAGGAGAATCTCAACAATTTTCTACTAGCAGCAAGTACAAAGATGATGGCGTTGTTCACCCGTGCGCTCTCAAGGTAGAGCTTAAATGGTGATCTAGACAACTCTAGACAGGGAGATACAAGATAGAGGTATGCTAGCTCAACTTGATGTCTCATGTAGTATAGAAGTCATGTATATATAGGATCATGGGTGGCCTTCCGTGGACGGCTATACATGGGCGGTAGAGCATGGGCAGCCACCGCCCCTGTAATTGCCATACACGGCTTAGACCGGTTGAACCGACCTAACAAATATAAATGATTTTTGACTCCAACAGGGAATATTCCATGGAATACTCCCTTTCCTTAGAATACCTTACATGGTCCAATATGACCTTCATCCGACATGCAAGTTGGGATTCCCATCAATTGGGTAATGCACACTTGGCTTGTCCTCATAATGGGGGCCTTACAAAATGTGCATACAATCATGAAGGGTAGACATTGATCATATACTAACACCCCCCCCCAATGTTTACCGATGATAAATCAAGTAGGTCTCGGTCCTATGCCCATCTGTTGAAGATGCCTGTTGAGCTGCTCTCTTCCAAGTGCTTTAGTGAATATGTCAGCACAATTTGCCTCTGTTGGGCAATATTCTAGCTCCACAAAATCATCTTCAATTATTCTTGATGGCATGGCCTTTCTTTTCACAATAGAAGCAACTTCCTATGAACTTTTTCTTCTTTGGCTTCTTCTTTGATCCATCAGAAGAGCCTTTACCTTTTGCATTTGTTGAGAATGCAGCATCACTTGTACTTTGTCGATTCTTCAACCGCATCTCTTCTTCTAAAAGCATAGCACAAAACTCTTCAAATGTAAGGGGAGTTGGTCTTACCTGAGTGTTAAGGGTTGTTACTAATCCATCATACTTTGCTGGAAGAACACATACACATCTTCGAGCCAGTTCTTCTGGTGTTATAACAACACCAACTGCAGCCAATTGGTCTTGAAGATGTTTTATCCATTTGATAAAATCTTCAGCCTTTTCAGAATCAGAATGCTTTTCTTTTGCCAATTGATTTTCTAGCTATGTATCCTAGTGTGGTTCTTGGTCTCATATTGTCGAGCCAATATTCCCCAAGCCTCATGTGCTTTAGTAGTATGTTGAACTAAAGTAAGCAAAGAATCACTTACACTAGTGACAATTGCACATAATGCATCAATATTCCGCCTCTTCCACGCTCGTAGAAGATCTGGATCTGGATGAATCATCAATCTTGAATTTTTTGGATCTTCAAGTGGTATAGGCTCTGGATCCAATCCCATCAGTCCCATGACAGTGTCAAGTAATTCATAGGAGTCTGAAATTGCAGAAATTTTGAACTTCTAGAGTGTATAGTTGGTTCCATCCAGCTTCCCTTGAGTGAATGCAGATGGGCGAATTCGAATTGGTGGAGCATTAACATTAGGTGAAGCACCAAGACCAGTGCTCGACGATGAAGCCATCATGTAATCACTCAAATCCTGATATTCTAGTCTGCTAGTAGGCTAAAATAGTGATACTTCTCAAGCTATTCGAACCTTATAGCTATGATACCATGTAAGACAATAGTTAGGCAATATAACATAGGAGCAATAGCAGAGAAGATAACAGATATAGGAGAATCTCAACAGTTTTCTACTAGCAGCAAGTACAAAGATGATGGCATTGTCCACCCGTGTGCTCTCAAGGTAGAGCTTAAATGGTGATCTAGACAACTCTAGACAAGGAGATGCAAGGTAGAGGTATGCTGGCTCAACTCAATGTCTCAGGTAGTGCAGAAGTCATGTATATATAGGATCATGGGTGGCCTTCCGTGGACGGCTATACATAGGTGGTAGAGCGTGGGCGGCCACCGCCTGCGTAATTGCCATACACGGCTTAGACCGGTTGAACCGACCTAACAAATATAAATGATTTCTGACTCCAATAGGGAATTGTTGAGCCCTGGCAAGGTCGAAACCGATCAAAGTTAAAATCAAGGGTCAAAGTGCACAGGTAGTGCACCCCCAATTGGCATAAAATGAAGACTTTTAATTGTTCAAAGATTGCAGAAGTATTTGTTGAATTCCCTTAAGGACAAAGGTTGTTTTTAAGGTAATATGGAGGGTCCAGGTGAACTCCTCTTGGGTACAACAGTGACGAATTAAAAAGGGAAAAGGTAAAGGTACGTGAAGCGGCGGGTATGCACATGTGGGAATAAGGCCACCCAATCAAAACTTTTCTTTGGTCTAAAGTCACTACAGGACAAAGGAGCAGTTCGTTGGCCGCCACCTAAAAAGAGAATCTTGGGACATCAAAGGAAGCCCAAGAGCCCATGGCAGTTAGAGGTCACGGGACCGGGCATTCAAAAAGAAAGGCAAAGGCTATTCTCGACACACAGGGATAGTGAAGAGTGGAGAGCTTCAGAGGAAGCAAGAAAGGGAAGTGAAGAGCCTCCAGTGTGCGACGACACTTAGAAGTAGAAGTGAAGAGCGCAAGAGGGTAAAGAAGAAGGTGTGCAGAGAAGGCGGAGTTAGAATCCAAGAGTCCCAAGGTCTGTGGTGTGTGCGCGCCGCGAAAGTATCCATTCTTCAGCTTGGTGGAAGCTTAGTGCAAGGTGTGCACAAGGGAAGCGCCATATTATGAGTCAGAGGATACTGGATGCGGGTCTATGGTGGCCTACACTATTTAGGGATGCAGACGAATGGGGAAAAGCATGTGACATTTGCCAGAGGTGTGGACCTAAGCCAACAAAGCAGAGACATAACCCCTTGGTTATTTCCACCTCCTGGCAACCATTTGAGAAGTGGGGGTTAGATTTTGTAGGGCCAATCTACCCTCCCGCGTTTCCAAAAAGAGAAAAATATCTCCTGATAGCTACTGATTATGCCACAAAGTGGGCTGAAGCTATTGCCTCCTCCGATTGCACTGCCCAAACTGTTGCTGATTTCATTTATAGTAACATCATTTGCAGGTTTGGTTGTCCACTTGAAATTTGTACTGATCAAGGTACCCATTTTGTCAATAAAGTCCTGCAAGAAATCTTCAACAGGTATAGAATTCTTCATAGGACCTCTTGTGCTTACTATCCACGAGCAAATGGACAGGCTGAGTCCACAAATAAGGTTTTAATTGCAATGTTAAGAAAGGAGTGTATGTTGCAACCCACTTCATGGGGCATTTGCGTACCTAGGTACACTTTGGGCATACAGGTTAGCCTACAAAGAGGCCACTGGATATTCCCCATTCCAATTGGTCTATGGCATATTACCTATCAAGCCCTTTGAATTTTTACATGGATCGCCTAAGATAGCATTCATGCAGGGAAAGAAGGATTGTGATATCTCTCAGAGGCTAGGAGCACTACATAAAGTGGAGGAGATTCGTCTACTAGCGACCAAACAATTAATAGAGACTCAGATGAAACGGAAGGAGGCACATGATCGACATCTGTGGAAAAACAAAATTGAAGCAGGCATGTTAGTTCTTCTCCATAAACCTAACCCTCATACGACTGCAAAAGGAAAATGGATCCCTCATTGGGAAGGACCTTTTCGGGTTCTGAAAATGTTGCAATGGGGTGCTGTGCAATTGGAAACACTGGATGGCGACACCCTACCCTTGGTAAACATCTCCAGACTCAAGGGTTACCACCAAAAGTCATAAACATTGCATTTTCATTTCTTTTGTTTCATAAGTGTTTTGGAGTGCTTTAATAAATACAATTACCAACAAAATGCTCACGCATTTTGTTTTGGGGGCGCCATTTTTTCCTCTTTTTTGTTGTTGATCATTTCATCACTAAAATCAAGAAAATTCATTGTTAAATAAATTAGGCACCATTTTTTTTATGGCCCTTACTACTGCACAATAACTTTCAATACTTCCCTTTCTTTTGTTTATCTTTTGGGTGGATGAGAGTAGAACTTGTATCTCCTCTCTTTTGAGCTCTCTTTTGGGTTGAACCATCCATTCCTGTGAGGTAATCTTTCATTCCTCCTTGCTATATAATGTGCTTTCTCCTTCATTCTTGATCCCCTCAGCATCAGTACGGTTATCATCATCAGTTTCAGCTGTATATGACTCAAAAAGATCGAAGTTCGACGTCAATTCAATCTATTCAATATTGAATTTTGGAAGAATGATGGTCTCTTCTTGAGACCTCTACACCCACATCCACCCTCCTCCACCCTCGCCCGCCCCCCACCCTCCATCCTCCTCATCCAACCCCCCTCCTCCACCCCGAAGGCGGCCACCCCCCTCCACCCTCCTCCACCCTCGGCCGCCCACTACCCTCCACCCTCCTCATCCCACCCTCCCTCCTCCACCCTCCTCCACCCTCGCCGCCCCCCAACCCTCCAGCCTCCTCATCCCACCCTCCCTCCTCCACCCTCCTCCACCCTCGCCGCCCCCCACCCTCCTCATCCCACCCCCCTCCTCCACCACGAAAGCGAACACCCTCCTCCTCCTTCCTCCACCCGGAATCGCCCTCAACCACCCCTTCTCCACCACCCTCTCTTCCTCTCCGCCCCCGCACATACCTCTCTCCTCCTCCGCAGCCCTCCGCAGGCGCCACCAAACCCCCTCTCTCCCCCGCCTCCGCCCGCACCCGCCTTCAACCGCCCCCCTCCGCCCCCCCTCCGCCCCCGCACATACCTCCCTCCTCCGCCCTCTCCCGCTCACCAATCCCCACCCACCCCCTCCGCAGCCCTCCGCAGGCGCCACCAAACCCCCTCTCTCCCCCGCCTCCGCCCGCACCCGCCTTCAACCGCCCCCCTCCGCCCCCGCACATACCTCCCTCCTCTGCCCTCTCCCGCTCACCAATCCCCTCCGCAGCCTCCGCAGCCCTCCGCAGGCGACACCAAACCCACCCATCTCTCCCCCGACTAACCGCCCACTACCCTTCTCCACCCTCCTCCGCCCTCCCGCTTGGCCGCCGCGCCCTCCGCCCCGCAAACCCTCCCTAACCCTTCCTCATCCGCCGCCGCCCGCATACCCCGCCGCTCCTTCCGCCCCGCCTCCTTCTCCCGCCGCCCACGCAACCTCCGCCCTCCGCCGCCCTCCGCCCCGCCCTCCGCCGCCCTCCGCCGCCCACCTATCCCTCCGCCAACCCCTGCACTCCTCCTCCGCCGCCCGCATACCCGCCCACCTATCCGCCCGCCGCTCATTCCGCACCTCCTTCTCCCACCCGCCCGCGCACCCTCCACCCTCCACCGCCTTCTGCCCCGCTCCACTGCCGCCCTCTGCCATCCGCCCTCCGCCGCCTTCTACCCCGCTCCACCGCCGCCCTCCGCCGCAATCCTTCCCTAACCCCCCGCACACCCCCCTCCCTCCGCCCTCCGCCGCCTTCCGCCCTGCTCCACTGCCGCCCTCCGCCGCCCTCCGCCGCCCTCCGCCATCCGCCCTCCGCCGCCCTCCGCCATCCGCCCTCCGCCGCCTTCCGCCCCGCTCCACCGCCGCCCTCCGCCGCAATCCTTCCCTAACCCCCCGCACACCCCCCCTCCCTCCGCCCTCCGCCGCCTTCCGCCCCGCTCCACCGCCGCCCTCCGCCGCCTTCCGCCCCGCTCCACCGCCGCCCTCCGCCGCAATCCATCCCTAACCCCCCGCACACCCCCCCTCCCTCCGCCTTCCTCGCGCCCTCCGCCCCACCCTCTTCCTCTGCATACCCTCTCCCCTACTCCATTCCTCACCCGCAAGCATCCCCCTACTGTTCCTTCGCATACCCCTCCACCCCCATTCCTCCATCACCTTGCAGCGCCCTCACCGCCCCTCCATCTCTCCTCCGACTACCCCTCCAACCCTTTTCCCTCCCCGCAACCTCCTCAACCTCCACGACTCCAACTACGACCCAACTACGATTCCTCGCGGATCTTCCTCCACAACTATCCACAATCCATTCCCACACATCACCTCCTTCATATATCATTCCAACTATCCAGCACATCCGATTTTTCGTGTTCGGACTTCTCACCCGTGTTCGGACTTCTCCCCCGTTCAGGACTTCCAATTCATCGTGTCCACTTCATCGTGTTCGGACTTCTCAGAGTTCCTCTATGGCTGATCCTCCCCCGCAAGACATTCCTTCGAACTTCATGCCTGCCTCGCTCCCCACCACTGATCCTAATTACCCTCCTTTAGAGTCTACTCATCCGTCGCATACCCAATCCCTTCCCACCCAGGTCTACCCGGTCCCGACATTGCCCGTCTCACTTACCCCACTGATTCCTACATCTACCGACTCCCATTATCCCCTAGCCGACGCCTCGACTTCCGCTCTTCATCCTCCGCTTATCAATATTCCTACTTATTCTGTTCGTTCCGATTCCACAGACATTTATTCGCCACCTTCGATCCCTCGCCCCCCTTCACCTTCTCCCTCTCCTTCTGCTTCTCATACTTCGATACCTACTTCCCCTTCAGGCGATTATATGCGCCTTTTTCTCCCAACTGATTTAAATCTCCACATTCGTATTCACTTATCTCTCCCCCCAATTGACCTCTGCAATCTTTTTTCGGTCGAAAATCTTCAGTATGCAGGTCTTTTAGGCTTGGCGAACGTTCTGTTGCAGGAACCCTCCAACCTTAATGATGTCTATGAAGCTCTTCGGCTGTTCCCCAATTTTCGCATAGGCACTCTTCACATCTCTGACATTGCCGCCAGTATAGGATCCTCACTCATCAACTTCGACAGCCCTCCACTCCTATATTCTGGAGTGTCTCCCTCGGAAACAATTGCTTTTTGTCAAGACCGTTTTGAAGATAATGCACGTTTTTCTATCCGCATGCAATCCATTCTAAACTCCTTCATTTTTTTCTTTTTACTTAGGAGCCCCACCTCTCCGCTTCCACTTTCAGACATTCGCATTGCAGACCCCCTGTACTGCTTCCTAACTAGCCGCCCCTACCCTTACGCCGCCCTCCTCTATAGTTCATTGAGCGTGCGATCCCGGAGACTTCGTGAAGCTATCCCTCGCCGATCTCGTGCCTTTAACATCTATTCTGCTCCACTCCTGGCTTGGGTACATCAAATCCCTGCGCAATTGGCTAATCCTTCCGCTATACCCCAATCCCCTCATCTCCCTGTTAGCAACCAGCTTAAAGATCCCACTATACCTTCCATATCCCGGCCTCCACCCTCCCCTACACTCTCCACTGGCTCAACATCCGCTTCAACCCAGCCCTCCGCACCTCATGATATCCCTCCCCTTCATCCATCTTCTTCTTCCCCTATACTCACCACGTCTCCTGCTCCTGCCATCATTCATACTCCTGATCATGTTCACCCGCATCGCTCTTCTTCATCACCCTCGTTTCGCCCACTCATTCAAACCCAATTTAACCCGCAACACCCTACCTCTACTCCCCCACGTCCTCCTGTTTCCCAATTTCCAACTACATGTGACGCCCCACCATCCCCAAACCCTCCATCAAATATGCATTCCACACCTCGTCCCTCTAACACTCCAACAGCTTCTCCCTAGACGCCTGTAGCCCCTGCTCCTCCAAATGATACCCCGTCTGAACCATCTTTTTTCCTCTTACTTCGTGAAGCCAGTAACATTGCTCAGGGCAGTGCTGACGCTTCAAAGTTGTCCCTGGATTCAATCTCGGCGGCCGCTAGCATTCATCAGCAATATATTTCGACTATAGACAACATCAATCGCATGGCCACATCCCAGTGGCAATCTCTCACTGCATCCGCCCGCTTACTCCAGGAGGAGAGAGATAGGTATCGAGACATTGCGGACTCTGCGCTCCAGACTTTAGAAGATCTTCAAAATCGTTTTCAATTAGGTTTATGTGATAATGCTGCGTGTCGGCGTATTAAGCCGAAAGGGACCATCTTCGAAATTGCCTTAGTTCTGTCCAACATCTTATAGAGCAAGCTTCTGTTCCCCAACCATCTTCACCTCAACCACCTTCTCACTAATCTCATTCCCAGTTTTAATAATTTGCTGGCCACACTTCAATAAATTAAATGGCTTCAGCTTTAGTTCTAGCTTCCCAATAACTATCTCATCCTCCTAATTATGTTAAAATCAGGATTCAATAATCATTGGATATTGCTTCTCATTTTTAGTAAATTAATAAAAGCACTCCCTGGGTTCGGCTCTTCTCTGTTTCTATACTGTTCAAATTTGTTCTTTATCTTGTATCACGTTGATCTTGTCTCTCCGGGTCGGAGAGTCCTTTAGGTGGTGGGCATCTATTGAGCCCTGGCAAGGTCGAAACCGATCAAAGTTAAAATCAAGGGTCAAAGTGCACAGGTAGTGCACCCCCAATTGGCATAAAATGAAGACTTTTAATTGTTCAAAGATTGCAGAAGTATTTGTTGAATTCCCTTAAGGACAAAGGGTGTTTTTAAGGTAATATGGAGGGTCCAGGTGAACTCCTCTTGGGTACAACAGTGACGAATTAAAAAGGGAAAAGGTAAAGGTACGTGAAGCGGCGGGTATGCACATGTGGGAATAAGGCCACCCAATCAAAACTTTTCTTTGGTCTAAAGTCACTACAGGACAAAGGAGCAGTTCGTTGGCCACCACCTAAAAAGAGAATCTTGGGACATCAAAGGAAGCCCAAGAGCCCATGGCAGTTAGAGGTCACGGGACCGGGCATTCAAAAAGAAAGGCAAAGGCTATTCTCGACACACAGGGATAGTGAAGAGTGGAGAGCTTCAGAGGAAGCAAGAAAGGGAAGTGAAGATCCTCCAGTGTGCGACGACACTTAGAAGTAGAAGTGAAGAGCGCAAGAGGGTGTGCAGAGAAGGCGGAGTTAGAATCCAAGAGTCCCAAGGTCTGTGGTGTGTGCGCGCCGCGAAAGTATCCATTCCTCAGCTTGGTGGAAGCTTAGTGCAAGGTGTGCACAAGGGAAGCGCAAAGCAAGTGAAGGACTGGTGCAGAAGAGGTCGCTGCCAGAAGACTTGAGATAATTGGTCTTTTGTAATTGATTATTCTGCGAAGTTGTATTTAGTCATTGACTTGGATTGTATTTAGCCATTGTAATTGCTTCAACATAATCAACATTCAAGCTTCCAGGAGTATTTAGTCATTCACGTTTTCAAGGTTATTCCATTTCCATCATCTCCTTTTTCTCCTACAAACCCTCAAACTCCTTCGTGTCCACGAATCCCCAATAGGAATATTCCATGGAATATTCCCTTTATCATCGCGCCAGGGATGCTGCCCCCAGACCCCCACCACAGGGCCCGCTGGCCCCCTTGGACCCCCCAGCCGAGGCTGCTCACTGCTGCCCCGGACCCCACAATTGGGGACCCTAGTAACTCCCTTTCCTTACAATACCTTACATGGTCCAATATGACCTTCATCCAACATGCAAGTTGTGATTCCCATCAATTGGGTAATGCACGCTTGGCTTCTCCTCATAATGGGGGCCTTACAAAATGTGCATACAATCATGAGGGGTAGACATTGATCATAGACTAACAGAAATATCAAAGTTTAGTAGGTATTTTGATCTACTCTACCTTGACAAGACCATACCTATCATATGCAGTTGGTGTTTTATCACAATTTATGCATTGTCCAAAGAAAACTCATTGGATTGTAGCTCAAAAGGGTACTCAGATATATCAAGGGAACTCTGAGTGAAGGTTTGTATTATGGTTTTACTTCTGACACAAGAATCAAAGTGTTTAGTGATGCACATTGGGCAAGTAATTTAGATGATAGAAGGTCTACTCATGGTTATCTTTGTTATATTGGAGATAAGTTAGTTTCTTGGTGCTCAATAAAGCAACACACAGTTGCTTTGTCATTCACAGAAGATAAGTATAAAGGAATGGTAGAGGCTGCAAAAGAAGTGATATGGTTGAAGACCTTATTGAAAAGTTTTGGAACTGATCAGAGTACTCCAATTATTTTTGGAGACAACATGAGTTCACTATATTTGGTAGTTAATCCTATTTTTCATGCCACGACTAAACACATAGAGATTCAGTATCATTTCTTGAGAGAAAAGGTACTTGACAAAGAGATTGAAGTTGTGTATACATCAACAAAAGAGCAAGTTGCAGATATGTTGACAAAAAGCTTAGATGGACCTAAGCTACAAAAGTTCAAAGAGATGGCAGGAATAAAGAAGAATGGAATAATCACAATAAGTGATTGAGGGGGATCAATTGGATCAAAGCGATCCCAAATTGATGATTATGAAGAACTTGAAGCAAGTCAAGAATTAGAATGAAGCCAAAGAATTCATTGAAGATAGTGAAGAGATCTAAAAAATGTAGCTTGTATACACATGTACATTACATATGAAAATTCTTGTACTTTGATTGTAGATGATCATTAGAACGATAAGAAGAAATTTAATAGACGCAAGATGAGTCTAGAATCATATGTATATAAGTCAATAATGTAAAGAAATAGTAGAGATAGTCATTAGAAGCCAAGTGTTCATGAGATAGATGTGTAGAGAGTCATCTTTCTGAGTTAGCATTGAGTCTTTCTCTGATTTCTCTCAACCTGATCAAGTGGATCAGGAAATCTTTTGTAGACATCTAATCTAGAAGCTAATCAAGCTATGTTCAAAGTGCCATGGTCTAATTTCTTTCAGGTTGTGTGTATGATCAATAGGAACATGTATATGTAAAGTTTGCAGATAGACCTCTCAGAGTCGCGCACTTTTTTGTGTCAATGTTTTTCTTGGATCTCAATGCATAGTCTAAATTTTTTGATGAATGAGCATTCAAAATCTAAGTTGGAAGGCAAAGAACCTATGGCTAACATCATTTAGCAAAACGGGACTTGTGCTGTAAACCTTAGAAGTTGACTATGTCAAAGTCACTTGTTCAGGAAAACAGTTTCTGACATACCTTTGATCTTAATGATCAAATCAGAGTTTTAATAATTCTTTTGGAGGTCTAATGGTTGATATGATTGCGCAAAGATAGCATGGAGATATGTGCATCATTAGATTAAAGAAATTTGAAGTAATGTGGAGGTAATGAAGTTAAATTCTGAAGCAGACTTCTTGAAGAAGAAAAGTTTTCACTCAGAAAAGTGATAGTGAATGATTTGGTAAAGTAAGGTAACATTTGTGTAAATTTTGGTCTATAGCTGATATAGAGGTGCTCTTAAATTAGTATAGATCAAGCCTTTGGAGATTTAGAGGTCTCCAACATATACAATGCCAGAAGTGCCAAATCAAAAACATTACCAATTTGATCACTCTGTATTGGTTCCAAAAAAATGCTAAGTGGAGTGAACATATAGTTGAGGAACTTAAACAACCACAAGAGCAAAAGAATGAGGTCCGAAATGCAGATTCTAGAAATATGAAGAAGTTGAGCCAAGAATAACAATTAATAGGGGAACAATTGTATAGGAAAGGAATAGATGGATACCTAAGAATCTATGTTCCTGAAGAAAAGTATTTGGAAATCTTGGACATGGCACACTCAGGACTAGCAAGACGTCACTTTTTCAGGTGAGAGGACTGCTAAATTGATACTTCACTCAAGATTTTGGTGGCCAACTCTCTTTCTAGATGCAAAAACATTTGTCAAAAGATGTGATATATGTCAAAAATCAAGGCAACCAGGAAGGAAGGATGAAATGCCTTTGATACCTTTGATCTTTGCAAGAGATTTTAGCAAATGTGGATTAGACTTTATTGAACCAATACATCCACCAACTATAAGTTCTCATGCAGAACATATCATTGTAACCACTGCTTATCTCACCAAATGGGCTGAAGCTAAGGCTACAAGAAAAAATGATGCTCAAACAACTGCTAAATTTCTTTATGAAAACATAATCACCAGATTTGGATTACCTATTGAGTTGGTAAGTGATAGGGGCTCTCATTTCCTTAATCAAGTTATTGAGAATTTGACTAATTATTTTATGATTATTCATAGAAAATGAGCACCCTATCATCCTCAAGCCAATGGTTTAGTAGAAAGCATGACTAAAATTTTGTGCAATGTGCTATCAAAATTGGTGAATCCAAGACGAACGGATTGAGTTCAAACTCTTTCTACACAAAGCATCATATTGCAAATTAAATAAGAACAAGTGGAAGTAGCTGAACAATTGATTTTAGGGCAAACCTAGATGAAAGATAACAAGGTATCAATTGATTTTGAAAAAATGGTACTTCATTTGAATTTGGCCAGTAAAAGAATAAAAATTTTGTTTGTTCGTCATGATGTGCAGGAACTCAATGAAGAAACCTATAGAATGGAAATGTAGAAATTTACTTTCTCTATAGATGAAGAGTTTTCATTAGGAAAGGATATAATCAACAGATAAGGTAGTAGAAATCTGATGAGGAAACAAAGTCAGCAGAATACGGTGACAAAAAGAAAATTCCAATAGCAAAATTTATGTATTTCTCATCAAAAGAAGAGTCAAAAGGAGAGAATGATTTCAGAATTCAAAGAACAATTGGTATGGAGACCAGAACCTTTGTAGATCTATCAAAATCCAAAAAGGAAGTGGGTATGGAGACCTAAAGAACAACAGACCCATTTTGTCCAGAATCAACATGCAAATTGGGAAATTAGGAATGCTAGCAATAGTATGGAAGCACTATCAAATGACAAAACATGTTGAATTAGAAAAATGAAGCAGTCAAAAAATATGCAGAAGGATAGTATAAATTCCAAGAGACCAAAAGCATTGGAAGCACAAAAGAATAGGACTAGCAACCTCAACATTAACTAACTACTTAAGTGTAATACTTAAGACCCCATATTTGCACCATAAAGAGGAATGCATTTCTAAACTATGCATGTATAGGGTTGCATCACAAAGCCATGCATTCACTAGGCACAAAAGAGCTACCACCCAGGCAAATATCAGAACTCTTTTTCATGGAAAAAGAGTAGGAGGGGAAGAGAATTACCTCATACATATATGGTCATATGACCAATACTCAAAAAAATATTGAAAAACTCAAAAAATATATATTTTAAAAAAAGAAGAAAAAGAGAGAATGAAAAATGGAAAAAATGTATAAAATACTCAAAAATATGAAAAAAAAGAGGGAAAAGAAAGAAGGAAGTAAAAATATGAAAATATTTTTTTCATGATAAATTTGATCTTTTTACTATTTTTTGAATTTGAATTTCTTTTCCTGATAAGTTCCAATAAATTTCTAAAGCACAAAAGCAAGATCTAGGATTGCATAATGTAGAATGTTAGTTTAATTTATTTCATTCTCTTATATATATGAATAGAATTTTTTCTTTTCCTTCTAATAATCTAATCTGTTTGAGTTTATTTTTTATTTTTTCCCAAAAGTTCCTAGAAGAGAAATCTTGCTTCACTGTAATGATCATTTATTTGAGTCTTGAGAAATACTGAGTTTTCCTTTTTCTTGATTGAGTTTTCTTTTTTCAAAAGAGACTCATGGTGTTGGAGTGTATGTGCTTCCTATTTTTCACATTTACAAGATGTTGAATGCCAAAGAGCTACCTATTACTAAGCTGGAAGTAAATTCAGTGTCCTTGTCTAGAGGGCATTGGTTCCTTGAGAGTGAAGCTAGAGAGGAAGTTCTTGAGTTAGAGTCTGATGTTGATGAAGAACTCTCTGAGAGTGCCAAGATAGCAAAAGAACTCAAAAGAGCCTTGGGTATTATTGATCAGCATATATTTACTGCAAAAAAGGGATTGTATAAATATACCATGCTTTTCCAAGAATTTTATAATTTTCAAAGGGCAACAACTACCTACAAGAAATGGAAGGAAGTAGGATTGCATAGGATGCTCTATGAACCAATCTTCTTCGTTGATTTTGAAAGAGTAGCTCAAGTAATGCCAAGTTTACAAGAATTGGAAGAGGCAATGATGCCTACTTCAGGTGCAAAGCAAATCATAAGGGTGGTGAGGAAGTGCAGATATCCATTAAGCCATAACATATCAGGAATGCCTTGAAGTTCTATATTATGGGAACCAAGATGGTTGTTCAGCTTTGTGAAGAACAATGCTACAACATATGCAGGTTACTTAAAATTCACTAACTTCAAAGGGAAGGAAAATGCAAAAATGGATATAAGGATGTTTCTCCAATACTTATGCTTTCCAAGAATGCCTAGGTACACAATACCTCACAAACCAGTCACCCTCATCATGCTAAAGAACAAAGATAAGACCAGGCCTTTGGAGTTATGGATGTAACTCCATATATTCATGAGCAGCTTAAAGAAGCAGCAAACCATCAGCCAACAAGGAAGTTCATGAATGGAGCCCAATCTTTTACCAGAATCATATATCATGTACTAGGGATGGAGGAAAACTTACAATTGGCTCCAGATTCTCAAATGATCAAAACTCTAATGGCTAGCATGGGAAGTCCTCCAAAATCTATCGTGGTTAAAGAGGTAGGCAAAAAGAGGAAGGTGGTAGTAGTAGAAGAAGCCCAACCAAAGAAGAAGTGTCCAAAGAAGAGATTCAAGCAGAACAAAAGAAAGTGTAGGTTGATCAAGAGTCACATCCACCCCAAATAGGAAAAGAGAAGGTATATGCTTACTTGACATAGGGAGGAGATAAAAGGGTTGTGTATGAAGCATAGTATCAAAAGATGTTAGAAAATTAATCTGATAAAGCTACTAATTAGAAGCAGGATGAAATAGAACATTATGAGGATCTTCATGAGCAGATGATGGCTGCAGAGACAGAAGAAGTTTCTATGAAAAAAGAAGTCGAATTATTAGCCTATTTCAAAGATCTTCAAGGACCACTAGAAACTAGAACAACAATAGTATCTAGGAAGAAGGTACAAAGGAAGACATCTCAAAAGAAGAAACCTACAAGAAACGATAAGGGAAAAGTTGTGGAAACTTCAATGCTAGAGGTAGATAACATTTCTGAAGGATTTGTCATAGGGAAGAAGTAGGAAATGCAAGAGGAAAGAAGGGAAAAGGTAGTTGAGAAGGGAAATGGGAAAGCGTCATCTGAGTAAGACTTGGATATAAAAGGATTTTTATTAAGAAGTCTAAATTTGTCATTTCCAGGAACACTAGTGAAACAAGTGCAGGTGGAAGCACAGACCCAAGTATTAGAAAAGGGAATGGGATCTGGAGAGTCTCCAAAGAAGTCAGAGACCAAAAATATGATTCCTTTAGATGATGCTTAAGAGAATAAGAGGAAAGACAAGGGTAAAGAAAAGGTGGATGAATTGGAGATTAGGGAACAAAGGGAAAATCATGAAGGATTGATTGATTCAGGATGGGAAACTATTATCACCAAACCTTCTAAAATAGAATATTGTCAAAGAATTATTGAAGATGAAGGAACAAAGACAATCTCATCTTTGCATTATACCATCACCTCTTAACATCCACTGGACTCAAGAGAGACAACAGTTTGAGGTTTCCCTTCATGTAGGAGTTTAATTCTCCAATGATTAGGAAGGGAAACTCTTTGAGAGCTTGTTTTTTCTCACTTATGGAAAGTAGAGCCAAATGAATTCAAAAGAGTATATTTTAAGGGAAAGGGAAAGTGGAATAGATTCCATTTATAAATCCTACTTCCTTGGAAGAGATGGAGAGAGAGATGGAGATATTTTATTTACTCTTTAGATTTTCTAGATAGAGTGATAGCCCTCTATCAAAGACGAAAGGGAGATTAGATAGTCTATAGTTAGATTGAGTCTTGATGGAAGACTCCATAGAGACGTGGTTATGCCTATTTCCAATGAGCCTCTATTGACATTAGTGAGACTCAGAGTAGAGTGATGATGATCGATTGGGTTACCAAAATCTCATTTGGTGCTTCATTATGAGGATTATAATGGATTATCAACTTGGGTACTATGTATTAAGTGAATCTCAAGAAGGAATGATTTTAGCATTCATATGGCAAACTAGATGGAAGAGAAATAGTAAAGTTTTAGTAGTGTTACTGATGCTCATCCAATAGAGCTTATTTCGAAGGTTATGGATGGCAAATCAAGGACTTAGTGGCTAGTGGGAGATAGATATTTCATTCTACAACCAAGGAATTTTTTATGTGAGCTTAAATGGAGGATTGCATAGGTGACAAGGTATTTCATATCAAACTATTACTTGTGAGTACATGGAAGGTTAGGAAGGCCTAGACTGGCATGAGAGAAAATCTATCATTTAGTCCTAGATAGGTTTGGAGACACTTTTTATAGGATTTTTTTCTATATGTAATAGGATTATATGGTTTATTATGCTCATAGTCTATGGTTGAGCATGTAAGACAATAGTTACGCAATATAACATAGGAGCAATAGCAGAGAAGATAACAGATATAGGAGAATCTCAACAATTTTCTACTAGCAGCAAGTACAAAGATGATGGCGTTGTCCACCCGTGCGCTCTCAAGGTAGAGCTTAAATGGTGATCTAGACAACTCTAGATAGGGAGATACAAGGTAGAGGTATGCTGGCTCAACTCGGTGTCTTAGGTAGTGCAGAAGTCATGTATATATAGGATCATGGGTGGCCTGCCATGGACGGCTATACATGGGTGGTAGAGCGTGGGCGGCCACCGCCCACGTAATTGCCATACACGGCTTAGACTGGTTGAACCGACCTAATAAATATAAATGATTTCTGACTCCGACAGGGAATATTCCATGGAATATTCCCTTTACCGTCACGCTGGGGGCGCTGCCCCCGGACCCCCACCAGGGGGCCCGCTGGCCCCCTGGGACCCCCCAGCCAGGGGGCCCGCTGGCCCCCTTGGACCCCCCAGCCGGGGCTGCTCACCGCTGCCCCGGACCCCACAATTGGGGACCCTGGTAACTCCCTTTCCTTATAATATCTTACATGGTCCAATATGACCTTCATCCAACATTCAAGTTGGGATTCCCATCAATTGGGTAATGCATGCTTGGCTTCTCCTCATAAAGGGGGCCTTACAAAATGTGCATACAATCATGAGGGGTAGACATTGATCATATACTAACAGAGCATTCATAACTTGGCACTCTACATTTTTCTTTCATCTTATTGCTCCATAGAGGATATATGATTTAGGTTGAGGTCATATGGGAGTGATAGTTTGGAAGTGGAGTGTATATGGGAGATAGTGAGTACCACATAAATGGTTTCCTAATGCACAGTTACCTTGTTCCTTATATGAGTTTACTCTTTGATTTTAGCCTCCTACTTGATATAAATCCCTTGCATGATGTCCATTGTTGCCACATATGTGGCAAAAAACTAATTCTCTATATTTCTAGATTGGTTTTGCCTTCCTCCTCTTCCTATATGTCTCCCCCTTCCTCTTTGTGATGAGGAATGGTATGGTTTCTCTTGTCTTTCTCTTGTTTGGCCTCTTCCTTGTCTTCTTTTGCCCCTACTTTTCCCTCTTCCTTTGCCCCTACCTTTGCCTACATAAAACACTTGAGCCTCAATTCCCTTTGATTTCCTATGTGCAATGTTCATCTCCTTTGTCACCATTAAGGCCAAAAGGTGCTCAAAATCTAGTAGGTTTTCTCTTGCATATACCAAGTGGTGAATGCTTTCCATTTTTCATCATCTCTCTATCCTTTGAGACTGTAAGATACTAGGTCAGCATCATCAATATGACAACCAATGGAACCTATTGCATTACTCAATTTCTTTACCCTCAAAATGAAATCATCGATATTTCTGCTTGGTGACTTCTTGAAGTTGTTGAGCTTATTCTTCAATATTATCTTCCTATATCTTGTGGATGTAGAGTAAAGCTACTCTAAGGTTTCCCATACTTTCCTAAATGTATCTAAATCTTTTATGTGTTCAATCATTGCATTGCTACTGTGTTGTGAGAGAATGAAGACTACTATCTTTCCCCTTTCATTCCACTCTCTAGATGCAATCAAATGATTAGTGGGGTTATCTCCTAGTCTAAGCCTTGGTTCTAATCCACTTATTAGACCTCAAAAGAATTAGCCCATAAGAAATATTGACATCTAAAACTTCAATGGTTGGTAGTCCTTTTTGTCAATATTTTCCATTTGTGTCTTCAAATCAGCCATGGTGATCTCCTACTACTTTGGAATGCTTCTTGAGTGACCTTAAAAGCGATCTTAATGATGTAAGTCTTGAAGCTTTATTTTTGGAATCCATGCACTTCAAACAAAAGGATGAAGCCTTGCCATGACATCAAAAATAGCTCTATCATGATGGATGAACTTGAGAAATATTGAGATGTAGCTTTTTTCTTGTTCCAGTAGCTGCAAAAGCTCCTCTTCTGTTCTTTAGACACCAAGTTATGGTCTTGATGCTCTATTACCACTAATGGGAGATATATTGTCACATCTTGATCCACAAGGGTCATGGCATTGGTCCATAGGGATCATTATATGTGTGTGAGGGACATAGGCCAGCTAGCCAAGGTCCCAAAATCGGGGGATACCCTAAGGTACTCGGTGGTAATGGGGATGAGTGTTGCATGACGGCCACATGTTGACACTAGACCATTCCAGATCATTACTATTTTTAGAGTAAAAGAGGGTATATATGGATGGGAGGAGAGTCATACACACATCATTCACGCTTTTTTTCTCACACTTGGTATCAGAGCACAAGAGTTGGTTTTCATCATTTTTTTTTGTGAGTGCTTCTTGCATTTTTAGTATGATATAGGTCGTCTTCGTGGGAATCATCTCCGTCATCGTGCATCATCATCGACTTTTGAGCAAGCATTTTGAGAAAAAAGGTGGAAGCAAAGGGGATCCCACAAGACCATGCAACATGATTTACGTGCGGCGCCCGAGAGGCCATAGAGACCTGTCAGAGGCATGTGAGCACTTAATCTAAATCATGTGATGCCCAAGAATGTTAAGACACCCATCAGTGCACTACCAGCACAAAGAGAGAGAGAAAGTTGAGAGAGAGAGAGAGACTCATAGCTCTCTTCTTTCCCTTTGAGTTCAAGAAAGCAACGACCTGTTCATCTATATGACCAAGCCCAAGCGTGATTTGCATCATCTATGGGATTCGCATGATCTTTAGAAGGGGGAGAGAGTGTCAAACATTGATCCAAATGGACCATGGCATTGGTCCATAGGGATCATTATATGTGTGTGAGGGACAAGGGCCAGCTAGCCAAGGTCCCAATCTCGAGGGATACCCTAAGGTATTTGGTAGTAATGGGGATGAGTGTTGCATGATGGCCACATGTCGGCACTAGACCATTCTAGATCATTTTTTTAGAGTACAATAGGGTATATATGGATGGGAGGAGAGTCACACACACATCATTCAAGTTTTTTTTCTCACATATATCTCAAAACCTATGCAAGGAAGAAGCATGAATGGGCCCCATAGATACACTTTTTACCTCTGCACCCCAAAATTCCTCTTTCTCAAAGTTTTTATAAAGACTTCTAGTGAGCTTTTGTAGACTTGAAGTAGAATAAAGGATTTCTCCAACAACAAAAAAAAAACTTCCACAAAAAATTGTTGCCTATACTAAGAGAAAAAATCTCTCCAACTTAGGCTACTTGATTGTATGCAGGAGCTAGGCACACAATGGTCACACTTCACTACAATATGCTTTTCCCCAAGATTAACAAGAGAATGAAACTCAAACTTATCATAACTTTAGGAAATTGTAATATCTACACAATAAAACCAAATCATAGGGAATGGATAACTATGGAAGTAGAACGAATGCTGACAATTTGTGGCTAGATAGCTTTAACAAAGCCTTTGAACATGGAGAGATCTGAATCACCACAAATCACAGATTCCCAAGTTTCTAAAATTTTACTTAAAGAGTGGACCAAAAAATTTGTGAGGCTAAATTATACTATAATAGATTTTCAATGATCAAAGTTTACATAAAATACATTCAAAATGAAGGAGAAACAATAATGATAACTAAAGACTAGAGCGTCCCAACAGTGAACACACACACACAGAGGTATGCCTTCTCAAAGCCAACAAAAGGGCAAGCAAGGGGATTGTTGGCTAATACTCTAGCACACTAACGAAGACTTTTCAATCTAGGAACCATGTATGGATAGTCATTTGGAGCTAAAATGATGCATATATACAAGTGGAAAAGTGAGATGCACTTCCCCAAAAAAATCAAGAATCACATGTATGTGCGACTAGAAATAGACTTATTTTTATCCTTTCCTAAGACTCTTGATGTCACCCTAGCTATCCTCTTTGTCACCTTTACATCGATGCATTTTTTGTAATGATCTTCAATGTACTCCTTATTCCCAATCCAATATCATCTAGTAATGCAATATCACTAGGAAGTGTTGAAGCGTTGTCTACTGAGAAATGAGGGAGATATGAAAATGATCCACAAGAATGTTATGATGCACAATGGTTATGGGAGAGTGTTGAAAGCAGTATGGGCACCCAAGGACTGACTAAACAAGGAAGCCAGCGCAGAGAGTCAGAGCGAGGTGAAGGAGTAAGTAGACAAAGCAGTCGATGCAAATCTGGCAGATAGGCCTTCAAATTTTTGCAAATCAACATCTTTATAACAGTGATTCTTATCACTAACAATCATTGTAAATACCATTTCATATTTTTGTAGCTCCATTTTGTGCAAGCCAAGGAGTCCTTGAGCTTGAGGAGCCTTAGAAGTACCTACATATCAATTTTCGTATTTTTTAGACTCCGTTTAAGCCCTCAAATTGGCCCTGGAACCTAAATTTTAACTAGGCCGGACACTAGGTCTGGACAGGGCCAAAACCTAGTCAAAAACTATAAAAAGAGCTAGAGAGCTCATTTTTGAGGTTAGATTGTAATTGAAACGAACTTGTAAGAGCTTTTTGAAAGTAATCTAAGAACTCCATTGCTTCTCACTCTTTGTCTTGCCGTGTGTGCGCGTGTGTGTGTATGTGTGTGCATGTTTGTGTGCTTCTCACTCGCGCACTTGTGCCTCCACTTGCTCGAGGTCTTCATACCATCCTCACGTCTTCCCGGATTGACATTAAAGGAGGTGCTACTCATCACTGAGCTACACCAAATTTTGGCGCCGTTGCCGGGGATCGAGCTTTGAGGACGAGCGTGTGATGGTAAGGTGTAGATTGGAGACGTTGGCGTTGTAGGTAATTTCTTTACTTTTCCTATTTTTCTCTTTCTTACCTTACCACCATCATCACCATCATCATCACCACCATCTTCCACCTCCACTTCCATCATCGCGAAAATTTTAGTTTTTTGATTATATCACCTTCTCCACCTCATTTCCCTCATTTCACTTGTGAGAGAGAGCGAGAGAGCGAACTGTTGTGTGCTATTTTCTGCATGCTTTTGGAGTTTCTTGCAGGTTTCAGCATCATCATCCCCTCCAGCACGTCGCGCAGGTACGGAAATGTGCAGAACTGTCTCGCAGTCGCCGACTCCTGTCGATCGCGATTGACAGAAATTTTCACCTTTTGGTAAATCTGAGTGCACCACAGCGGACTAGAGACCCTGCACACCACATTTCCACAAAAATTTTTGAAAATTTTGCAAAATTTCAGTCCATCGCGATTGACAGCTCTGTCCATCGCGATTGACAGCTCTGTCCATCGTGACTGACAGCCTGTCCATCGCGATTGATTGCATGTCCATCGCGATTGACTGACCCCTGTCCATCGCGATTGACTGCCTGTCCATCGCGATTGACTGACCCCTATCCATCGCGATTGATTGCCTGTCCATCGCGATTGACTGACCCCTGTCCATCGCGATTGATTGCCTGTCCGTCGCGACCGACTCCTGTCCATCGCGACCGACTGACCGCCTATCCATCGCGATTGAGTGCCTGTCCGTCGCGACCGACTCCTGTCCATCGCGATTGACTGACCGCCTGTCCATCGCGATTGATACTCTGTCCATCGCGATTGATACTCTGTCCATCGCGATTGATACTCTGTCCATCGCGATTGACAGCCCTGTTGATCGCGATTGACAGCCAATTTTAGCCAATTTTTTAGGGTTTTTTAATTGAAGAGTTGGGCTAATTTTGGGCATAAACATTTTACTCTAGAGCACATAAGGAGGCCTTAGGAAAACAACTTGGGGAAAACCTGTTGCACAGTGATCCTGTTTGAACGCTATCTTAATCCTAGAACCCTGAACGGGCATAACTTTTTCATACGAAATCCATTTTTTGAGCTCTAGGGCTTGTTGGAAAGCTCGTGGCATATACTACACGCCCTCAACTGTTTTTTATAAAGATAATGCGTTGGTTTTCAGCTAGGGTATTTTGAAGTTGACCATACTCAGGGGGATCAAAGTCAGGGGTCTTAAGAATTGTTTTCCTAAAATTCACTATGCAAATTAGTATTTGTGCTACAGGAATGAGAATCATTGGTTCTGTCTTTGGAATTTAAATATTAAAGCTAACTTTGGAACTCTACAGATCTATTGAGAGCATCGAAAGGCGTTCTAAGCAAGTGTAAGTGCAAGCTTGGGAACACACTTCCTGGGCATTCAAGGGCAACCAAGCAGGAAACAAAAGGTTGGAAACTTTCAACCCCCTCTGTCAATTCCTAGCTTAGGCTAAGAACGACTAGAGGTAGGAGTAAGTCAGGGCGACGATAGGCAATTATCAAGTTGAAGCAGACCTAAACTCTCAAGTTCAAGCTAAGGACATAAACTTTGTACTATCGAGAACTTTAAAGAAAAAGAACTTAACGTGGAACGAGCAACTTTAAGTGCGGAACTACACTCAATTATACCTTACGACGTGATATCAGACAAGAATTTTAACACGGGAATCAACTAAAAAGAATCAAGTAACTGATACAAAAGGACTCTGCAACGAGGTTGTACTTGGGCAAAATTGGGCTATTCAGCTAGGCTTATGAACCTTAGATCAAGGCGACATCTAGTAAGGGATAGACAAAGCCTTAGGTCTTCAGAGGCTAGTGTCAACCACACTGCTAGGTCGTGGGCCCAGCAGTTGAGCCACCACTCATACTACCCAAGTTTTGAGACTAGTGAATCCGAAATGTCTCAAGGTATGGAGAGACCTACAGGCAGTTCAGGAGTGCCATACTTGCACAGGGTAGAAGTCCCATACAAGACGCAGTTGGAATACCTTAGGACCAACCGATTAGGTGCTAGCATCTATGAGGACGGCCTAGGAAGATCTGTGGTACAGATTAAGAATCCTGATCAATCCATTGGATTAGCGCACCCAGCTGTCAAGTTTGAAAATGGAGCATACTTGGACAAAGAAGGAACCATATACGTAGTCACCAGTCACCCAGATAGGACGGACGAATTTGGAAATGTGATCCCCGAAGCAGACTTAGGTGACCTGGAACAAGGAAACATGGGTGCAGAGCCTAGAACCCCTCGAGGTAAGTCGGTTCTCACTAGGATTATCACACCGGAGTGGATTCGCCAGGACAATAAGAGCATAGATTTGCTCCTCAATCGAGAGACTGACGAAGCCTTTTGGAGGTACAAACCTGATCGGCCAATTGATATAGGAACAATCATGATCTATGAGTTTAAGGATCTTGATAGCCCAGGTAGAGTGACCTACTTAGATCACGCTTCGGAGAGGATCTTTGTGGTGACAGAAAATGATAGGCATGCTTACACTTGGAAGGGTGAATTCATTTTCCCCCAACCAAGATCGAATGTATCCTATGGTCACCCTGGAGCTGGAACATCCCAAGCTCATGGAATGCAAAGAGACAGAAGTAGAGATAGACCAGAAGTAAGCTTTGCCAACCCAATGGGCAGAGAAAGAACGAGGATGGAAACAAATAGAGTAGAACCTGAGATACTTAGAGCTCACAGGAATCAAAGAAATGCGGATGAGTTCCCTCTACCACGATCTAGAGAGCACACAAGGACTTTGAGACCGACTCAGCTAGTTAAGTCCATGAAGAACTACTTTGATGGCACTGGAGATCCATACGATCATGTGGCTGAGTTTAGGCAAGTCTTGAGAGCTGAACAAGTGGAGGATCTATTCACGCACTACAATGCCTTTGGTCTGACCCTTAGGAACACTGCCCTGACATGGTTTCAGCCACTAAATGAGAGGCAGTTCAGGAGCATAGACCAACTCCTAGAGGCTTTCATTATTGAATTTTCTAAGAGTGGCATAAGGCATAATACCTCCTCGCTGATTCACAGCTTCAAGCAAACCCCTCAGGAAACCGTGAGACTTGCAGGAAGAAGATTTAGGCAATACTTAGAAAGATGCCCTGTTTCGGAGCTACCCACACCAGCTAAGCAAGTGGCTTTATTCCTGGATGGATTGCTAAGTACTAAATTGAGATCTTATGTGTACTTGAAGGACCCTAGGACCATAGAAGAGTGTGTGCGCATGTGCATTGACATCGAGGATAACCTAGGGGAGGAGTTAGAGCTTTCCAAGATATACAAAGATTCGGATAGTGCCTCTAGCCTCCCTTCCACGCAATCCACATCGATTGAGGAACTTGCAGAGAAAGTTGCTCAAAAACTAGGTGTCTCTAGCAAACAAATTCCGAGATTTGCCCCGGTGAAAAGATGCTATACTTGTGGGGGTGACCATATGGCAAATGTATGTCCCATTATGGCTCAACCCCAAGTAAATCCTAGTAGCCAGTACTGCACCATAGAACGGAGGTACACCAATCACACCGCGCAAGATTGCCCATACAACAAGCAGGCGGTTAGGCAACCCTACCCTCAGCCATACCCTCAGCAGGGAAGATACCAGAACCCGTACCCTCCACAGCCATATGGCAGGCCACAACAACCTTATCAGCAACCATACCAAAACCAACAAAGGCCTCAGCCTGTGTTAGCACAACAACCCCCTACCCCAGCTAATGTGATCCCAATAAAATATGCAGCAGAAGAAGAAAACCTGAATAGAGCTATAGTCCCTGTAACCCCACTGCTTTCAGAAAGTGATCCCAGTGACCATAGCTTTGATTCTACACATGTCTATAGTCCCCATGCTTACTACATGCAATCTCCTGAACATGGTGAGTCCTACTATAGTGAAGAACCGAATGAACCTAGTTGGGAGTCAGATCACACAAACCTCATGTATACAAACCCCAATCCTAGGCCTCAACCTAGACAGGTAAGACCTCCATTCCCTAGAGGACCATGCTACAGATGTCAAGGAGATCATCTCATTCATGATTGTCCTGTGCCTCCACCGACACAACCCTAGTCAGTAACGATCCAGGGTTTTTGCCAAGACTGTGGAAAGGAACATCTCTTACGAGACTGCCCTAGGAATCCTAGTAATATGCCAAAAATTACTCCTATTAACGTTATTGGGTTAGTGGTAGATTCCACAGGAAGTGTCACTTCCACTACACCCATGCAAGTGATCACTAGAGCTCAAGCATTGCAGCAAAACCAAGGGGTAGATCAGGAGAAGAGCCCAGATGTTAGTGAAGCAGGGAGCATGACAAAGAAGAGGACTAGAGCTTGGAGAGATAGCCGTGAACGTATGAAAAGGCAATGGGCAAAGAAGATGAGCGAACTTGAGGAAAGTCTACGAGAAACCAAGGCCAAAATCATAGAGATCACATCTCAACCGCACTCTCACACATTCCCACCGCTACCATCCCCATCACCCTCCATCCCTCCACCCTCTAATACACCCCACGTAACCCACCCACCACCCCAAGCAGGATCAGTATTAGCTGATCCCACTCCCGAGGACCTTAATATGATGCTTAAAGCATATCAGGCCAGAATCCAAGAAGGGCCAAACGTAACTGATCATGAAAAGTGTTACCCAAGAGCAGAACTAGAGTTAGAACGAACCAAAATTTGTGCTAAGATGGTGGAATTGGCTCAGACCATGTTTGAGGCCAGTCACCTATTTAACATCTCTAGTTCAGCGAAGACACAGTTGCACTTTGATGGACTGTTAGAAAGAATAGAGAAGCTGATTGCACTATCAGAAAAGTAACCCACCTCTCAACACAAGGACAAGGCAAGTGAAAGATTAAGCATTCCTGCTCAGGAAGCCTATGTGCCTGAAGCCTATGTGCCTAACTCTACGGAGCTAGACACATCATCTTCTATGAATCGGTTCACACCAGAATTCCTACGCGAGATTCAAGAAGACAAATGGGCTAAAGAGAGTGAAGTCCCTCCTCCTATTGAACTTGTGGATGATGCACACGACCAATTCCCACAAGACATCCCATCCATTTATGAGGAGCAGGAGAGCACCCACTCTCAGGAAAGATTAGATTTTGAGTCTAACTCTCTACAAGAATTACCCCACTTCATAGGCCCATGGGAAGCTAAGTCTACTTGTATGAGAGCACCCATGGTCATGGTACGAAATGAGGACTCAGTCTTACCTAGGAACACAGAGGTAGTGAATAACACTAAAGTGCAGTGCAATCTCAAGTTAGAAGAGCTACTCAAGGTTAGACCTGAATTATGGAAACATGTCACCAAACAAGTACCAGAGATAGCAAAACCTCGTTCCCAGGTAGGATCCCAAAGGACAGTGCCGGAAATACCCTTGGATAAGATAGGAGATATGTGTGAAGGTGAAGAAGGGAACACCTATCTTCCCATTACCTACCAGGAGTACACCACCAAGGCAATTTTGGACTCAGGTGCAGGAGTTGCAATTGCCACCACTTCCCTATGGAAGCGTTGGGGCAAGCCAGCACTCAGGCCAACGATAATGAAATTGCAGATGGCCGATGGTCATATTGAGAGACCCTTAGGATTGCTAGAAGGAATAACTCTCACCACCTGTGGTGTCGAGTTTGAACATACATTTGCTATATGTGACTTCAGCAAAAATCATGCCTATGAGATGATCTTGGGAAGACCCTTTATGCGACAGTTGCAAGTGGTACAGGACTGGGGAACCAACTCCTTGTACCTACAACACTTAGGTGTTACGACCAAAGTGAATCTCAAAGATTACTCTCATAGAGATGTACCTCCCATCCAATGGAATCCCATCCATAGAGCCAAAGATGATACAGAATCGGTGCATTCCATAGGGTCAGGATCCTCATGGATGCATGAAGACACTCACTTATGGATGTGTAAGGTAGCAGTAGAAGAAGAGAAGAGAGAGAAAGCCAGAGAGGTAGGTGCAAAAGAAAACCATAGATCAATTCAAGACCCAGCCTATGCACCTGTAGTCTTTCCTGATGAGGAATTTGAACCCCATGGCTGGGCAGAAGTCTTAGCAACAATGGATGTAGCCATCAATGAGGAACAGTGGACACCTCACTGTGATGAGGATGGCTATGACATTTCAGTCTTCTCCATAGAGCCAATCATGGGAGAGGCAGTTCTAAAAGAATGCGAACCTAGCCCTGATGCATTTGAGGATGCAAGTGACTCCGATCTAGAGTCAATCATTATGGACCCACCATTTGCATCAGATGAAGAATACTTCCATGAAGTAGAATTTCAACCCCAGAGGCATGGAGAGCTTACAAATGATGTAAGATTAGCAACACATGTGACCCCGAAGGAAGAAGGAAAGAAACGAAAGAAGAGAGAAGTCTCACCAGAAGAGGAAGAATCTTTGTTTGAGGTCCCGGAAAATTTTAAGAAGTATGAGATAGACGACAGGAGAGTCATGATAAGAATGCCTAAACAAGAGGCACAAGTAGGAGAGGCCTATGATAACAAAGAAACCACCAAGAAAATAGTGGTAGCCCTAGAAGAAGGAGAGGAGAGATGCACATACATAGGCCATGACCTAACAGAGGAAGAAGAGCATGCGTTAATAGCCTTGCTAAGAGAATACAGAGATGTATTCGCTTGGAGTTACAAGGATTTGAAGGGTGTTGACCCAGACATATGCTCACACACCATCCCCATGACTTCAGATGCCAAACCCTCTAAGCAAAAGCCCTATACATATAACGATAATTACGCTGCTAAGATCAAAGAGGAGATAGATAGACTGGTCGAAGCTGGATTTATCTATGAAATTGAGCACACTGAGTGGGTATCCCCCATCGTAGTGGTGCCCAAGAAGAATGGCAAGCTATGTGTATGCATTAACTTGAAGAAGGTTAATGCAGCCACAATTCGAGATAACTATCCGCTTCCCATCACAGAACATCTCTTAGAAAGAGTAGCAGGCAAGGAAGTGTACAGCTTCCTCGATGGATTTTCGGGCTACAATCAAGTAGCCATAGCTCCAGAAGATCAGCATAAGACAACTTTTGCCACAGAGTGGGGTATATTTGCCTTTCGTGTAATGCCATTTGGGCTTACCAATGCACCAGCTACCTTCCAAAGGCTGATGTGCCATGTATTTAAGGAGTTCCTAAGGAAGAATTTAGAAGTCTATGTTGATGATCTTTGTGCTCATTCCAACATTAGACAAACCCATATTCCTGAAGTCAGACAAATCTTTGACAAATGTAGAGAATATCAGGTCTGCCTGAACCCAGAAAAATGCGTTTTTATGGTCAGGCAAGGCAAGATTCTAGGACACATAGTGTCAAAAAATGGCATATCCACCGATGAAGAGAAAGTGAGAGCCATAGCAGAGCTACCTAGGCCAAGGAATGTCAAGGAAGTACAAGCTTTCATGGGACATTGTGGTTACTACCGCCGGTTCATTCACATGTATGCTGTCATTGAGAATTCCAGGAGCTTAAACGAAGATTATGTTCAGCACCAATCTTGACCACACCAGATTGGAATAAGCCATTCCATGTTCACGTGGATGCATCCAATTATGCTATTGGGTGTGTGCTTGCTCAACCTACTGGTGAAGGTAACATGGATCTTCCAATTGCCTATGCCAGTAGACAATTGAATGCAGCTGAACGAAATTACACCACTACGGAGAGAGAAGGCTTAGGCATGGTATATGCAGTTAAGAAATTTAGACACTATTTGCTTGCAAACAAGTTTAAATTTTTTACTGACCACCAAGCATTGTTATATCTCGTGAACAAGCCATGCAATACAGGAAGATTAGTAAGATGGTTCCTCTTATTAATGGAATATGATTTCGAGGTTGTGGTAAGGAAAGGGAGGACTCACTTGAGAGCTGATCACCTTTCTAGGCTCACATCGGGAGAAGCCCCACAAGGAGTGTCAGATGACCTTCCTGATGCTTACTTGTTTAACTTGGAAGTGGTACCGTAGTGGGCTAAGCCATTAGTGCCAGTATTGATGTACGGGCCTAACCACCCAGTAATAGCCACACAGGATAGAGAGGTAGTAAAAGCCCAAAAGTATCACATCATGGCTGGAAGTATGTACAAGCACACAGATCAAGGGATCTTGGCTTGTTGTGTAGAGGAGGACGAGTACACTAAATGGTTGCATTTAGCACATGTAGGTGCATTAGAGCAACACTACTCAAAGCAACGAACCTTACAGACACTAAGGAGACTAGGAGTACATTGGCCAACTATGGAAGCGGATGTCCAAAGGTTGTGCAAAGAATGCCCAATCTGTCGCACTAAACCACCGGTGGAACATGCCACTCTTTATCAAGTGTCCATAGTGCCAGATTGGAGTGAACCACTAGTATCCTTCCTGAGGACGAAAACATTCCCTCCAAACATGACTCTGGCTAGGAAAAGGAGTTTAGAACAAGAAGCCCAGGAGTACTCACTCATTGGTGATAATCTCTACAAGCGTGGTAAGGATGGTTACCTGAGACTTTGTGTTCATGAGAGTGAATATCTAAAGATCTTGGAAACTGCTCACCAAGGTGTAGCAGGAGGACACTTTGGACCAGATCGGGTGATCAAGGCAATACTATTTGCGGGCTTCTGGTGGCCGACCCTTCACATGGATGCACATACCTATGTGAAACGGTGTGATGTCTGTCAGCGAACTCAGTATCCTATACGCAAAGATGAGATGCCACTGAAACCTATGATGGGTGGACGTGCATTCTCTAAGTGGGGAATAGACTTCGTAGGTCCTATTAATCCCCCAGCTAAGGGCTCCCATGCAGAATATATCATTGTTGCGACAGACTATCTAACAAAGTGGGTAGAGGTAAAAGCCACGACGAAGAACGATGCTCAAACAACTGCTAAATTCTTGTTTGAGAATGTATTCACAAGATACGGGCTACCTATAGAACTAGTAAGTGATAGAGGCACTCACTTCTTGAACGAAGTGGTTGAAAATCTACTCCAAGAATTCTTGGTAGTTCATAAGAAGTCTGCCCCTTATCACCCTCAAGCTAATGGACAAGCCGAAAGCACCAACAAGATCTTATGCAATGTACTGACAAAATTAGTGAACACTAAACGCTCTGATTGGGACAAACAGCTACACCATGCTGTTCGGGCATACCGAGTCGCCTACAAGATGGTACTCCAAGCCACCCCCTTTCACATGGTATTTGGCCAAAACGCCGTGCTACCTTTGGACTTCTTAATACCTACATTGAAAGTAGCACAAGAGCACGAATGGACGGGTCATGAACTCTCCTCCAGACTGTTTGACCTTGAACGATTAGGAGAAACAAGACTGAGAGCAGCTGCAGGGATATATGCAGCAAAGAAACGACAGAAGGCATACTTTGATGCCCACGTTAAGGATAAAGGTTTAAAGGAAGGCGACTTAGTTTTAGTCTACACATTGAAGCAACATGCGAGGAAACTGGAGAAGAGAGGCTACGGACCTATGATCATCAATAGGATCTCCACGAGTGGAGCAGTACAACTAGCCACTTTAGAGGGTGATGTTCTCCCAAACTATATTAGCGGATGCAGAGTCAAGTTGTATCAGGAACCTCTCACAGAGGAAATGCTAAGTCGACTCAATACTGCTAAGAAACGCAAAGAGGAAGAAAAGCGAATTCGAGAAGAAGCTCAAGCAGAAGCCCTAGAGCGCATACGGAGAATGAAATTAAGAAGACAAGGTAGAGAGCACCCTAGGCAAGATGCATATGCAGACCAAGGATATGACGTGGCTATGTGTGAAGTCTCAGGTGTTAGCTCACATAGGATAACTGATCGACGTCCTTTCATAACCTTAGATATAGGACAAGGAAAGAGTGCAAGGACTGTAAGAGCCTTGATTGACTCAGGTGCAGCCACTAGTGCTGTTAAATTGTCTTACTGTCAAGAGTTGCAATTAACTGTCAATCCTGTGGAAGCATATCTCATAGGATTGGGAGGCGTGGAAACCCCTTGCATGGGCGAGGTGGAACTTCCCCTCTATATTCACGATGAGGCAATGACAGTTAAAGTACTAGTATATCAAGATGAGGACCTCACTGAACCCCTTGTCTTGGGTCAAGACTGGATCTATGACCAAGCTGTCAACTTAAACCTAAGAAGTGGACTTCTTCAGGTATGGGTGAATCAGACTAGAATTACAATTGAGTTAAATAATGGAGCACTCAAGGAACTAGAAAAGACACACACTCCTGGTCCTTCCAGGAGTACACATGAAGATGACCATGCTGTTCTTGTCCAAAACTATGTGTTGCAGAGGAATGATGGTTGCAAAAAAGGAGTCAGGGATGCAACGGAATTCCCTTCTTTTCCAAAGGCCAGAGGGAGGCAGCAACCAAAGGTGGATCAAAAGCAGAAGAAGCAGAGTACTACCTATGTCGGAGATCAAAAGTACCTGCGCAGCAAAACGTCTCAGCTATTGAAACAAGTGTGGGTGCGGAAAGGCGAACACCCCGGTTGCACTCAAGCCAACCACACGGTCAAAGCCTCTTATTAGTAACCAACAACACGACACTAATAAGACGTCTTTCAGAAGTTCTTCTGCTAACGTGAAGTCTATTTGGGTGCCCAAGAAGTCGATGAAGGCCAGCCCACAATCAAGACAAATTTGGGTGCCTAAGGCTTGCTTGCGGGCTCAAATAACCCCACACAATTCACATCATACACGACAGGGTTCACTCGCTCAAGTAGCCGCCACCCACTCTTGTCTGATACACTCGAACACACTGCCACCTAGAAGCACGCACAGACTCACCCATAGATGGGTCCCTAAACAGCCCCCTTTTTCAAGTAAATACCCTATCACACCCTCCAGAGCCTCCACAAAGTCAAACTCAAAACCTATCCGTTGCATTTGGCAACCTAAAACTTGTAATAAACCCCCGGACCCCAATTGTAAATCCATGACCACCCACTAACTACTTCACTCTCACATCACATCATTCCGCTTAGCTCGTAGGTCTACCCAATTTCTAACTACACACACTAGCACCGAGCACTTATTAACCCCTAACCTCTCCCGAACTTTAGGTTAATGTTGTAACAGGGGACACCGTGTCATTTTTGTGTCCATTGCAATGTTAACATTTATTCATATATTCTCACAGAACCAGCTGCGAAGTTTTCAACATGGCTGAGGCAGCAGGAACTAGCTCTCACACAGAAACAAGCCCGCAAGTGGTGGACTTAGACAGTTTACCCGTTTTGCCTGAGACAAATGAAAGACCAGAAGAATTGCGGGCAATCAAAATCATACCTATTGCGGACCCTCCGCGTGGCCACACCATGCCCGTAGGAAAGACTTCCCACTGGTTTACTGAAGTGGCAGGACCCTTGGGTGAGGGAACGTACCTATGGGAATCAGAGTTGGACTTCAATGGGAAGCAAGGCAGATATCATTTCTTTACAAGAGAATTCGAGAAGTTACAAAATGCAGAAGGTCTACGTTCGATATGGGCAAAGGCAGGATTGGATGCATATTTCAGCGCACGGCTCCCAAAGCCTGACTTCATGCGATGCTACTATCTCATCAACACCTTGACTCCAAACCAGAACCCAAAAGGTGCAAGCTCATTTGTGATTCCATCTCTGACAAAGGGGAATGAGCTCAAGAGGTTCAGGCTATCAAACAACTTGGTGAGAGAGGCTCTAGATATGCGCCGAATGCATATTCCTACAGAAAAGGAAACCCTAGTACCGGATTACATGAAGAATCGAAGCCTCACCAAACTCAAGGACATGGTGTCCATGACACCTAATATTGCAATACACCTTCGCATGTGCATGCAACACTTTGCTTTTCCTGCTCAAGATAGATTCACCATGCCGCCCAAAAAGATTTGGTTTAGTTTGTATCTGGCAAAGACACAGAGCCTCACCATCAACTTATCCCACTGGATAATTGATCAGATACACCTAGCTCACAAACGATGGCCGCGGAAACAGGTTTTATATGGTTGCTGTGCTCTGACGAGAATCATTTATAGGTGTTTGGCTTATGACATCCCTATTCAACGGGCCCTAATGTGGAATCGTGTAGAGCAGTTTAGAGGCAGGACATCCACAGGACCCCCTTCTAAGAAAATGAGAGGCACTGTCCAAGTCCCATGTGCGCAACCACGTGGAGCCACCCTAACACCAGACGTCACCCCTCCACCCCGGAGAGTCCGACCATTCACACTCTGACTTCCAAGATGCAACACCGATGGTTCCACCTTGATATTCCCTCCTATCCCAACCAATCTTGAATTTCCCAGTGGTGCACCTTTGGAAGAACTCACTAATGAAGATTTCGAACAATTATTACCAGATGTAGAGCTGGAGGCAGAAGAGGCACAACAAGTGGAGAACGTGCAAGCGCAAGCCACAACCTCCCAAGCACCTGTCACCACAGTTGAAGTGGATGAAGAGGATGATGGAGATGAAGAACAGGAGGAAGATGAGGAGGATTATGATCAAGAGCATCAAGATGAGCAACAAGAAGTGCCAGAACTTGTAGGTGCACCAGCATATACAGCTCAACTACGAAGGTTATACGACACAATCAAAGCAGTACAAGAAAGGCATCAACTCTCTCTTGTATAAGGTCAAGCTTTGATGCAAGAAATGCTATCAGATGAGGGGGTGGACCAACATTTCATTGACACCCTCAAATTAGTGTCAGAATCTTTAGGAGTTTCGGAGGCTGTCCACACTGCAGTCCGCCAATCCGTGAGGTATGACAAACGCAGAGTTGACACATTACCACGAGCAGGTAAGACTATCAAAATACCCGTCACAGAACAAGAAGTACCCATTGAAACAACAGCTATCCCCACAACCACCAATGACCTCTCTGCCGAAACCTTCGTTCAGACGTCACCCATCTCACCCCAGCATCCTCCATCACCACCTTCTCCACCCCCACCACCACCTCCCACCATGGAAGAAACGACAGTCATCACCTCTACCTTCACTTATAACCCACCCTCATTCAAATCATTCTCATTTCGAGAACCCACCTCACAAGACACCCTCTTCTCCTTCGTCACCAATCCCTTGTACACTTCATCCCTTCTATCCTCCGAACCCATAACTGGCCATCCCATAATTCCAAGTGTAGTTGGAAACCCGGCACCCACCGAAGGCACCCTGTGTTTCCCAGCCTATTCCCCACTACGGGTACCTTCATTCCATGACCCTCACTTCCCATCTGGCCCCTACACCTCTTTCAACCTGACCGCACCACCCCAATACCCGTCCTTTGTGGAGCAGTTCATCCGCTCTCCAATGTTTCAGAGGCACGTTTCTCCGATGTTTGCAACGACATCAATTTACACGAACACCACACTCACTTCACCTACCATACCCACCTACATGGTAGCCTCTGTACACACCACCTTGTCTGACCCAATGGACATTTCACCAACCACAGCACCTCTCCCCACGATTCCACCATCTTCCCCTCCCTTACCCCCCACCTCACCACTCATATCATTGGCACACACAGCATTCACTACCCCCCTACCCAATCCCACCTCCCCTGCAATTCAAACTTTTCCCCTTGCATCTCATAATGTAAATAGCACGTTCAACACATTACTTCAGTGTACACATCAACTACAACAAGAATACCATCAATTGGAAGAACGCACTGCTGCCCTCCAGGCAGAATCTCAACGTCTGCAAGCTAGAGTCACCACTCTTGAAGCTGATTACCAAACACTCCTAACCGAGCATACCACCTTACAGCAGGCTCACTCCGAATTGGAATCAAAGACACCAACAGTAGATGATCAAGCAATCAAGGAACTAGAAACAGTGCTCCAAGCGCAAATGATATCTAATGCTACACTCAGACGCAACATTGGGCTATTAAGGAAGCATATGGCAGCAGCACTAGAAGAGAACAAGAGACTTCAACAATAAAACCAAGACAACTTTGAAGCGGCAATGGAAGGAACTGTAGGATCAACCATTAGCCCTACCAGATATAGAGCAGTCCCATCGGAAGACATTCGCATCTTACTTGAGGAGCATGCAAATTTTTTGGAGTCATATGAAAAGTTAGAGACTGAATGTGCAGACCTAAAGAAACAGATAGCCAGTGCCCCCACATCTCAACAGGAGCCGGTAATCTTGCAACACTCTACAGAAGAAGTAGAGACCCTTCGGAAACAGGTGGCAGAACTCCAAGCACGCCTCTTACCATATGAAAGGCCACCCTCGCCCATTGAAGAACCAGAACTTGAAACAGTAGTGGAAATCCCCGTCGATGACAGCTATGAAGAGCCATACGAGCCGATGCCGACACCCCGTGGTCGAACTACAGAGGAAGGACAAGACACTTTAGAAATTCAAGTTCCAGATTGGGTCAAAAGGGTCGAGAAAGTGGGTAAGACACATGATGATCGTATGGCCGTGCAAATGCAATCTCTCACAAATCTGGAAGAAACTGTCCTTCGGTCTTCCTACTTTCAAAACCTATCCCATCAACGGTTAATCACAACATCAGAGTCGCAATACATGCCTTATTTTGTCTTACTACATGATTATAATGCAGAAGTCAAAAGACATACAGGGAAGGAGCCCACATTCGCCACTCAATTTGAGCTAGGGGATTTACCGACAGATGCACGTGCTGGCTCGATCTTCCAACCTAATTGGCGTGCACGTCTACTAACCGACTACCCAGAGATGATGAGCACCTGGGCAACCATGCCATTATATATCAAGTATAATCCATGCTATTGCCCAGTGGTACGTCGCAGATCCTGGCAAGCATTTGCAATCAAGGTACACAACAATAAAGAATGCTCGGCTTGGGTTAACTATCCATATTTTGCTCCGCCTCGGGGGACCCCAACCGTAGCCTACATGATCTCAACAATTCGGCACTGGTCTACACGTCTAAATAATGTACCCGACATAGCAGCGAAAATGTGTATGAAGATATTCGAGCTCATGACCATTGTCTTCAAAACCTTTCGGAATGTACAAGCTCCATACATCTTTGCCCCTGGATTCTCTCAAGGTAACAAGGATTTAGTCTACGACATGAGTCAGACCCCCTCGGTCACTATAATCTTTGCTTGGCATGCACGAATAAAGTACTTACCCGCATGCTTCAAGCAGACATTTGAGGAAATGTTCTCTATGGGATTCTGGGAATATCATTCGGAAATTTTCATTCCCAGACCCACACATTTGCTACACCTATTCGCAGTAGAACAAGCGATCCATGCAGATCAGTTACGTCTACCACATCCGGACATTCCAGGACCAATTGATTGGGATCGTATGATGACAGACTTGGCCAGAGGACTACGCCTACAAGAACATCAGCTTGCCACCCAGGTTATGGAATATTACATCCAACACTCCCAACAACAAGGGTCTGTCAAGGACGACAGACGCGAGAGAGGGGGGGGTGTTGAAAGCAGTATGGGCACCCAAACTGACTAGACAAGGAAGCCAGCGGAGAGAGTCAGAGCGAGGTGAAGGAGTAAGTAGACAAAGCAGTCGACGCAAATCTGGCAGATAGGCCTTCAAATTTTTGCAAATCAACATCTTTATAACAGTGATTCTTATCACTAACAATCATTGTAAATACCATTTCATATTTTTGTAGCTCCATTTTGTGCAAGCCAAGGAGTCCTTGAGCTTGAGGAGCCTTAGAAGTACCTACATATCAATTTTCGTATTTTTTAGACTCCGTTTAAGCCCTCAAATTGGCCCTGGAACCTAAATTTTAACTAGGCCGGACACTAGGTCTGGACAGGGCCAAAACCTAGTCAAAAACTATAAAAAGAGCTAGAGAGCTCATTTTTGAGGTTAGATTTTAATTGAAACGAACTTGTAAGAGCTTTTTGAAAGTAATCTAAGAACTCCATTGCTTCTCACTCTTTGTCTTGCCGTGTGTGCGCATGTGTGTGTATGTGTGTGCATGTTTGTGTGCTTCTCACTCGCGCACTTGTGCCTCCACTTGCTCGAGGTCTTCATACCATCCTCACGTCTTCCCGGATTGACATTAAAGGAGGTGCTACTCATCACTGAGCTACAGAGAGCCATGTAGAGTGAACATTGAGAGAGAATCTAAAAAATGAGGAGATGGTAGTGAAAGGGTATCAACAAGATATGGACTGCAATGCTTATGAGTAAATGAGTGAAATTGTGGTAGTGAGGTGTAGTGGAGACAAGAAAAATGAGTAAACCCATTGTTCAAGAGGAAATATGTCATTATCCCTTCCCCATCACCCTTTGCTATAGCTATCTTCAGGGTATGTATTTGTATCTTCAAGGCAATGCTATAAGTAACTAGTGTTTGTGTCTGTTACACTTATGTGTTCCTCGAGTAGCTTTGATGTGAACCTTTTCCCTATACATGGGCACTTTTTACTCTAGTGCTGGCTAGAGGTTTTTTCCCCATGTTACCACATACTTGATACTCTCATATGTGGTGGTACTTTGTACTTAGGGATATTATTAAGCTCTTACTTCAGTTCAGTTCATCGATCAATAGAGAGAGCTATTCCAGCCATCGTCTTCTCCGTGTGTCTTGCTGCGTTTGTGCTCCTTTGTGTGTGCTTCTTGTGTGTCTCTCGCACTTCTACACACACCCAACAGTGGTATCAGAGTAGGTTCAGCTTCTTCTCAAGTTTCGGTTTTTCGCGTCGCGGCGCGCGCGCACTTTAACAGTGCAAATCGACTTCAGAGCATAGAAGTGTGAATTTCAGCAACCTGGAAACATTTCCACCAGGTGCGCTAGGGTTTTACCCCCATTTCGAAGCCATTCGTGCAGTCAGAATCGCCATCAGAGTGACGGTTTGTGAGCTGAAATTTCAGCACTCATTTCAGTTTTCGTCGAAGTGAAGATTTTGTCACATTCTTGTTCCTTAGTGAAATGGCGGGCAGCAATGACTTGTTTGGCATGCTTCAAGCTGAAGATAAGCTTGATGGGACCAACTATCCGATGTGGTCTTACATGATGAAGCACGTTCTTGTTGCAAAACAACTTTGGAACATAGTGGCAGATGTAGATCGAAGACCGGCAGGTGCTTCTACTTCACATTCTACTGTCACAGATGGAGCTTCTTCTTCGAGTACAGTGGTTTCTCCTTCTCCACCTACACAGAGCAGCTTAGATGGGATGGAAAAGATGTTCAAGCTCATGCTTTGATTGCGCTTTCAGTGAAGCGTCATATAGTTCCACACATTCGGTCATGTTCTACATCACGACAGGCATGGGACACTCTTGCTTCTTTGTATGCCGTGCGTAATGAAGCACGTGTTGCATACTTGAGGAAGCAACTTGAGGATGTATGTATGGCTGAAAATGAGTTAGTGGATGTGTATGTGACACGCATCAAGGACTTGAAAGAGCAATTGGAAAACATAGATGAGATCATTCCGGATGCATCACTCATTTCTACATTGTTGAAAGGATTACCGGAATCCTTTCAAAGCTTTGTTACTACACTCTGTTTGGTTGCAAAAGGAAATCCTAATATGTATGCATTTGATGAGGTTGTGTCTCTTCTTTTGCAAGAAGAGCAATCTAGAGTGAATAGGAGTGGTTTGATTGAGGGAACGCAAGCACTTGCTATCTCACAAAAGGGGAAAAGCAAGTATGGTTCAGCTTTTGGTTCATCAAAACCAAAGCCTCAAGCTTCCTCTTCCACTCATTCCTCTAACGATGGTGATTTGCAAAAGAAGAAGAGATGCAAATATTGCCGGAAGGCTGGTCATACTATTGATGAGTGTAGAAAGCTTGCTAAACGCGATGAAAAGAAGAAGGAATCCGGCATGTCTATTGCTGAAAATTCAGCAAATGCAAAGAATGATGAAGCTAACATGGCTCAAGATTTTTGGGCATGTGTTGTTACATGTCATTATGATGCTTCTTTACATTCTAATTGCATGGTTGTGAGTGAGGCTGATTCGGATTGGTTCTTTGATAGTGGTGCTTCAAAGCACATAACATCATGCAAAAGATTTTTTGCCTCTTTGAAAGATGCACCTAAAGGAGGACATGTGGTGTGTGCAAACAATGCCTCTTATCCTATCATTGGAGTAGGAGAAATTGAGCTTACGGCTGCAAATGGAGGTGTGATTCTCTTGAAAAATGCATTGTATGTGCCCGGTATCAAGAAGAACTTAATTTCAGTTCCGTTGATTGCCAAAGCAGGACTTCATGTACACTTTGTTGATGATAAGTGTATGGTTCATGATTTCAGCAATGGCGATGTTATCGTGATGTCCGGTACATTATGTGATGGTTTGTATCGCATGGATACATACAAGAGGGCTGCCTCGAATGCCTTGGTTGCTCATACTTCTTCCATGGCTGAAATGGAGCTTTGGCATGCTCGTTTTGGTCATTTAAACTTCAATATTTTGCTCTACTTGCAAAAGAAGGACATGGTTATTGGCTTGCCTACACTTGAGTCCATTGAAAAGCATGCATGTGAAGGTTGCATTCTTGGAAAAATGCATCGTGCTTCTTTTCCAAAAGATAGTCACACACACACTACAAGAAAATTGCAACTTGTTCATAGTGATGTATGTGGTCAGATCAAGACTCCATCTTTTGGGAAGCATGTATATTTTGTTACCTTCATTGATGATGCTACTCGCCATACATGGGTGTATCCTATGAAAGCAAAGAATGAGGTATTTTCTTGCTTCAAAGCATTTTTAGCTATGGCTGAAAATTTTTCTTCACAAAAGCTTTTGACTCTACGCACGGATCGTGGTGGTGAGTACATGTCACATGAGTTTAATGCTTTTCTTCGTGAAAGAGGTATTTCACACCAATGTACGGTGCCATATACACCTCAACAAAATGGTGTTGCCGAGCGTAAAAATAGAAGTTTACTTGAAATGGCACGATGTATGGTTAAAGGAAAGCATCTTCCTCATAAGTTTTGGATGGAAGCGGTCATGTGTGCAAATTATGTGTTGAATCGCTGCCCTACAAAAGCATTGAGAGTCATCACTCCTTATGAGGCTTGGAATGGTCATAAGCCTATGGTTAGTCATATGTGTGTGTTTGGTTGTTTGGCATATGCTCTTGTGCCATCACAACAACGTCACAAACTTGATGACAAGGCAAAGAAATGTATATTTGTTGGTTATAGTGTTGAAAGTAAGGGATATCTGTTGTACCATCCATTGACGAACACAATTATTGTGAGTCGAGATGTGGTATTTGCTGAAAATTCAGTTTTCCCTCTACTTGAATGCAAAAAACTGCCAACAGTTAGCTCACAAGATGTGCTCGATACACTCATGCCTTTGTTCCAAAATGGTGCGCTTGACTATGGCCATGTAGACCAGCCAACTGAGGTTCAAAGGGCTGAAAAATTCCAGCCAAATAGGGCTGAAAATGCAGAGAATTTCCAGCCAAACATGGCTGAAAAATTTCAGCCAAAAATTGCCAAAACTGTTGGAAATTTTCAGCCACATATGGTTGAACATTTGCGTCCAAATATGGCTGAAACTGAGCACGAAATTCAGCCCACGCATGATGTACATATTGAAGATGTTTTACATAATGAACGCATGTCTATCAAGAGTGCACAATCTATGCCAAAGTGGCTGAAACAAACGTTGCAGGACAGCAAATTGAGTGGACCTTTACTTGGTAGAACAAGGTCAAGCTCTCACCATGCATCAAGTAATTTTGTGGATTATTCTCTTATTGCTACAGCATGTAATGAAGAGCCACTTTCTTTTGAAGATGCATGTGACGATCCACAATGGATGAGTGCTATGCAATCAGAAATGGATTCCATACATAGGAATGGTACTTGGAAGTTATGTGAATTGCCAAAAGGAAAGAATGCCATTGGTACAAAGTGGGTTTACAAGATTAAGAGAAAATCTCATGGTAGAATTGATCGCTACAAAGCTAGATTGGTTGCCAAAGGATATGCGCAACAATATGGCATTGACTATGAGGAAACTTTTGCACCTACTTCACGCATGACTACCATTCGTACCGTGGTTGCATTGGCTGCCCATCGAGGTTGGAAAGTGCATCAATTAGACATAAAGACAGCCTTCTTGAATGGAGATTTGCAAGAAGAGGTCTATGTGAAGCAACCTCCTGGATTTGCTATGAAAGGGAAAGAGCATATGGTTTGTCGCTTGCATAAAGCCTTGTATGGTCTCAAGCAAGCTCCACGTGCATGGTATGACAAAATACATAAGCACTTGATTGCTCTTGGCTTCACATGTTGTCCGATTGAAAGCACACTCTATGTACGCAAAAATGGGGCTGATCTTATAGTGCTTGTTCTTTATGTCGATGACATACTCTTGACTGGGTCATGTAATGCAAAACTTGACATTCTTATGGCTGATTTGCAGCATACTTTTGATATCACTTATCTTGGTCTTTTGAGCTACTATCTTGGCATCCAGTTTGTATCCGTTGAGGGGGGAATTGTTATGCATCAAGGAAAGTATGTTGAAAAACTACTTCAGCGTTTTGACTTTGAGGATTGTAAGCCAATTTCCACACCAGTTGAGACAGGATTCAGGTTCTCAGTTGAGGATTCCAGTGATGCATTTGATACTTCTCTTTATCAGCAAGTTGTGGGATGTCTTATATATGCATGCAACACAAGGCCGGATATACAGTATGCAGTTTCCCAGTTGAGTCGATTCATGCATAGCCCTGGCACTAAGCATTGGTAAGCGGTGAAACGTGTGTTTAGATATCTTCGAGGTATATCGACACTTTGATCTATTGTCTCAGTGGCTCTCGAACCCATAGCTCATAACTACGATGTAGAGATGATCTCATAGTACATGGTGCATCAGTTGGAGTAGTGCAAGCTTCTATTTCTGCAATGGAAGATTATGACCACACTACAATGATTAGGGACCAGTTAGAAGTGCTCACAAGAGCGTCGTAGTGCATTATAGTTGGTATAGTGGTAGTTGCAACGTTTCTACCAAATAGGCATCTATAAGAGGTAGTGGCTTGTGTATCAGAGGATGCAATTGAAGCCTTGTTTGGTCTAATATCATTCAAATATGAATACAAGATTTCTTAGTTGGACCAAAATAACCCATTGCCTCACGTTCTCCACTTCATGGTCCAAGTGTTGAACCTGCAAAAGAAAAGCTTTCACGATCTTGTATACATTCTATTTTTTTATTCAAGAATTTGAGCTGTAGGAGGTGAATTGGGTAGTATACCTCTACAAGCAAGTGAATATGGAAGCATGGTGGATGGAGCCAAAGCTTTGTGAAGTGAAGGCCCAACAATCACATGCTAGTGTGTTCTTTAAGCTCCTCTTACATGAGTCCAAGCCATTCTTAGTAAGGAATCACATAGTAGAAAATGTTAGATTTAGTTTTTTTATCTAAGAGGAAATCTATGGCTCTGGGTAGCTCGTTGACTAACATACAAAATACCTGAAAAGCTTTGAGCTCCATGGTCCTAGAAGTGCTAGTGAGTCTGCTAGTCAGGAGCAAGTTGACAATGTGAAAGCTTCTAATTTGAATGACATCCCTCATTTGCAAGATAAGGGGAAGAGGCTTGTAAACGAATCCTAGTTTGACTCCATTGATAAAGAGCATATTGATTTGGACTAGCATATCCACCCAGGTCATCAGAGTCACCCAGGCCATGTGTTCGGCCGGGTGTAGAAGCATTGTATTTAGAAATATATTTCTCTGCTTTCGATAAACTAGAAAGGTACCTGACATTTGGCAAGCGTTGTAACCGATATTAATATAAAGAAGTTTGCCCACCATGCAGACAAGGACGATACAAGAAGGTTTTGAGATGGACGTGAAAGCTTGTGGTACTGCGGGCATGGTTGCTGCATATGCTAGTGTACACTGTTCTCTGTCATTTCTATCTCTGTTATTTCTAGTGTACACTGTTCTCTGTTATTTGCGTGATAATCTAATGCTAGTCGATTAAGTGACAAAATTTGACAACTCAGTTGGTAGGAAAAGTGAGAGGTTTTTGACTCTCAGATTCCTCCCCTCTAAGAAAACTTACAATGGAATCTGAGAGTGCAAGCTTTATAAAAACAAACTTGATGAAATGTGCAAATGTGCAAAGAATGAGATTATAGAATCACCGTGATAAAAACGGGCGCCATGGATCAAAGAAGTACCCAAAGAACTACAATGTTAGCATCACAGAAAAGCACAACCATCACACCGACTCATGCTTGCAAAGAATGAGATGAAGGTAATAGTGCAACGAACGCAAACATAGAAGGAAATTGACCATAAAACCCATCAAGAATGGTGCCCCATTGTTGAAAGAAGAACAAAAGTAGCAAGGGACATTAAGGATCAATAGCCGGCAAATGGGGGCCTTGCATCAGAAAAACTCCATATCCAATGGGTTCAATTGCTTAGCATCCCATAAATGGAATGAAAAGAATCCACACAATGAAGCAAGCAAAGAGATGGAAAAAAATTGTGCATAGATAAGAAGGGACACCATCACCAAGGCGGCAAGAGACATCAGATAAAGCATCAGACAAAGAGGTGAACTATAAATGTTGAGTTTACAGTTTCCCTCGTGGTAGTAGGTAAGGGAAGAGACCCATCAGATCAACGGCCTTGAGATGTGATGTCTGTTGAAACTTCTGTAAGAAGACATTGCATCGGAAATTCCTTTCTCTAGAAGCCAACTGCAAAAAGTGGTGATCATGCCAGCTAACAATACACAGTGATTTCCTGGCAGCCGCTTGAGTGATGGATGACACACTGTAAGCTATGTTTGTCTGGTTGCATATAAAAATGGTATGAGATACCAGTTGTCAACGCTTTACAAACAAAAATAATAATAATTAAAATAGAATGCTCATTTCTCTTGCAAACTTCTATAGCTCCCTCCAAGAATGTGGAACTGATGATAATAGTCTTTTCGAAAGTGAAGGGGGATCTTATGTCGTTAATTCACCGGAATACAAGGCATGAAAAATTTGGACAGTAAACTGCTGAAATTGTGAAAACATTAATTTTCAAGATATATATATATATATATGTGTGTGTATGTGTGTGTACATACACACACAGGCACAAACACACACACACACACACAAACACACACACACACACACAAACACACACACACACATATATATATATATATATATATATATATATATATATATATATATATATATATATATATATATATATATATATATATGTGTGTGTGTGTGTACATACACACACAGGCAAAACACACACACATACATATATATATATATATATATATATATATATATATATATATATATATATATATATATATATATATATATATATATATATATATATATATATATATATGTATATGTGTGTGTACATACACACACAGGCAAAACACACACACATACACATATATATATATATATATATATATATATATATATATATATATATATATATAGATATATATATATATAGATATATATATATATATATATATATATATATATATATATATATATATATATATATGCTGGTGTGCCACATATACAGATAGATACAAGAGAGATGTGTACGTGTGTGATTCGCTTTTAAAAAAATGCATTAAACATCAAAATTAAAATGATTTAAACGTTAGCAAAGGTCTGTCAATAGTGCTTTGCGTTAGGCTGTCCGTTTTTCCCTTTCATGTACTTAGAAACCCTGTGTATAAGGCATAGCTGCAGAAAGCTCCAAAGCTGGACGGAAGAGAAACAAACAAGATATGGATAATCTTTTTATTCTTTGTTCTTTCTTCAAAATCGGCGGCATCCAATAATTGTGCGCAAACAATCGCTTCTCATGTGGCTTGTTATCCATCAAGATTAACACAGCAGCGTACGATTATTGTTTTATTTTTAGTTTTTTAAACAATATGTTAGAACGAGGCTTAGTCTGCCTTGCTTGAATTAATAAAAAAAATCACACTAATACAGTGAACGAACAAAGTGCTTTTGAGATCCTCTCTATCTCACATAGCAAGGGTAATATTTAAAATGTCGAACAAAGTGCTTTTGAGATCCTCTCTATCTCACAAAGCAAGGGTAATATTTAAAATGACTAGGGTTCAGTGTAAGATCTAAGTTTTAAAGAAAGCTACAGAGAAGGTTAATGAGCTTTTAATCGCCATCATGGGCAATCAGTTTACTTTTGATCTCGTTATATGTCATAATGCAAACCCTATGGTGTCTGAGGGGAGGGGACTTTTTACAACTACTAATTCTTCTCCCTAGCAAGGCAAGAGATTTCTCAATCGACCATTCTTTTGGAATGTAATTGAGATTGGCCTAACATCTTTCTTTCCAAAACTTCTAAAGTGCTTACCCTCTGATAGATTTCTACAAGACAAATGAGCAACCAATTGCTTCCAGCTTATTTGACTTTGTAACTTCAAACCCTTGGCAACAATTTGTCAAGCCGAGGGAATCTTAGCGCACGAAAAGAAAAGGTGACCAATGTTTTCTCTACAACCAAGACAACTTTTACACCACTCAAGTACTCCACAATTTCTTTTTAGCTTTGATATCGATCCAAATTCGCTAGTGGAGAATTTTCCACATTAAAACTGCCTTTTTGTTCTCAATATGGGGTGCCATAGGTACACAAACTTAAATTGCCATTTGATGCGGCACCATCTCCTATTGATGGCGATATGCACATCTAGGTGTTTCTTGAAACTCATCCTCTTATCCAATTTGTTTCCATTTATCCTTCTTAAGCCTTCAATCTGCGAGTGATCATGTCCAAAAAGGAAGCAAGTCTTTGAGTTCTCTTAAGGAATTGATTTTGTGCGTTGAAAGGCCCCAATCTTCATAGTCGACTCTCTTGGTTTGGTTTATGTCCTTGAATCTAATCCAATGTTTTCTCTCCCAGAGATGTTTCCACACACGAAACCCTTTTTTCCATAGCTTTTTTGCCCTTTGGAGGTATCTCTTTGATTCCTCCTATGAGAAACTAAATAAAATCATTTTGTCTAATAATCCCTTCTGCCTATTACCAATCATCATTGATCTTGATGTATGGCTTCACCTTGTTCCATCTCTTCCATAAGGATCAGAGTAAGTCTGACCCTTTGGGAGTCACTAGAAAGGGAGAAAACATCAAACTGAGCGAGCAAAATGCCATGAGCTCATATAAATCCACAGTAGGCAAAAGATAATTTAGCAACCCGTCCTCGGGATAAGCAGATCATAACAGATATTTGTAACCTTCTCCAGAATACTTGAATCCTGTAGAATGATCTTCTACTACCATTCGAATCTTCTTGAGCGAGTAAAGAACATGGTTACCGCTCTCAACCCTGTTAACACTCTAAAGAAAGGTTATGCTACATTCAAGGTGGACACAGTCATAGTAACAGCAAGAGTACTTCAGCTGTGATTCCAAGAAATAATGCAGATATGTACTCCACAATGCTCAAGGTAAAGCCGTGTAACGCGCTATTCTCTCTTCCTCTTGGCTATGATGTGCTCTCTATCAATAGGAACCTACAATGAAAAGCAATCCCTCCAAAAGTATCTGAACTGATTGCTTCGTCTGTGTCCCTCGAAATCCACAGAACTCAGTTCCGGCATTATCCCTACCTTTCTGCGTCCACCGTCCTTGACCTGTTGAGTACTTGATAACTGTGGTTCTTATCTGAAGATGTAAACGAGGTTTTAGAGGATAAGATCTCGCATACAGAAATTATCAAGTCCTTGCATATTAACAATTTCTTTCTGGTGCTAGAAAACAGTACGTTTCTCTACGTCAACAAACAAAACGCCTCAGATTTGCAAATCAAATAGCAGACTCGTGTCGTCAGAATATCCTTTTTCTCATGTATCGCTCATATTCCTTTAAAAATGGAAGCACTTCTTCCCTGCGCATGCCACAAAACTTCTGCATAGTCACAATAACCGCCTCTGTAAACGAGATCTTCTGCAACTGTCGACATAAAACCATAACGAGTACATGCTCATCAAGAGCAGCGTTGTAACATGTTCACTCTTATACAGCGGATCCGTGCCCTTTCTTGAGTTATGCGTTTGCAGAACGCACTCAAGAGCCAAGAGTCAAGACGCATCAAACCAGTAAGTACTGACTGGCAGATTAAGGTCGCTGAACCCTCCTTTTCCTGTCATGTGTTCATCATTTGTTCTTGAATAAATTCTTCGTCTATAGCACTTCTTGCCGAAACAAAATCGACATACCGATGACCATCACCTGAATCGACGTTTCCGTGCACATGATATTCTGCAAAAGCAAATTGCATGCTTAGTGCTATATCTGCATTTCGACCGATGGAATTACACTCAGGTAAATTTGAGCAGAGAGGTAGAAGAGGAAATGCACGACCTTGTACAAGCGAGGGAGGCAACTTTTTAAAATTTTGTGTATTTCTTTCCCCCTCTATTTGCAAGCTCATATAGACTAGCTTTCACCTCCCGGACTAAGAGCATGTTAAATTGTTATATCACTACAGCTTTGTACAATTATGGTTATGGTTTCCCTATCATGCTTTGGATAGAGGATCTTTCTAATCTCATTATCTTGCATATGGCGATCTCACCTACGATAGATATTTGCCTATAGATGGCCTAAGAAGAATCTTTGGCCAACTTGGTGAGATTGGACCTTGTTGGCTTGAGAAGCACCTCATACCAACTTGGTGAGATGGTAGCCGTATGGATGTAATATATGATCCACCACGTCCACTTGTAATATAGTCATAATGTATTGTATTCTCAAAAAGTTACCCCTAGAGACAAGAATGCGTTGTGGGATCAAGATCCTTCAATTGTACTACAAATAAATTAGGCCATAGTGTCATTCTTGTGAGCATCAACGGCTTGTTGTTGACCACATCTGGCATTGTCACAAGTAACAATTTTCACTAGCTTGAAGAAAAATCTTGATTGAAGGCATTGTGAGAAAATTGGTTTGGCTTTTTGACTTTGGGTTTTCTTTGGAGATTTTCATTCTAGGATTACTTCAAGAATCACTTGAGCTTCAAGCCTAATCTTCAACTCTTCCAACCCTACTTTCGGCACCTTCCATATATAGTGGTAGTTTCCATGTGTTCTTTGAATTTTTTTTTTAGTGTCATAGAAATGCTCTTTCGTTTCGTGGCACACTTCCCTTCATCGTCCATCCTCAATTTTTGACTTCTCGAGATCCTTGATCTTATATTGAAGGATGTTTGGGTCCACTTGGGGAGCAATACTCATGCTACGCGTGTTTGATCATGGTGATTCTTTATTTATTGATGAGCAACCTTGGTTTTATGGGAGGGATTGGTGTTGGCAACAAGACCTTGTCCTTGTTGTTCGGGGTTCCGACTTGATAGGTTTCCTTCCTAGGGAAGGGTCAAAAAACCATAGGGAGATCCCAAATGCCAGAATTTCATCTAACAATGCTTTGATATATGATCATCTTTGAAGTTTCATGCCATGTTTCTAGAAAGAATGATTCCCATGGGGAATTATGTAAAAAAAGTTTCAATGTCTATTAGCAAGCATGCCTTTCTAGTACTATGTGTCAACTTAAATGGTGCTTGAGGTTCAAAGCAGGTAAGTCAAAACCAATCAAGTATCCTCTTTGAATCGAACTACACAAACCTCACTTTTTACCTTTGCATTCTCATAATTTAATTTGTATCCCTTATGACTCACTCATTTGGAACCAAAGTGGTTGGGGGGCGGGGGGGTGAGGTTGTAGATACAAAAAGGCACCCCTCATGCATTTGACACTTGATGAAGCTCCTGAATTTCAATGTAAGCAAGCTTAAGCATAGAGATATCAAAGTGTATCAACATGGACCTAAGCCACATATCTTTGTTGTCAAAGAATAATGATAGACTAGGCCGCTTAGAGGAATTTCACATGGAAGTGGAAGCCACTCTCCCTATGGATCCTACATGGAAAACTATAACTAACATCAAGAATAAACTTTTCACCACCAATGAGAGGAAAAATGGATAAGATAATGAGAACTCATAAAAGAGTTTGGAGGAATCCAAACCCCTTTGGAAGGTTTCTAATTCTTTAGAGAAGGAATTTAATGAGTTGGATTAATTTGATGGTTGTATTCAAGTGGAAGACGCAAAGAAGTAAGTGTAGGATACCTCCCAACATGACTATTACATAAAAAAAGAGCATATTTGAATATTCAGAACCCAATCACTAGTTTGGTGATCCCTAATACCTTTACAAAGAAGGTAGGGACTAGTAAAAATGTAAAACCACCACACAAGCATCCATTCTAATGACCATTGGGTGATTGCTAGTTTTGGTGGCCCTCACCCCTTTTTTATCAACTTTATCTATGTGTTCAACTCTACCTTTGTGAAAAATGAGTGTTGTTCTCCTTCAGGTAGTCCACTACCCTTGTTATCCTTATTGGGCACTTCAATAGGGCGGGAAATTCTCACTATTGGTAGAAGTGCAAAGTTCAGTTCATTGATGGGGTTGAGAGAATGAAACGGGATTTGCTTATGCTTGTGGATATCTAAGTTCTCCCTCTAAATGGGTATCAGTCTCATGGGCTACTACCTATTTCTTGTTTTCTTCGGTATGAACTACATGAAGATCCCCATGGGTTTCTGTGGATTCATCAATTCTCCATTTTTTACTACATTAGGTGACATATTGAGTCCATCTCGAGATCTTTATTAAGGAAAGGGATCTCGCTAAACCAATGACAACATGAAATAGTAAAGACTAGTGAGAGTGTCCTCAAAAGAACCTAAAAAGAATTGAAACTAACAATAAATGAGAGAGGAGAGAAAATATTCAATGGACTCACTCACATATAGAAAGAGATCTAGGAAAAACATGATCTCCAATTTAGGCTCACCAAGGTCAAAATTAAGATTAGATGCAAGGAAGAAACAACTTGATGATACCTGAAACTCTTCTTTAAAGAATTTAGGATGGGGAAAGTTGATAAAACATCTAAGGAGATGTATCAGTTGTTGAAGAAGAAGAAAATCAAAGAGTACATCCCCTTGATGACCCAAAAAGAGTTGATGGATCACACTTTCAAGAGAGAAGCATGAATTTAAATTTGAATCAAATGTGTAGGGATCAAAGTGTGCTTGGCCTACCAAATATCTCCAAGAAACACATGATATATAAGTGTAGTGCTTGTCAGCTTGGGAAATCACATAGACAACCCTTAATGAAGAAGGGATACATTCATGATGACTTGTTGGAGCTAGTCCACACAGATGTTTAGGGACTTAGCAAGGAACCCTCAACTTCAGGATCCATGTACTATGCATCTTTTATTGATGATTGTAGTAGATGGACCATCCTACATTTTATGAAGCATAAGGATGAAGTATTCTCATGTTTCAAGAAGTATATTGCTCTTGTTGAGAATCAAACAGGTAAAACACTAAAGAGGCTAAGGTCAAATGGAGGGGAAGAGTATTTCTCCCATGAATTTGATGCTTATCTCCAAGAGAGGGGTACTAAGAGAGAGATCACAACTAGGTACACTCCATAGCAAAATGGAGTGGTAGAGAGAAGGAATAGGGCCATACTTGAAGTTGCAAGGTCTATGCTTAATGAGAAAAAATTACCAAATTATTTGTGGGTATAGGCTGTATCTACAACCACCTATCTCATCAATAGACTCCCATCAAAAGCATTGGATGGGATGAAACCCTATGAAGCATGGAATGGAAGAAGACCTAGCCTTGTTCATTGCAGGATATTTGGATGCATAGCTTATGCACATATTACATGTCAAATCAGAGGTAAAATGGATCCTAAAGCACAGAATTATGTGTTCATTGGATATGACTTAAATTAAAAAGGGTATAGGATATATAATCCAAGCACAAAAGGTTTTATTATTAGTAGAGATGTTGTCTTTGATGAAAACAACTCTTGGTTTGAGGATGATTGCAGGAAAAATCAAGCTATCTTATGATCTAGAGGAGGACTTCCCAACATTACAAAAGGGGAGTGACCACTTACATGAAGAATCAAGTGATTCTGATGATAATCACAAGACACCAAGGAGCAATATCCATGCTAGGAGCAACAAAGGTAAAGAAAAGATACAAGAGTTGAGAGATGTTGCAGAATCTTCTCAACAAATAATAAGATAAACTAGGGAAAAAAGAAAGCTAGAAAGGTATGTATTTGACACTTCTCTAGTCACGAAGCAATCAATTTATATTTCCCAAGATATCAACTCAAAAGAAGCATCAACGTTTGAAGAAGTTAAGAAGAAACCATAATGGATAGAAGCAATGGAAGAAGAGATAGAAGCTCTTCAAGAGAATCAGACTTGGGAATTGGTTCCCAAGAATCCATTGATGAAGATCATTGGATCTAGATGGATCTACAAGCCAAAGAAGAACTTGGATGGATCAATAAATAGGTATAGAGAAAGGCTTGTGGCCAAAGGGTTTGCGCAAACCCAAGGTATAGATTATGAAGAAACTTTCTCTCCTGTGGCAAGGATCCCTACAATCAGAGTACTTATGAGTGTAGCTGACTCAAAGAATTGGAACATCTATCAGATGGATGTAAAAAATGCATTGTTAAATGGTTGGATTTCAAAGGAGGTGTACATGGCATAACCTCCTATTTATAGATGAGACACATCCTGAATATGTGTGTAAACTTAGGAGAGCTCTATATGGATTGAAGCAAGCGTCTAGAGCTTGGAACCATAGACTAGTTACCTTCTTGAAGGACAAAGGATTTCAATTAAGAAATGTAGACCCTTAACTTTTCATTAAGAAAAGTAAGTATGAAATGATATACTTATGTGTGTATGTAGATGATATAATTCTTAGAGGTGATGACGTTGATGGAATTAGAAAGATCAAAGCACAAATGAACGAGGAATTTAAGAAAAGTGATCTTAGATTGCTCACTTACTTCCTTGGATTAGAAGTAGTCTACACAAATCAAGGGATGTTCCTTTCACAAAGAAAGTATATTAAAGATATGCTTACCAAGTTCAAAATGCAAGAATCTAAAGTTGCAGGTACTCCCATGGAGGTCAACCACAAATTAAGTGCTCATGAGGGAGAAATTATTGAAGACATCACAAGCTCTCAAAGCCTAGTTGGGAGTTTGAAGTATGCTACTCTAACTAGGGTTGATATTTGCTATGGAGTAAGTGTGCTTAGTCAAGTCATGCACACCCCAAGGAAACCTCACTTGGATGCAGCAAAGAGGATATTGAAGTACTTGAAAGGAACGATAAATGAAGGCTTATATTACCTCTACACATCTGATTTGAATGTAAAGTTGTTCACTGATGCAGGTTGGGCAAGCTCCAAAGGTGATAGAAGAAGCACATTAGGATATCTCTCATTCGCAAGTACAAAGCTCATATCTTGGTCTTCAAAGAAGCAACCTACAATTTCTCTCTCCTCAACTGAGGCTGAATACAGAGGGTTAGTAAATGCAACACAAGAAGTTATGTGGATCCCATACATATTTGGAGATAATATGAGCTCACTTCATCTACCTGCTAATCCTATCTTTCATGTGAGGAACAAGCATATAGCAGTCCACTATCATTTTGTTAGGGAAAAGATTGTGAGTAAGGAGATACAACTCTCTTATGTATCTACTCATATGCAATGTGCAAATATGATGACCAAATCATTGGATGGAAGAAAATTAAATAGGTTTAAATCTATGATTGGATTGCAGGAGATACCAAAGGATTGAAGACTCAAGAATCTTATGCTTGAGGGGGAGTTGTTGGTACATTTGGCAAGCCTAGATGCTTGACCAAATAATCACGACTTCTCACATACTCATCTTAGCTCACATGTGTAGGGCATATGAATACCTATTCTAAAGGTTTTGGACTTTACTTCACTAGATAAAAGTAAAAGGAAATGAGATAAGGAATCTCCTGATATTAGGGGACCAGAACCATGATTTATATGGTGATTGGAATCAAATCAATTATCACCTAAAGTGTAGGAACACTTTTAGGTGAGGAAAATTCAAATTTCAAATTCTCTGTATGTGTATAAATAGAGGTGACTTTTAGTCGTAGAATATGATAGAGAAGAGAGAGCCATTGAACCTCATGGTTGAGCATACATTGAGCTCACATATGTATGAGCAAGTCCACTACATCTCCTTTGTATCATAAATTCATTAGCACAGAGAATGTGATCCATTTGTTCATGATAATATATGTCTACTGTTCTATGTTGTAACCTCTTCATTTCAGTGATCTTGTTTGATTGTGTTCTTTGCATGTACTTGATCATTTGAGTTACTTTAGCTTGGTATAGTTAGAGTGATTAGTCTAGTTGCTAAAGAATTTTTCATTACATTTGGTTCACCAAATCTTGAGTTATGAATCATACAAGCTACCTGTGTCTGTACATTGTCTTCCTCCTGAAAAGTCGGGATTCCACCCTTGAGTTCTTATACTCACTCTAAATTAGTGAAATGACTTGGAATAATTAGCTAAGCTCTTGAACGTGTCTAAAAGTTATCGGGTCAATTGTTATCAGAGAGTGAGAATGGAACATTTTTTTGAGAGTTTCAAGTCCAAAAATAGTAAGTTTTTTAGAGTTCTTCTATGTGCAAGTTATCTATTTTGGTACAATCAATTGGAAATGATGATCCAAGGTACATAGTGGGTATAAATGCATATTTGAGAAGCTAAAGGTATCTTCTAAGGTGCCTTGGAGTCACATTGGTAGGTGTAGAGCAAGATTATTGCAACACCCGCTCATCTCTGAATTTTATCCAATGATCTCCTCACAAAATGATTCACCAAAGTCAATGCCTTCAACTTGGGAATATCCCTATGCAACAAGTCTAGCTTTATACTTTTCCAAAGTACCATCAACCTTGTATTTTAGCTTCCAGATCCGCTTAGTGTCGATGACCTTCCACTTTGGAGGTCGCTCCACTAGCTCTCAAGTTCCATTCTTCATGATATTGTTGTATTCTATTTGCGTAGCAATTCTCCAGTCTAGATTTTGGAATGCTTCTTCCACACTTTGTCGGCTCCTTTGCTTGTTTGCTGATAATCGCAGCCATCAATGTTGAGTTTACAATATGGGCCTCTGCCCATCTCTGTTCCTCTATTCTCTGTGATTGCCTTTTACCATTCACAATATGTTCAATTGACTATGTGATGGGGTTTGCAGAATCATAGAGCTACCTCACCCACCATGGCAATGGCTTTTCCACTTGAGTGACAGTAGGTTGGTGACTTTTAGTCTCATCATCTCGGGATGATGCTTCCTTCTCTTCCATAGAAGGGCTAGCTCTTGGGTCAGGTTCATAGTGGATTACTTCTTTGTCTATTGATAAAGTGGAAGCTTTCTTTTCTTCTTCCACCGCATGTGACTGCTCCTCCTTGAACACCACATTGCGACTCATTATGATCTTCTACCAAACATTTTGAAATGGGAAATAGAAGGCTTTCTACCAATGTAGGCTTCTTGTGGAGTCTTTCCAGGCTTCTTGTGGAGTCTTTCCATCAAGTGCCTTAGTGTCGCAATGATTCAAGATGTAAACAATCATGTTTACGACCTCTGCCCAAAAATGATTAGACAGTCCTTTTCCCTTCAACATGCACCTTGCCATTTCCATGATGGTTTGATTCCGACTTTCAGCAACACCATTCTGTTGAGGGCTATGCACTATTTTGAGTTCATGCTTGATTCCTTTGCCCTTACTGAAATCATCAATTTTTTTTGGCATGAACTCATCAATACCATCCATCCTGAACTTCTTCATCTTTTTCCCTATTTCAATTTCAACAGGCTGGATCCATTCTTTTAGCTTACCAAAAGCTTGAGCCTTATCATGAAGAAAGTACACCCACATCCTCTTGCTATAGTCATCGATGAGTAACATGAGATAGGAAGATCCTCCCAAGGTAGGCATTTTTCTGCACAAGTCAGCATGCACCAACTCAAGAGGATCGCATGCTCTATTCGTACTTGTGGAAATGCCTTCCTTTGCTGCTTTCCCATCATGCAAGCTTCACACAGTTCTTTCATAGCTACAACTAGAGGGAGGTGAGCAACCATAACTTTTCGGTGCATCTCTTTCAGTACTAGGTACCTTATGTGGCCAAATCTCTCATGCCAAAGCTTACTTCTGCACACGCTTATTGTGGCTGTAAGAGCAGAAAACTCGTACAAGTAGTTCCTCCTTATTATGATCCCAACAACATTTTTGTTTTGGTCCAGAATCTCAGGCCCTATCTTGCTGAAAGACACCTGATGACCTTGATCAATTATAGAAGCTATCAAAATTAGATTTTGTTTGATTGGTGGAACATAAAACACATCCAAAAGCTTTCTAATGTCCCCATTATTGTTAATGAAAAACATCGTACCTTTGCCCTTAGCAGGACATCTTGCATTATTACCTACCTTTACCATGATGGGTTCCTCTAGAGGCTATAAGGAACTATAAAGGTTGTTTCTGCTTGTCATGTGATAAGAGGCGCCACTGTCCAATACCCATGAGTCATCTATAGTTGAATCTTCAACTGAGGAACACATTTCCTCTATCCTAACAAACAACTCAAGCTCAATTTCGTTAGTGTTAGCAACCTTCTTGCCCTTACCAGTTCTCGAGGAGCCACACTTCTCCCCTACCTTGTTAATGTGGAAGTCTTAGATTCTGTGGCCTTTCTTCTTGTAGTGGAAACACTCTCCCTTGAACTTCTTCTTGTCCTTCTTCTTTTTGTGGCCATCTTTCAAAGAATTGGTTTTGGAACCTTTGGCATTTAACATGAATGCAACTTCTTCTTTACCATTGTCATTCCTTGCCTTGAGCTGTAGCTCCTCCTCCATGAGTAAGGCATTGAATTCTTCAAAGATTAGTGGTTGCAGTTTGATCTGAGTAATAAGGGCAATTACCAGACCGTCAAACTTTGGTAGACAAATTCGGAGACAACACCGAGCTAGCCCCTCACTTGACTTTGATACACCTACTCCTGCCATTTGATCCCGTAGATTCTTTATGTGGGTGATAAACACTTGAGCAGTCTCCCCATCAGCAAACCTCTCTGCTGCTAGTTGATTCTTCAAGTTCTGAATCCGTGTCTGTTTTCAAGTTTCATATTGATTTATCAATATGTTCCAAGCCTCACAAACCTTTATGGTGTGCTGAATAAGAGTCAAAACACTATCAAAAGTACTTGTAACTAGAGTAGAGATTGCATATGCATTCCTATCCTTCCAAGCCCATAAAAGATGAGCATACAGAGGAATCTTTGGACCATGATTATTTGAGTCAGCTATTTCTTAGGGCTCATAATCAATACCAAGTATAGTCTCAAGCAACTCATAAGAGTCAGGGATAGAAGTGATCTTAAACTTCCACAAGGTGTAATTAGTACCATCGAGTTTACCTTCTGTGAAGGCTGGTGGTCGAATCCATAGTGTTTGCATGATCGGCATCATCACTGCTTTGGTTTGTGTTCCACATGTGAAGAGATGGATAGGTATGTGCTTGAAGATGAAGAGGTGTTTCAAAATCCTTGATCTACACCAGCCAAATGAACTCCAGGAGTATATGGTGGGCCCTTTTAGCTTGCCAATGGATGTATTAGACACCCTATGTACCTTGGAAGATCACTCTCAAAAAGATAGATCAAAACAGATAAGTTGGAGTTAGCTCAGAGGTGAAAACTTGCTATTCTTGGTTCATACACCTGTCCAGTGTTTTACATAATTCTCTGAGCACAGCAGCAATTAGCTCAATTCCTCTTGGGGAAGTCTAGGAACTTAAAGAGCTAACTTTCAAGAGTAATCTCATCAAAAATAATGAACCACACACTGAGAATGAGTTTTAACAAGTGATGACATCTTCCCGATTTTCACGGGCTGCTACAAAAATAGACCAGTGAGCAGAAAAATCAACATAACTCAAAATGTAGACATCCAATGATTATGAAAATTTCTATGGTTATACTAGACAGTACGCTAAATCCAACAAGCTTTAAATCACTGAATTTGGATAAGTAACCACTGAGAAATGGCTCTGACAAGATGAGTGAAAAAGTCGGGTACCTGACAGAGAAGTGAAGATGAACAGACCCTGTTGACTTCAAATGAACATAACTGAAGATTGCAACATCCAAATGACATGAAAATTTGTGAGCATATAGTAGACTTATAGAGCTAACTTTACCAAGTTAAATCACTTAAAATGATGCACCAAGCTCAGAGAAAACATCTCTCCAAGCTGACTGAGAAAACTGAGAGTAATGGCAGTGAGTAGTACACTTCACAAGAACATGGAAAGATGAACTCAAATAATCATGAAAATGAAAGTATATTGCTTGTACAATACAATGACTTACTGATACATATGTGTGCCTTGTAATCACACCTTGATATGGCATAAAGCTCAGCTCTTGGAGGTCTTCACATAGGTCTCTCTAACCACGACTAAAACTGCCATCTATTTATAGTTGTGTTTGGGAGGCTAACTTCCCTCAATCACTCTCCAATCAATCAATGATTGATTTGATTCTCTACCTACCACAAATCACAAATTCGTGGCTCCTCTTTCCATTCTTGATCAAGTGGACTCAACCACTTAAGATTCTCTTACTTTTACATTAAGTAAACTCTTCAAAAGTTACAAGAGGTAGTTCACAAGTGAACTTTACATAGTCTTCTTTTTAAAGCTTCTTCTAAGACTTTGTGAGACTCAAGCCAATACTTAGGCTTGTCATAGACTTGCTCCAACAGCTCCCCCTCAAGCCAAGTATGCTTGAGGTCTTCAATCTTCCAAGATTACCTGCAAACCAATCATAGCCTTGAATTTGCAAAGCTTTGTACCATCCAATGCTTTGGTTAGAATATCTGCACATTGTTGATGAGTGGACACATATGATATTTGAATCTCTTTGCTTAGAACCTTTTCTCGTGCATAGTGATAATGAACTTCAATATGTTTAGTCCTTGCATGAAAAATAGGATTAGCAGCCAAATGAATAGAACTCATATTGTCACCAAAAATAGTTGGAGTTCCAAACTCCAATCCAAGATCTTTGAATAATGTCTTCATCCACATAGCTTCTTGTGTAGCTATGGCAAGACCTCTGTATTCAGCTTCAGTAGAAGAGAGAGCAACTGTGGGTTGCTTCTTGGATGACCATGAAATAAGCTTTGAACCTGCAAAGGTAAGATAACCTGAAGTGCTCCTTCTATCTTCCTTGGAGCCAGCCCAATCTGCATCAGAAAATAGCTTCAAACCTAAATCAGATACATAAGGATAATAAAGTCCTTCATTTATGGTTCCTTTGAGATACTTGAGAATCCTTTTGGCAGCATCCATATGTGGTTTCCTTGGTGTGTGCATAAATTGGCTTAGCACACTCACACTATAACATATACCTACTCTTGTCAATGTGGCATAGTTGAGACTACCCACTAGACTTTGATATGATGTGATGTCCTCTATGAGTTCACCTTCATGTGAGCTCAATTTGTGATTGACCTCCATTGGAGTACCTGCAATCTTACAATCTTGCATCTTGAATTTTGCCAACATGTCCTTAATGTACTTTCTTTGAGTGAGAAACAAACCATGATCTTTGTAGACAACTTCCAAACCTAGGAAGTAGGTAAGTGAACCCAAATCACTTATCTTGAACTCTTCTCTCATCTGATCTTTGATCTTCTTCATACCATCTGCATCATTTCCTGTCAATATAATATCATCTACATATACACATAGGTAGATGACCTTGGAATTAATCTTTTTAATAAAGAGTGAAGGATCTGCCTTGCTTGGTTAAAAGCCTTTGTCCTGCAAGAATGAAACAAGCCTGAAATTGCAAGCTCTTGGAGCTTGCTTGAGACCATACAATGCTTTGTTAAGTTTACACACATAATCAGGATAAACTTGATTCTCAAAACCAGGTGGTTGTGCCATATATACCTCTTCTGTTATCCAACCATTCAAAAATGCATTCTTTACATCTAGTTGAAGTATCTTCCAATTCTTGGAAGAGGCAATACTAAGAAAAACCCTAATAGTAGGCATCTTTGCCACATGAGAGAAGGTCTCCTCATAATCAATTCCCTCAGTTTGTGCAAAGCCTTTTGCTACAAGCCTTGCCTTATACCTGTTAATGGAACCATCAAAATTCTTCTTGAGTTTATAGACCCATCTTGAGCCTATTACCTTCATGGATGAAGTCTTGGGCACCAAATCCCAAGTGTTGTTTTCCTCAAGTGCTTCAATCTCTTCCTTGATTGCATGCTTCCATTCTGTTTTTGCTTTGGCCTCTTCAAATGATGATGGCTCCTCTTGGTTTATGTCCTGTGCTATGTAGATAGAATGTTTAGTTACTAATGAGGTGTCAAACCCATACCTTTCTGGTTTTTCTTTTCCCTCATAGATCTTCTTAGGCCATGATGTGATGATTCTGCCTCATGTCCAAGTTCCTACAATTTTGCTTTACCTTTAGACTTCCATGCTTTGATCTTTTCCATGTGAGATTCTTCATCATCCTCTGAGGTGTCTTGTTCTTCAATCTTCGGTTGTTCTCTACCAAGCTTTGGAAAATCTTCTTCAAGATCATATGGTAAATTGATCTTCCTGCATGAATCTTCATACCATGAATTGTTCTCATCAAAAACTACATCTCTACTTACCAAGAATCCTTTGTTGGTAGGGTTGTATAACCTGTAGCCCTTTTGATTTTTGTCATATCCAATAAATACACACCTTTCTGCCTTTGGATCCATCTTGCCTCTAACCTGTGAAGGAACATGAGCAAAAGCAATACATCCAAAAATTTTACAATGATCTAAGCTTGGTCTTCTTCCATTCCAAGCCTCATATGGAGTCATCCCATCAAGGGATTTTGAAGGCAACCTGTTAATCAAGTAAGTGGCTGTAGATACAGCCTCAACCCATAAATAATTAGGTAAATGCTTTTCATTTAACATAGACTTTGCAGCTTCAACAATTGTCCTATTCCTCCTTTCTGCCACTCCATTTTGCTCAGGAGTGTACCTTGTAGTTACCTCTCTTTTGATTCCTCTTTCTTGAAGAAAAGAATCAAACTCATGGGAGAAGTATTCTCCCCCTCCATCTGACCTTAGCCTTTTTAGTGATTTACTTGTTTGGTTCTCCACAAGAGCCAAATATCTTTTGAAACATGAAAAAACTTCATCTTTGTGTTTCATAAAGAATAGGATAGTCCATCTGCTGCAATCATCAATAAAGGAAACATAATACCTTGATCCAGATATTGAAGCTTCCTTGCTAGGTCCCCATACATCTGTATGAACCAACTCCAAGAGATCTCCATGCATATAACCTTTCTTCATGAATGGTAACCTGTGAGACTTTCCAAATTGACATGCACTACACTTATAAATCATATGTTGTTTTGACAAATTAGGAGGTCCAAGTACACTTTGGTCCCTGCAGATTTGCTTTAATGACCTTTCACTAATATGTGCTAACCTTTTGTGCCATACTTCCAATTCTGTGAGTGTCTGACTACCATAATTAAAGAGAGCAATGTTTCTAGTGTCCTGTAATTCAAATGTGAACAATCTACCTGTCTTTTCACCTTTTGCAATTCTTCTGAATCCTTGACTTGGATCTTCAACAAATGCTCCTGCTTTTGTGAACGTGACTTGCAACCCTTTCTCTACTATCTGCCCAACACTTATCAAATTCTTTGTAATGGTAGGGACATAGAGTACCTTACTGAGTAGGTTGATGTTTCCATCAGGTGCTTTGACATTGCCTATTTTCACCACAGGATGTTTTGTATCATCTCCTGTTTGTACCTCATGCTTATTCCTTGGATCTTCTAAATCTGATAGGAGTGCCACATTTCCTGCCACATGATTTGAACAACCTGAATCTATGTAGAAAACATGCTCATCAGATTTACCTTGTGGCATAGCCATGTTCATGATCAATAATGAATCCTCTTTGTTTGAGTCTTCTGTGTAGTTATTGTAGTCTCTCCTTCCTTTGTAGCCTCCTTGATAGTTTGAATGATTGTAGTTGTTGTAGTTGCCATGGTAGTTGTTGAACCTTCCTCTTGAGTAGCCATAACTTCCTCTATTGTATCCTCTGCCTCTTTGATTCCTGGAATTCCTAAAGCAATTTTCAGTTGTATGATTAGTTAATCCACAAATAGAACATGAGTTGGAGTCTTGGGATCTCCCCCTGCCTTGTCTACCTCCTCTTCCTCTACCTCTGCCATGTCTTCCTCTACCTGCATAGTTAGCTTGATATGTACCTGCTTCATCATCCACTTTCTTTGCCTTTCCTTTGTTATCTTTGGACTTGCTTTTATCAGTGTATAAAGCTGAAGATTGATTACCTTTAGAGCTTTCTCCATTTTTTATAAGCTTTGCCTCTTGAGTAAGTAGTTGTCCAATGAGTGTGTTGAAATCAGGTACATGCATGTCCATGTACAAATCCATAGATGTGGTGAATGCTTCCCACTTGTCATCTGCCTTCAAGCCATTGATCACCTACCTTACAATTTGCTCTTCATCTATTACCTCTCCAATGCTTCCCAACTGATCCGCTATGTCCTTGAGCTTTGTGACAAAATCAGTCACATTTTGTTAGGGAGCCTTCTTGAGAGTTGTGAAATCCAGCCATAGTTGATGCTTCCTAGCTTTAGTACTTGAAGAAAAGAAAGCTTCAAGTGCATCCCACACTTCCTGAGATGTCTTACAACTCCTAATGTGAGGCAACAAAAAATCTGAGATAGAGTTGAGGAGATAAGACCTTGCAAGTGCATCCTTGGAGCACCATGTGCTCAATCTTTCTTGCTCTTCTTGTGTTGGTTGACTTTTGTTCCTGAAACTTGGCATAACTTCATCTCCAGCCACATAACCATATAAACTTCTACCTTGGAGATAAGCTTCCATTCTTAATGACCAAGCTGATTAATTAGCTCTATCCAATTTGTCAATTGATGAAGGAAATCCATCTGCCATGTTGTCCAACCTTGCTCTGATATCACTGTGAAGAGATGGATAGGTATGTGCTTGAAGATGAAGAGGTGTTGCAAAATCCTTGATCTACACCAGCCAAATGAACTCCAGGAGTATATGGTGGGCCCTTTTAGCTTGCCAATGGATGTATTAGACACCCTATGTACCTTGGAAGATCACTCTCAAAAAGATAGATCAAAACAGATAAGTTGGAGTTAGCTCAGAGGTGAAAACTTGCTATTCTTGGTTCATACACCTGTCCAGTGTTTTACATAATTCTCTGAGCACAGCAGCAATTAGCTCAATTCCTCTTGGGGAAATCTAGGAACTTAAAGAGCTAACTTTCAAGAGTAATCTCATCAAAAATAATGAACCACACACTGAGAATGAGTTTTAACAATGATGACATAATCCCGATTTTCACAGGCTGCTACAGAAATAGACCAGTGAGCAGAAAAATCAACATAACGCAAAATGTAGAAATCCAATGATTATGAAAATTTGTATGGTTATACTAGACAGTAAGTAAATCCAACAAGCTTTAAATCACGGAATTCGGATAAGTAACCACTGAGAAATGGCTCTGACAAGATGAGTGAAAAAGTTGGGTACCTGACAGAGAAGTGAAGATGAACAGACCGTGTTGACTTCAAATGAACATAACTGAAGATTGCAACATCCAAATGACATGAAAATTTGTGAGAATATAGTAGACTTATAGAGCTAACTTTAACAAGTTAAATCACTTAAAATGATGCACCAAGCTCAGAGAAAACATCTCTGCAAGCTGACTGAGAAAACTCAGAGTAATGGCACTGAGTAGTACACTTCACAAGAACATGGAAAGATGAACTCAAATAATCATGAAAATGAAAGTATATTGCTTGTACAATACAATGACTTACTGATACATATGTGTGCCTTGTAATCACACCTTGATATGGCATAAAGCTCAGCTCTTGGAGGTCTTCACATAGGTCTCTCTAACCACGACTAAAACTGCCATCTATTTATAGTTGAGTTTGGGAGGCTAACTTCCCTCAATCACTCTCCAATCAATCAATGATTGATTTGATTCTCTACCTACCACAAATCACGAATTCGTGGCTCCTCTTTCCATTCTTGATCAAGTGGACTCAACCACTTAAGATTCTCTTACTTTTACATTAAGTAAACTCTTCAAAAGTTACAAGAGGTAGTTCACAAGTGAACTTTACATAGTCTTCTTTTTAAAGCTTCTTCTAAGACTTTGTGAGACTCAAGCCAATACTTAGGCCAATCATAGACTTGCTCCAACACCACATGCTCCTACTGATGAGACACCTTGATTCCCAATAGTAGATGTTAACACATTGCTTGACATATTCTCTCTACAAGTTGTTCAGAGACTTCTACGACTTCTACAATTTTTTCTTCTATGATACTCAAAACCTCTTAAGCTCTGATACCATGTTAGAAAATAATAATCAAGACTAATAGTGTATCAAAATTGGATCGTTAGGTAGAGTACTAAGAGGCAAAAACACTCTAACAAAGATGCACACAAATAGAGAGTTAGAGAACTTGAATCCTCTAATTGCCAACATCAATGTATATACAACGATGATAATGTCCACCCATGTGCTCCCACTATGGAGCTTCAATGGCAATTTAGATAGACTCTAGATGAAGGGCTTTATAGTGTGCATAACCGTCATTTCACTTCAGTAACTAGGCCTACCTAATCCTCTAATTTAGGCAAGATCTTTCGGACCACCTGATGCTATGTTTTAGGCGTAACCTTCGGGATCATTTGTCAAAACATCCCAAATTATGTAATTATAAAATTGAGTAAAACATCAGATTGAACACCCATCGGATTGAATCTTCATAGTTTCAGACAAACCATTGTAAGCCCGGATTGGACACCCACCAGACTGGCCACCGAAAAAATTTGGGCTACCAAATTCGTCACCGTAGATCCAAACATGTTGACTATTGATTTGGTCACCATAATTCTAGACATATTGACAATTGAGTTGCCATACCTCCGACTTCCTCTAGGACTCTAGACACATCATTGTAATTCCAGATTTGTTGACTACCAAACTGCCATACGTCTAGAATCCTAGACAAACCACTGTAATTTCCGATCGGTTGACTACCAAACTATCATACCTCTGGAATTCTGATGTGATTAAAGTATATGCCCTTGCTCGCCTTCTGACTAGACACACATAGATCATCTATAACTTTTGTTGGTCTCAAGTAGACCTCATCACAAATGTCTGGACTCTCATTATGGCTTCTCCTCGTACTAGGGGCTATACAACTTAGAGTACCATGGATCATTTGCGATCACATGATGGTGGAGTATTGAGTATATCTAACAACTCCTCCCTAATGCATGCCCTTAGATGGGAATCTCTTGACACTCTCAATGTCAAGGAGGATTATGGTTCCAAAAACTATGGAAAAGTGTTGGATTAAATGAATCATCAGATTAGAGTTGATCAAGGTGCTTGATTCCATGGCCAAAGGAAAAACGCCATGGCCTTGATGACATCACCAATGAGTTATTTATACCATTCAAAGTTGTAGTGCTAGGATACCTTTCCTTGGTATGGTAGGAGGCTAGAGATTGGTACCCTTGCAAAAAGTTTGTTATCATCTATGGAATTATTGGAACTATTGGATTTTATGTATATTATTTCCTATATAAAAGTCACTTGTTACATGTACAAACGTGTAACGTTTTTCGCATTGTTCTTGTTAAATAGAGAAATTTAACGAAATTTTGTTTTGATTAGTGCTTCAAAGATAATGAAAGCATGAACATTTCATAGTCATTTTCAAACATAGATATTTTTGTAAACTTCGTAAAAACAACCTTTTATTTAATGTTAGTTAATGAATTATCTTCAATGGTGATTTTTTGTAAAAAATGGACAACCTTTTTTCTCTTTTGCTTCATTTCTACACAAAAATAGTATTATTGGATCAATAAAGATTTCGAGTAAAGACGGAAACTTTGAGAGAAATTAGACAAAGCATATGGGGGATATTTAACTTAGTACTATGCAAGTTCTCTATCTTTGTCTTCTATTGTTGGCAGCAGTCAAAGCACCCAAGGCCTCACAAGACAAGGAAGCCAAAGAAGAGAGCTAGAGCAGAGAGAAGGCACAAGCAGACAAAGTAGTCAACGAAGATCTGGCAAGTAGTCCATTCAAATTTTTCCAAATTAACATCTTCATAACAGTGATTCTCATCACTAAAAATCATTGTAAATACCATTTCACCTTTTTGTAACTCCATTTTGTGCAAGCCGAGGAGTCCTCGAGCTTGAGGAGTATTAGAAGTATCATCGTACCAATTTTGATGATTTTTAGACTTCGTTTGAGCCCTCAAATAGGCCCTAGAACCTAATTTTTAACTAGGCTAGACACTAGGTCTAGACAGGGCCAAAAACTACTCAAAAACTGTAAATAGAGCTAGAGAGCTCATTTTTGAGGAGAGCTTGTTGTAGAATTGAACTTGTAAGAGCACTTTTGAGTAATCTAAAGAACTCCATTGTCTATCTCTTTGTTCTTGCCTTGTGTGTGCGTGTGTGTGTATGTGTGTGCATGTTAGTGTGCTTCTCACTCACACACTTGTGCCATCACTTGTTCGAGGTCTTCATACCATCCTCATGTCTTCCCGGATTGACATTAAAGGAGGTGCTACTCATCACTGAGCTACACCAAATTTTGGCGCTGTTGCCAGGGATCGAGCTTTCAGGACGAGCGTGTGATGGTAAGAGGTAGAGTTGAGGCATTGGAGTCATAGGTATTTTCTTCACTTTTATCTATTTTCTTTTGTTTTCTTCATCACCATCACCATCATCACCATCTCCCACCTCCATCTCCATCATCGCAAAAATTTTAGTTTTTTGGTCATATCACCATACCCATGCCATTCCCCTCATTTCACTTGTGAGAGAGAGCGAGAGAGCATTTGTGTGCTTGTGCTTTTCTATGTTTTTTGAGATTTTCTGTAGGAATCAGCATCCCCAGCAGCTGTACCAGCTTCAACAGGTAAAAATTTTGACTCTACAGGTCCTGAGGCATTGACCTCTGTCAATCGCGACTGACAAAAAAATGAACCTTTTTGCAAAACTAAGTGCATAAACATGATCTCTAGGCCTAGGGCATTCCAAAAGTGTGTTTAGAATTTTCAAATTCCTCAGTTTTCTGTCAATCGCGATCGACAAACAACGACGAACACTTGCCGACTGATCAATCAGTCACGATCGACCCATCAATCACGACTGACAGCCGCGACGGACCTATCAATCGTGATCGACAGAGTCAACGATCGACTGACCACGACCAACAGAGCCTATGCACGCCACGTGTCAATCGTGATTGACCCATCAGTCGCGATCGACCCATCAATCGCGATGGGCAGTCCTGACGGACCTATCAATCGTGACTGACCCAGTCAACAACTGTTTGACCACGACCGACAGACCCCGTGTGCCATGTGTCAATCACGATTGACAGAGTCAACAATCCTTTGACCACGATTGACTGAAATTACGGGCCACGTGTCAATCGCGATTGACCCATCAGTCGTGACTGACAACCATGACGGACCTGTCAATCGCGACCGACACGTCGATCGTGACTGACTTATCAATCGTGATTGACAGACCACTCGATCGCGATTGATGGGCAAATTCGGCCATTTTAGGGCAAAGATAGTTGGTCTATTTTGGGGTATTATTTGGGAAACATTAGAAATTTGTTAGAGCATTGTGAGGCCACTATACAAAGTATTTCGAGAAGTCCTAATTGTCTATTAGCCTGTTTGAACCCTGTTTTAACCCTAGAACCTTGAACAATCATAACTTTCTCATACGAAATCCGTTTGCTGTAAAATTAATATCAGGATTATTAGATATAGTATTTTGAAGTGATCATATCCAAGGGGAGAAAAACTAAGGGATCTTTAGGATTGCTTTCCATAAAGCCAAAGCACAAATTTGATTTCTGAATTGCATGAATGAAGAGGGTCTGTTGTATCAATGGAATTCAATTCTTGAGCTAACTTTGGGACTTTTACACGTCCTTTGAGAGCATCGGAGGGCATTCTAAGCAAGAGTAAGTGCAGGCTTGGGAACACACTTCCTGGGCACACAAGGGCAACCAAGGAGAGAAACTAAAGGTTAGAAATTCTCAACACCCTCTGTCAATCCCTAGCTTAGGCTAAGTACGCATAGAGGATTTGATCAATTAGGGATACGTTAAGCACGACCAAGTCCAAGAACTCTAATCACTCAAGTGCAAGTACCAAGAGATTACATTTGCAAAACAACCTAAGGGAAAAGAATTTAAATCGAGCGACCAAACTCAAAGTATGATAAAACTTAAGTGTTCCTTGCGACGAAGATTGATTGGACAAGGACTGACATCCTAAGAAAAATTAAAAAGAATAAGTGACTAATACAAAAGAACTCAGCAACAAAAAAATTTGGGATTATTCAATCGGGCTTATGAACCTTAGATAAGGATGACACCTAGGAAGAGATAGACAGAGTCTTAGGTCTTCAGAGGCTAGTGTCAATCATACTGCTAGGTCTTGGGCCCAGCAGTTGAGCCACTATTCACACTACCCTAGCTCTGAAACTAGCGAGTCTGAAATGTCTCAAGGTATGGAGAGACCCACAGGAAGCTCAGGTGTGCCATACCTACAGAGGGTTGAAGGCCCCTACAAGACGCAGCTGGAATACCTTAGGACCAACCGATTAGGTGCTTGCATCTATGAGGACGGTCTAGGAAGGCTCATGGTCCAAATTAAAAACCCTGACCAACCCATTGGAATTGAACATCCAGCTGTCAAATTTGAAAATGGAGCATACCTGGACAAAGAAGGAACCATATACGTAGTCACCAGCCACCTAGATAGGACAGACGAGTTTGGTAATGTGATCCCAGAAACAGACATAGGTGACCTAGAGCAAGGGAACATAGGTGGAGAGCCTAAAACACCTCGAGGCAAATCAGTCCTCACTAGAATTATCACGCCAGAGTGGATCCCCCAGGACAATAAGAGCATAGATTTGCTCTTGAACCGAGAGACCGATGAATCCTTTTGGAGGTATAAGCATGATCAAACTAATGAGATAGGAACGATCATGATCTATGAATTCAAAGATCCTGATAGCCCAGGCAAGGTGACCTATTTAGACAACGCTTCAGAAAGAATATTTGTGGTCACAGAGCATGGTAGGCATGCCTACACTTGGAAGGGAGAATTTATTTTTCCCCAACCAAGATCTAATGTCTCTTTTGGCCACCAAGGAGCTGGAACATCCCAAGCTCATGGAGCTCAAAGGGACAGAAGTAGAGATAGGCTAGAAGTGAGTTTCGCCAACCCAATGGGAAGAGAAAGAATGAGAACAGAGATGGATAGTGGACATGGAGAGACCTAGAGCCCCAAGAAACCAAAGAAATGCGGATGAATTCCCTCTACCAAGACCTAGAGAGCACACGAGGACTTTGAGACCTACACAGCTAGTTAAATCCATGAAGAACTACTTCGATGGCACAAGAGAACCTTATGATCATGTGGCCGAGTTTAGGCAAGTCTTGAGAGTTGAGCAAGTGGAGGACTTATTCATGCAGTACAAGGCCTTTGGTCTAACCCTTAGGAACACCGCTCTTGCGTGGTTTCACCACTAAATGAGAGACACTTCAGGAACATAGACCAACTTCTAGAGGCTTTCATTATTGAATTCTCTAAGAGTGGCATAAGGCACAATACTTCCTCACTGATTCATAGCTTCAAGCAGACCCCTCAAGAGATGGTTAGACTGGGAGGAAGAAGGTTTAGGCAATACTTAGAGAGGTGCCCTATCCCCAAGTTACCCACACCAGCCAAACAAGTGGCTTTATTCCTAGATGGACTGCTGAGTACAAAGTTGAGATCATATGTGTATTTGAAAGACCCTATGACCATAGAAGAGTGCGTACGTATGTGCATAGCCATAAAGGATAACCTAGGGGAGGAATTAGAGCTTTCAAAAATCTACAAAGATTTAGATATTTCTATTAGCCGCTCTTCCTCGCAATCCACATCTATTGAGGAACTCGCTGAGAAAGTAGCTCAAAAATTAGGTGTCTCTAGCAAGCAAATCCCTAGATTTGCCCCAGTTAAGCAGTGCTATACTTGTGGAGGTGACCATATGGCAAAGGTATGTCCCATCATGGCTCAACCCCAAGTGAATCCTAGTAGCCAATACTGCACCATAGAATGGAGATACACCAATCACACAACACAAGATTGCCCATACAATAAGCAAGCGGTTAGGCAAACCTACCCTCAGCCCTATCCACAATAGGGACGATATCAGAACCAGTATCCACCACAACAGTATGCTAGGCCTCAACAAACCTAGCAACCACAATATCAGGCCTACCAGAGACCTCAACTAGTGCTAGCACAACAACCTCCTACTCCAGCCAATGTGATCCCAGTGAAGTATGCAGCTGCAGAAGAGAACCTGAATAGAGCCATAGTGCCAGTAACAACATTGCTTTCAGAAAGTGACCCCAATGACCATAGCTTTGATTCTACACATATTGATAGCCCCCAAGCCTACTACATGCAGTCTCCTGAACATGGTGAGTCCTACTATAGTGAAGAACCGAGTGAACCTAATTGGGATCCATAATATGCAAATATCATGTACACAAATCCCAACCCTAGACCTCAAACCAGGCAAGTAAGACCCCCATTCCCTAGAGGACCATGCTACAGATGTCAGGGAGATCACCTCATTCGTGATTGTCCACTGCCTACCCCTACACAACCCCAACCACTGACAATTCAGGGCTTCTGCCAAGATTGCGGAAAGGAGCATCTCTTACGAGATTGCCCAAAGAACCCCAATAATATGCCAAAAATCACTCCTATTAATGTTATTGGGTTAGTAGTAGACTCTATAGGAAGTGTGACTTGCACTGCACCAGTGCAAGTGGTCACGAGAGCTCAGGCATTGCAGCAGAACCAAGGTTTAGGCCAAGAAAAGAGTGTCGAGGCTAGTGAAACTAAGAGCGTAGCCAAGAAACGAACGAGAGCGTGGAGAGATAGCCGTGAAAGAATGAAAAGGCAATGGGCAAAGAAGATGAGCCGATTAGAAGAAAGCATAAGAGAAACAAAAGCGAAAATTGTTGAGCTCACCTCTCAAGCAAACTCTCACATACGACCACCACCTTCATCCCTATCACCATCTAATCCACCATCTAACCCACCACCTTTCAACCCACCTCAGAAACTCCCACCACCCCCTAGAGTAGGATGAGTCTTAGCTGACCCCACTCCAGAGGACATAGACATGATGCTTAAGGCATATCAGGCCAGAATCCAAGAAGGGCCAAATATGACGGATCATGACAAGTGCTACCCTCGAGTTGACCTAGAGATAGAAAGAACCAAGCTTTGCACAAAAATGGTAGCATTGGCTCAGACCATGTTTGAAGCCAGTCGCCTCTTCAACTACTCTTGCTCAGCTAAGGCACAATTGCACTTGGATGGACTATTAGAGAAGTTAGAGACCATAATTGCAAGATCTGCCAAGGAAGAAAACTCTCAAGGAAGAGATGAGGCAAGAAAAAGAATAAGCATTTCCCCACAGGAAGCTTATGTGCCTAATTCCACTGAACCAGACACCTCTTCTTCTATGAATAGGTATTCACTAGAGTTCTTGCGAGAGATTCAAGAAGAGAAATGGGCTAAAGAAAGTGAAGTCCCTCCTCCGATTGATGGATGACACAAATGATCAATTCCCACAAGATATTCCCTCCATTTATGGAGAGCAGGCGAGTGCACAATCTCAAGAGAGATTAGACTTTGAGTCTAATTCTTTACATGAATTACCCCACTTCACAAGCCCATGGGAAGCTAAGTCTACTTGTATGAGAGCACCCACGGTCATGGTACGAAACGAAGACTCAGTCATACCTAGGAATACGGAGGTAGTAAAGAATACTAAAGTGCAGTGCAATCTCACTTTAGAAGAGTTACTCAAGGTTAGGCCAAAATTGTGGAAACATGTAGCCAATCAAGTGCCAGAAGTAGCTAAACCTCGTTCCCAGGTAGGATCTCATAGAACAGTGCCAGAAATACCCTTGGACAAGATAGGAGACATGAGTGAAGGAGAAGAAAGAAACACCTATCCGCCCATTACTCATCAAGGATATACAACCAAGGCCATTCTAGACTCAAGTGCAGGAGTTGCAATTGCTACCACTTCCCAATGGAAGCGATGGGGCAAGCCAGCACTCAGGCCCACGAGAATGAAATTGCAGATGGCCGATGGTCACATTGAAAGACCCTTAGGACTGATAGAAGGAATAACTCTCACTACATGTGGTGTTGAGTTCGAGCATACATTTGCTATCTGTGACTTTAGCAAGAACCATGCCTATGAGATGATTTTGGGAAGACCATTTATGCGGCAGTTGCAAGTGGTACAAGATTGGGGCACCAATTCCTTGTATTTGCAACACTTAGGTGTCACGACCAAAGTTAATCTTAAGGATTACTCTCACAGAGATGTACTCCCCATCCAGTGGAATCCCATCCATAGAGCCAAAGATGACACTGAGTCAGTGCATTCCATAGGATCATTATCCTCATGGATGCATGAAGACACCCATTTATGGATGTGTAAATTGGCGGTAGAAGAGGAGAAGAGAGAAAAAGCCAGAGAGATAGGTGCGAAGGAAACACATAGATCCATTCAAGACCCAGCCTATGCACCTGTAGTATTTCCTGACGAAGAATTTGAACCTCACGGTTGGGCAGAAATTTTAGCAACAATGGATGTAGCCATCAATGAAGAACAATGGACGCCCCACTGTGACGAGGATGGCTATGACATTTCAGTTTTCTCAATAGAGCCAATAATGGGTGATTCGGTTCTTGAAGAATGTGAGCATAGCACTGATGCGTTTGAGGATGCAAGTGACTCCGATCTAGAGTCAATCATTATGGACCCACCCTTTGCATCAGATGAAGAATACTTCTATGAAGTAGAAGTTCACCCTCAGAGACACGAAGAGCTTACCAATGACGTGAGGCTAGCCACCCAAGTGGCCACTAAGAGTGAAGGCAGGAAGAGGAAGAAGAAAGAAGTCACAAAAGAAGAAGAAGAATCTCTGTTTGAGGTCCCTGAAAACTTTAAAAAGTATGAAATAGATGATAGAAGAGTCATGGTAAGAATGCCTAAACGTGAGGCACAATCAGGGGAGGCCTATGATAACAAAGAAACCACCAAGAAAATAGTTGTAGCCATAGAGGAAGGAGAAGAAAGATGCACGTACGTAGGCCATGACTTGACGGAGGAAGAAGAGCATGAGTTAATAGCCTTGCTAAGAGAATACAGAGATGTATTCGCTTGGAGCTATAAGGATTTGAAAGGAGTAGACCCTGACATATGCTCACACACTATTCCCATGACCTCAGATGCCAAACCCACTAAGCAGAAGCCATACACATATAATGATAATTATGCTGCCAAGTTCAAAGAAGAGATAGATCGCTTAGTTGAAGCTCGATCATCTATGAAATTGAGCACACTGAGTGGGTATCTCCCATCGTAGTGGTGCCCAAAAAGAATGGAAAGTTACGTGTGTGCATCAAATTGAAGAAGGTTAATGCAGCCACCATTCGAGATAACTATCTGCTTCCCATCACTGAACATCTCCTAGAAAGAGTAGCAGGAAAGGAAGTGTACAGCTTCCTTAATGGATTTTCTGGTTACAATCAGGTAGCCATCGCCCTAGAAGATCAGCATAAGACAGCTTTTGCCACAGAGTGGGGCATATTCGCCTTTAGGGTAATGCCATTTGGACTTACCAATGCACCTGCCACCTTTCAAAGATTGATGTGCCATGTATTCAAAGAGTTCCTGAGGAAGAACTTGGAAGTCTATGTTGATGATCTATGTGCCCATTCCAACATTAGACAAACACATATACCTGAACTTAGGCAAATCTTTGACAAATGTAGAGAATATCAAGTCTGCTTGAACCCAGAAAAGTGTGTTTTCATGGTCAGGCAAGGCAAGATTCTAGGACACATAGTGTCAAAGAATGGCATATCCACGGATGAAGAGAAAGTGAGAGCCATCGAAGAACTACCTAGGCCAAAGAATGTCAAGGAAGTACAAGCTTTCATGGGGCATTGTGGTTATTACCGACGCTTTATACACATGTACGCCATCATTGCAAAACCTCTGTACGGACTTTTGACTAACTTTGAGTGGACTGGGGAATGTGAAAACTCTTTCAATGAGCTCAAACGACGATTATGTTCAGCGCCAATCTTGACTACACCAGATTGGAATAAGCCCTTTCATGTGCATGTGGATGCATCCAATTATGCTATTGGATGTGTGCTTGCACAACCTACGGGTGAAGGTAATATGGATCTTCCAATTGCCTACGCTAGTAGACAGTTGAATGCAGCTGAACAAAATTATACCACCACTGAACGAGAAGGATTAGGCATGGTGTATGCGGTTAAAACGTTTAGGCACTGTTTGCTTGCAAATAAGTTTAAATTTTTTACTGATCATCAGGCATTGTACCTGGTAAACAAGCCATGCAATACAGGCAGATTAGTAAGATGGTTCCTCTTGCTAATGGAATACGACTTTGAGGTTGTGGTGAGGAAGGGCAAAGCTCATTTGAGAGCAGACCATCTCTCTAGGCTCACATCTGGAGAGGCCCCACAAGGAGTATCAGATGATCTTCCTGATGCTTACTTGTTTAATTTGGAAGTGGTGCCTCAGTGGGCTAAGCCATTATTGGTAGTATTGACATACAGGCCTAACCACCCAGTAATAAACACACAAGATAGAGAGGTAGTAAAAGCCCAGAAGTACCATATCATGGCGGGAAGTATGTACAAGCATACAGATCAAGGGATATTAGCCTGTTGTGTGGAAGAGGATGAGTACGCAAAATGGTTGCAATTAGCACATGTAGGTGCATTAGAGCAACATAACTCAAGGCAACGAACCCTACAGACGCTAAGGAGACTCGGAGTGCATTGGCCAACTATGGAAGTAGATGTTCATAGGTTGTGCAAGGAATGCCAAGTCTGTCATATTAGACCACCTGTGGAGCACGCTATTCTTTATCAAGTGTCTCTAGTACCAGATTGGAGTGAACCATTAGTAGCCTTCCTGAGGACGAAAACATTCCCTCAAGATATGACATTGGCCAGACAAAGAAGTTTAGAACAAGAAGCCCTAGATTACTCACTCATTGGTGATAATCTATACAAGCGCGGTAAAGATGGCTACCTCAGATTATGTGTCCATGAGAGCGAATACCTCAAGATATTGGAAGCTGCTCACGAGGGTGTAGCAGGAGGACATTTTGGACCAGATCGGGTGATCAAGGCTATACGATTTGCAGGTCTTTTGGTGGCCGACCCTTCACATGGATGCACATACCTATGTGAAGAGGTGTGATGTCTATCAGCGAACTCAGTATCCTATACGTAAGGATGAGATGCCTTTGAAACCTATGATGGGTGGACGTGCATTCTCTAAGTGGGGAATAGACTTTGTTGGTCCTAATCCCCCAGCTAAGGGTTCACATGCCGAATAAATCATTGTGGCCACAGACTATCTAACCAAGTGGGTAGAGGTAAAGGCCACCACAAACAACGATGCTCAAATGACAGCTAAGTTCTTATTTGAGAATGTGTTCACAAGATACGGGCTACCTATAGAGCTAGTAAGTGATAGAGGCACTCACTTCTTGAATGAAGTCATTGAAAATCTTATCCAAGAATTCTTGGTAGTACATAAGAAGTCTTCCCCTTATCATCCACAAGCTAATGGGCAATCCGAAAGCACAAATAAGATTCTATGCAATGTATTGACAAAACTAATGAATAATAAACGCTCTGATTGGGACAAACAACTACACCATGCTATTTGGGCATACAGAGTGGCCTATAAAACGGTACTCCAAGCCACTCCCTTTCAAATGGTATTTGACCAAAATGTAGTGCTACCATTGGACTTCTTGATACCAACATTGAGAGTAGCACAAGAGCACGAGTGGACAGGACATGAGCTCTCATCTAGAATATTTGACCTGGAACGATTAGGTGAAACAAGATTAAGAGCAGCAGCAGGAATTTATGCAGCCAAAAAGAGGCAAAAAGCATATTTCGACGCACATGTGAAGGATAAGGGCTTAAAAGCAGGAGACCTAGTCCTAGTCTACACCTTGAAGCAACATGCACGGAAATTAGAGAAGAGAGGCTATGGACCCATGATTATCATTAGGATCTCCACAAGTGGAGCAGTTCAATTAGCTACACTGGAAGGTGATGTTCTCCCTAGTTACATTAGCGGATGCAGAGTCAAGTTATATCAAGAACCCCTCACAGAGGAGATGTTAAATCGACTTAATACTGCAAAGAAGCGTAAAGAAGAGGAAAAGCGAATTCGAGAAGAAGCACAGGTAGAAGCATTGGAACGCATCCGAAGGATGAAGTTGAGAAGACAGGGTAGAGATCAGTCTAGGACAGATGCCTATGTAGCTCAAGGATATCATATGGCTATGTGTGAAGTTTCAGGTATTAGCTCTCATAGAATAATTGATCGACGTCCTTTTGTAATCGTAGGGATAGGACAAGGAAAGAGTGCACAAACTGCAAGAGCCTTGATTGACTCAGGTGCAGCCACTAGTGCTGTTAAACTTTCTTACTGTCGAGAATTGAACTTAGATGTCAATCCTGTGGAAGCATATCTCATAGGATTGGGAGGTGTGGAAACCCCTTGCATGGGCGAGGTGGAACTTCCCCTCTACATTCAAGATGTTTTAATGACAATTAAAGTACTAGTGTGTCAAGATGAGGATCTCACTGAACCGCTTGTCTTGGGTCAAGACTGGATCTATGATCATGCAGTCAACCTAAACCTAAGAAGTGGACTTCTTCAGGTCTGGGTAAATCAGAACCGCATTACACTTGAATTAGAGAATGAAGCACTCAAGAAACTAGGAAAGGCATAAACCCCTGATCCTTCCATGGGTACACATGAAGATGACGATGCTATTCTTGCCCAAAACTATGTGATGTAGAGGGATGATTATCTCAACAAAGAAGTCAAGGATATGATGGAACTCCATTATTTTCCAAAAGCCACAGGGATGCAGCAACCAAAGGCGGATCAAATGCAGAAGAAGCAGACGACTTATGCTCGAATCCAAAAGAAAATACGAAGCAAGGTGTCTCAGCCATTGAAACAAGTGTGGGTACGGAAAGGCGAGCATCCTGTTGCGGTCAAGCCACAAACACGGGCGAAACTTCTTATTAGTGATCAACGACACGACACTCATAAGAAGTCTCTCAAAAATTCTTCTGCAGAAGTGAAGTCTATCTGGGTACCCAAGAAGTCGATGAAGGCTGACCCACAATCAAGAAAAATTTGGGTGCCTAAGGCTTGCTTGTGGGCTCAACTAGTCACACACAGACCACACCATGTACAAAATGATTCACTCACTTGAACAGCCGATGCCCCCTCTTATTCGATACACACAAACACATATCTACCCATGAGCACGAGCAGAATCACTTGTAAATGGGTCCCTAAAAAGCCTCATTTCCAAGCAGACACTCTCATAAATGTTGGTGCATTTCAAGCCTTCACACATTGGCTTGGAACATTGGAGCTTTGGAAGACTTGGCTTGGTTATCAATCTTGAAGACCACACATGAAGCTTGAACCCTTGAAGGATATATCTACATGGAACAATGATCATAGGAACCAATGCTTATTGGTTATTACCTTTTATCCTATGTAAAAGTCTATATGACTTTAATCACTCTTGTAAACTCACCTACTAGTTTGAGTCGTGGAAAAGTAGATGATGTGATTGAGGGAATATCTCCCTAAGTTTAGTGGAGAGATTCTAGGGAGCTTCAATTTGAATTTCAAATTCAAATGACCAATCAACACTTATAAAAACCATGGAGAAAAGTCGCGGGTATCCTTCACTCTTCCCGAGGCATTTCTGAGTCAATCCTTGAGTGTGTATGAGCTACACCATAGCCTACACCTCTGAGTACCATTGAGCATCACATTTCATGCCAATGGGAATGTACAATCATTAGATTTAATCAATATACTTACATTCACAATCTCTGGTTTCTCTGAGTCACCTACTTCAACTCTGTCAACTTCAACAGGGCATATCTCAAGATCTACTGAACCAAATTGGATGATTCAAAGTGCATTGGATTCAGCTTAAAGTCTACTATACACCTACAAAGTTTCAAGGCCATTGGATCAACCATAACAGAGAAATCGCAGTCGGGGTGCTCACTGGTCTGTGACTGTAAGTCTCCTAAAAAATCGTGGGTACACCTTATTTTGCTAAAGTGATTTCTCTGAGTGTAGTTTATCATTTCCTTTCATTCCACTTGCAAATGGAAGCTTACTAAGCTAATAGAATACCTCTAGAAGGAATTTTGCTAATTGTAACTACACTGGTCACACTGAGCATAACACTGAGCAGGTGTCAATACCAAAATAGCAAGTTTTTCAGGATTTTGAAGTCACAAGTAGTCTGTCTTGATTTGATCATTACTCATAACATTTGCAAAGCACATATATGGTTTCTTGGTATCATTTGGAAGCTAAAGGAGCCTACTAAATAATATCTGGAGTCAAAGGAGGGTAGGTGTGAAGCAGGTCTAGCAGCACCAACTTGATCTTCTGAGTGCATCCAACCATCACTCCCAACAGTGGTATCAGAGCAAATAAGGTAATCATGGGTGATGGTTTCCCTTCCTTCATTGACAAATTGGACAGAAACAATTATCAGGCTTGGTCATTGAGAATGAAGACCTATCTACAAGGGAGAAGCTTATTTGGATACATATCAGGAGATGAGGAATTGCCCTCATTCAAGACCAGAGGACTACCTACAAAGGATGAACATGAGAGGCTCAACCAACGGTGTGCAAAAGATGCTTTGGCAAGGTCTTATCTCTTAAACTCTATATCTGACTTTCTTTTACCTCATGTAAGGAATTGTAAGACTTCCCAAGAGACTTGGGAAACCTTGTCAACTTACTTCTCATCAAGCACAAGGGCCAGAAAGAATCAGCTATGGATTGAGTTTACAACTCTTAGGAAGCAATTAAAGCAATCAGTGTCAGATTTTGTCACCAAAGTCAAGGACATTGCAGACCAACTTGCAAGTGTTGGAGAGGAGATTGAGGAAGAGCAAATAGTCAGACAAGTGATCAATGGACTAAAGGCAGATGACAAGTGGGAGAGCTTTACCACAGCAATGGACTTATACATGGACATCCAAGCACCTGATCTAACAACTCTGATTGGACAACTCTTTACACATGAAGCAAAGATCACAAAGAATGGAGAGCAATCAAAAGGTAACAATCCCTCTGCCCTTTATACTGATAAGAAGGTAAAAGACAAAGGTAAAAATAAAAAGGTTGATGAAGAAGGCTCTACGTCCCAAGCAAACTATGTAGGGAGAGGTAGATCTTCAAGAGGTAGAGGCAGAGGAGGTAAGTCAGGTAGGGGGAGACCCTACAATCAATCTCCATGCAATATTTGTGGCTTGTCTAACCATACCACAGATGAATGCTACAAAAACTACAAGAACCAAAGAGGAAGAGGTCACCAAAGAGGAGGATACTCTCAAGGCAGAGGCAGATTCAACCAATCTCAAGGCTACCATGGCTATAACAATAGTTACAACAATAGCTACAATCACAATGGCAATTATCAAGGTGGATACAGAAATAGGAAAGACTACAACAATTATGCAGAGGAGCAAGATGATTCCTTGTTGATCATGAACATGACATCTAAGTCAGGTATCAATGATGACCACTTATTCTATATTGATTCAGGTTGCTCTAATCATGTAGCTGGAAATGTTGCATTACTTTCTGATTTGGAAGAACCCAAAGGCAAGCATCAAGTGCAGACAGGTGATGACACTAAACATTCAGTTGTTAAAGTAGGCAATGTCAAAACTAGTGATGGTAATGAGAATTTATTGAGCAGAGTGTTGTATGTTCCAACAATCACCAAGAATCTGATGAGTGTAGGTCAGATTGTGGAAAAAGGTCTACAGGTCAGGTTCACTCAACATGGTGCATATGTGGAGGATCCAAGACATGGATTCAGAAGGATAGCCAAGGGAGATTGTTTACCTTTGAACTTGAAGACACTAAGAGTATTGCTTTGTACAACTATAAAGATCAAACTCTATCAGAATTAGAGATTTGGCACAAGAGATTAGGTCACATTGGAGAGAGGACCTTAAAGCAAATGAGTAGGGATCAATGTGTGCTTGAGATACCTAATGTATCCAAGCAACACATGATATACAAGTGTGGAGCTTGTCAATTTGGTAAGTCACACAGATTGCCCTATACAAAGAAAGGATTTATGCATGAAGATTATCTGGAATTGGTACATACAGATGTTTGGGGACCTAGCAAAGAGCCATCCATATCTGGATCAAGGTACTATGTGTCTTTCATTGATGACTATAGCAGGTGGACTGTCTTATACTTCATGAAACACAAAGATGAAGTATTTAATTGTTTCAAAAGGTATCTTGCATTAGTTGAAAATCAAACAGGTAGACATTTGAAGAAACTAAGGTCAGATGGTGGTGGAGAATACTTCTCCAATGACTTTGAAGATTTCTTGCAGGAAAGAGGCATCAAGAGGGAGATTACTACAAGGTACTCACCTGAACAAAATGGGGTAGCTGAGAGAAGGAATAGACTCATTGTAGAGACAGCTAGGTCTATGCTAAATGAAAAGAAATTGCCAAATTATCTTTGGGCAGAGAGTGTATCTACTACCACATATTTAATTAACAGGTTGCCATCAAAGACACTTGATGGAATGACACCCTATGAGGCTTGGCATGGTAAGAGACCATCTCTGGATCATTGCAAAATCTTTGGGTGTGTTGCATATGTGCATATTCCCTCACAGGTAAGGGGAAAGCTAGACCCTAAAGCTGAAAAATGTATCTTCATTGGTTATGATTTGAATCAGAAGGGATACAGATTCTACAACCCCTCAAACAAAGGCTTCAAGGTAAGCAGAGATGTCATCTTTGATGAAAATGATTCATGGTATGAAAATGAGTGCAGGAAAGTTAGCCTACCTTATGACATGGAAGAAGACTTTCCCAAGCTTATCAGGCAAGAACCAATTCAGAAAGAGGACACAAGCTCAGATGATGAAGATACCATCAACATTGAAGAGTTCAAGGCTTGGAAATCCAAAGGAAAGATGAAGATGAAGCAACTAGAAGACAATCCAGAATCCTCAACTCAAGCTATGAGGAGATCTCAAAGAGAAAAGAAAAAACCTATTAGGTATGGGTATGATACTTCACTTGTAACCAAGCACTCTGTATATCTTGCAAAGGATCTCTTGAATGAAGAACCAGGTACATTTGAAGAAGCAATCACTAAACCAGAATGGAAGGAAGCAATGGATGAAGAAATGGAGGCTCTCAAGGAGAGTGATACTTGGGACTTGGTACCCAAGAAGGACTCCATGAAGGTGATAGGATCCAGATGGATCTACAAACTCAAGAGGAACTCAGATGGTACAATAAACAGGTATAAAGCTAGGTTGGTAGCCAAGGGTTTTGCACAAACCCAAGGCATTGATTATGAGGAGACATTTTCTCCTGTGGCCAAGATGCCAACTATTAGAGTTATGGTGAGTGTAGCTGCATCCAAGAATTGGAACATGTACCAATTGGATGTGAAGAATGCATTCTTGAATGGATGGATATCTGAAGAAGTCTACATGTCACAACCACCTGGCTATGAAGATCCCAATAAGGTAAATCATGTTTGTAAATTGAAGAAGGCTCTGTATGGATTGAAGCAGGCACCTAGAGCATGGAATTACAGGTTGACAACCTACCTCCTAGACCAAGGATTCATAATGAGTAAAGCAGATACTTCATTGTTTATCAAAAGAAACGATTCAGAGGTAATATACTTGTGTGTCTATGTTGATGACATCATTATTACAGGAAATGATGTTCAGGGAATTAGACACATCAAAGGACAAATGATGAAGGAATTCAAGATCAATGATCTTGGATTATTGAAGTACTTCCTAGGACTTGAATTGGTCTATACAAATTCAGGTATCTTTATTACTCAGAAGAAGTACATTCAGGACATGGTCAAGAAGTTTAATTTGCAGGAAGCTAAAGTCTCAAGCACTCCTATGGAGGTCAACCACAAACTCAGTGCTCATGAAGGGGAAGAACTCCAAGATGTTACAGGTTACCAAAGTTTGGTAGGTAGCCTTAATTATGCTACCTTAACCAGGATTGATATATCATATGGTGTTAGTGTACTTAGCCAATTTATGCACAAACCAAGAGTACCTCATTTGGAGGCAGCAAAAAGGATAGTAAAGTACCTAAAGGGAACACAAAATCATGGTTTGTACTTTCCCTATTCATCAGACATTGATATTAAGGTATACTCAGATGCAGATTGGGCAGGTTGCAAGGATGACAGGAGGAGCACTTCAGGGTACATATGTTTTGCAGGTGATAAACCAATTTCTTGGTCGTCCAAGAAACAACCCACAGTAGCTTTGTCATCTACTGAGGCAGAGTATAGAGGGCTAGCAAATGCCACTCAAGAAGCCATATGGTTGAAGCTTTTATATTCAGAATTAGGCCTATACACAAGGCCACCAATCATATTTGGTGATAACACAAGTTCTCTTCACCTAGCAGCTAATCCAATTTATCATGCTAGGACAAAACACATAGAGGTTCATTACCACTATGTGAGGGAGAAATTACTCAGCAAAGATATTCAATTGTCATATGTGTCTACTAATATGCAATGTGCAGATTTGCTTACTAAAGCTCTGGATGGAAGCAAGCTATGCAGATTTAAATCCATGATTGGATTGCAGGAAATAATTGAAGACTAAAGATGAAGATTTGAGCCAAAGTGTTTGGCTTGAGGGGGAGCTGTTGGTGCATTTCAAGCCTTCACACATTGGCTTGGAACATTGGAGCTTTGGAAGACTTGGCTTGGTTATCAATCTTGAAGACCACACATGAAGCTTGAACCCTTGAAGGATATATCTACATGGAACAATGATCATAGGAACCAATGCTTATTGGTTATCACCTTTTATCCTATGTAAAAGTCTATATGACTTTAATCACTCTTGTAAACTCACCTACTAGTTTGAGTCGTGGAAAAGTAGATGATGTGATTGAGGGAATATCTCCCTAAGTTTAGTGGAGAGATTCTAGGGAGCTTCAATTTGAATTTCAAATTCAAATGACCAATCAACACTTATAAAAACCATGGAGAAAAGTCGCGGGTATCCTTCACTCTTCCCGAGGCATTTCTGAGTCAATCCTTGAGTGTGTATGAGCTACACCATAGCCTACACCTCTGAGTACCATTGAGCATCACATTTCATGCCAATGGGAATGTACAATCATTAGATTTAATCAATATACTTACATTCACAATCTCTGGTTTCTCTGAGTCACCTACTTCAACTCTGTCAACTTCAACAGGGCATATCTCAAGATCTACTGAACCAAATTGGATGATTAAAAGTGCATTGGATTCAGCTCAAAGTCTACTATACACCTACAAAGTTTCAAGGCCATTGGATCAACCATCACAGAGAAATCTCAGTCGGGGTGCTCACTGGTCTGTGACTGTAAGTCTCCTAAAAAATCGTGGGTACACCTTATTTTGCTAAAGTGATTTCTCTGAGTGTAGTTTATCATTTCCTTTCATTCCACTTGCAAATGGAAGCTTACTAAGCTAATAGAATACCTCTAGAAGGAATTTTGCTAATTGTAACTACACTGGTCACACTGAGCATAACACTGAGCAGGTGTCAATACCAAAATAGCAAGTTTTTCAGGATTTTGAAGTCACAAGTAGTCTGTCTTGATTTGATCATTACTCATAACATTTTCAAAGCACATATATGGTTTCTTGGTATCATTTGGAAGCTCAAGGAGTCTACTAAACATATCTGGAGTCAAAGGAGGGCAGGTGTGAAGCAGGTCTAGCAGCACCAACTTGATCTTCTGAGTGCATCCAACCATCACTCCCAACAATAAAGCCCTCCAGAGTCTCCAGAAATCCAAAACCCAAAGTCATCCACTGTGTTTGGCAGCCCAAAGCTTGTAATAAACCCCCCGACCCCATTTTTAAATTCATCTCCACCTACTAACTACATCATTCTCACACTGCATCTTTTCACTTAGCTCATAGGACTACTTGTACACTAACAACACACACAATCATCGAGCACTCACTGACCTACTAACCCATCATTCACCTCATGTTAATGTTGTAACGGGGACAAAAATTGTTCTATCTTGTCCATTACAATGTTAACGCATGATTCTATATTCTCACAGAACCAGCAAGCAAGCAGTAACATGGCAGAAGCAGGAGGCACCAGTTCCCAGGCAGGGTCTAGCGCCCAGATAGTGGACATTGAAACCCTCCTTCTTGAACCACAACTCACCGAGAGGCCTCAAGAACTTAGAGCTATGCATGTACTTCCCATTCAAGATCCTCCGCAGGGACACACTTCTCAAGTGGGGAAACACGCACATTGGTTCAGTGATGTCGCAGGACCATTGGGAGAAGGCACCTACTTTTGGGAGGCAGAAATTGAGTTTAATGGCAAATGGGGAAGATACCATTTCTTCACCCATGAATTTGAGAAGTACCAAAATGCAGAAGTCATGCGATGTGTATGGACCAAAGCAGTCTTGGAAGCTACTTCCGGGCACTCCTACCTAAGCCAGACTTCTTGCGTCTCCTATTTGATCAGTACCATCACCCCAAGCAGAGCCAAGGGAGGCGATAGCACCTTTGTGCTTCCCTCATTGATGCCTGTCCATGAACTAAAGAGATTCAAGTTTACCCTCAACCTAGTATGGGAGGCCTTGGATATGCATGGCATGCACATTCCCACAGAGAAGGAAACATTGATCCCTGGAAGAATGAAACACAAAGATCTTAACAAGTTAAAGGATATGGTTGTTATGACACCTACCATCACCCTCCACCTACGAACGAGCATGCAACACTTCGCCTTCCCTGCCCAAGAACGCTTCACTATGCCACCAAAAAGAATCTGGTTCAGCTTGTACTTGGCGGAGACAAAGGATCTCACAATCAATTTACCACATTGGATCATAGATCAAATCCACCTAGCACATCAACGATGGAATAAGAAACAGAAGAAAGTGCTTCATGGGTGTTGTGCACTAACAAAAATAATTTACAGGTGCTTAGCTTATGACGTGCCTATTCAAAGGGCACTAGTGTGGTCCAGAGCTCAAGAATTCCAGAGACGGCTATCAACAGCAGGACCCCCATCGAAGAAAATGAGAGGCTCTGTCCAATTACCGTGTGCCCAAGCAAGGGAAGCCACCACCACACCAGAGGTAACCCCTCCACAAATGCGCCGTGTCCGATCGTTTACGATTCGCTTACCTAGACAGAGTGCAGAAGGACCAAATCTAGTTTTCCCTCTGATCCCCTCTGACCTGGAGTTCCCACAGGGGTACACCCTGGCTGATCTAACGGATGAAGAAATCTCTAGGATGATCAATGAATCTAACCTCGAGACAGAAGCAGAGCACACCCAAGGACCGCAACCCACTACAACAACTTTAGCCCTGACCCAACCGAAAGTAGTAGAAGTAGAGGAAGATGAAGAAGAGACTGAAGAGGAAGCAGATGAGGAACATGATCAAGAATACGAAGAAACTTCAGAACAAGCGAGTGCCCCAGCCTATTCGGCAAAAAAAAAAAAGATTTTATGAAACCATGAAGCGAGTCCAGGAACATCATAAATTATCGCTCAAAACAGGAAAGGTGCTAATGAGCCAAATGTTAGGAGAGGAAGGTGTGGATGAAATGTTTATTGAATCCATGAACCTGCCCACAGATGCGGTGGGCTTGGATGAAGCCATTCATTCAGCTATGGCTTATATTCATCACTTTGAGAAACGGGTGCCTACCCGTGCCATGCGCTCCGGGAAGCAGATTCACATGAATGTATCGGCACCAGGAGACACTACACAGATAGAGGAACATCACGAGGCACCACCATCACCACCCTCACCACCTATCACTACACACTTCACTTCACCACATGACACCACCACCCCAACTTCAACACTCACCACATATGTTATGGGGATTCCTATCTCACTAGGCACCCAATTTGGAGGCATCCCAATGCCCACATTTACAACAATATTCACGAACATCACATCCACCCCACCCACGGTCCCCATCTACACATTCACCCAGACTTTTGACACCATGGAAACATCACCAGCCACAACACCACTCCCTCCCCCCTCTCTACCACCATCCCCCATACCCCCTCCACCCACGTCACCTCTCGTGTCCACTTCATTCACTATCCCTTTTCCCCTCCCCATTCCCCCTGCATCCTCCACCTTCCCTACATTCATAAATGTAAATAGCATGTTTTCTACATTACATCAGTGTGTACATCAGTTGCAGATAGAATACCAAACCTTGGAAGATCGACATCGCCAAATAACTACAGATCATGAGCAACTACAGAAGAGGTTTGCAGCTTTGGAAGCAGAAAATAATGACCTAAATCAACACTACACTATGCTCGAGCACGCTCACCAGACCCTTTTGGAAGCTCCCCAGCCATCCAATTCCAACGAAGTTAAAAAACTAACAGCTCTACTAGAACTTTATCAATCATAACATGTTAAAAGCCGTTGCAACCTGACCCTACTCAGGAAGCACGTGGCCACTGCCCTCGAAGAAAACAAGCGCTTGCAAAGGCAGAACGAAGAAAATTTAGAGGCAGCCATGGAGGGTTCCCCCCAGGAGATCGACCCCAAAAGATTCAAAGTTGTTCCATCCGACACTATGAAGACAATTCTAGAAAGCTATGCGGATCTATTGGAAGCGCATGATGAGTTGGGCAAAGAACAAGATACTCTCCATCAACAACTAACGATGCAGGAAGCCCAACCCAAGATCACTGATTCTACCACCACTACAGGAGAGGTAAATGCACTGAGAGAACAGGTCACGGAGTTGCAAAGCAAGCTACTCTAATATGAAAGACAGCCCTCCCCAATCATCGAGCTAGAACGAGAAGAATTGGTACCCATAGAGGTGGATGAATCATATGAAGAGCCATATGTTCCTATGCCAATGCCGGGTGGCCAACAAACCTCTCAAGGATTGGACACGCTAGAGGTAGAAGCCCTAGAATGGATGCAGAAACTCGAAAAAACGGCCAATACACATGATGAGCGATTTGCGGTCCAGATTGAGTCCATGACCAAGATTGAGGACACCATTATCAAATCAGAATATTTCCGAAGTATGTCTCATCACAGATGGATAGGCACCAACGATGATCAGTATGTGCCGTATTGTGTACTCTTGGCAGATTACAATGCCGAAATTCAACGACGATGTGGCAAGGCTCCAACATTTTCCACTCAATTCGGCCCTGATGATATCCCTGAGAGCGCTAAACAAGGATCAATTCATCAACCTACCTGATGGCTACGACTCTTAGAAACTTACCCTGAGATGGTTAGAACTTGGAATAACATGCCACTATTCATTAAGTATAATCCCTGTAATGTTCCCATACTCAGAAGACGCACATGGCCTGAGTTTACCATCACTGTGAAGAATGTCAAAGGCTGTGCAAAGTGGCTCAATTACGTATACCTAGCACCACCACACGGACAAGCTACGGTGGGCTACATGCTCTATACCATCCACCACTGGGGAGTCCGAATGCGAAACATCCCAGATGTAATGGCTAAGATGTGCATAAATATATTCGAGTTGATGCTGGTAACCTTCAGAACCTTCAAAAATATTAAAGATCCACATTTCTCAGGTGTCGGATTCACAGCAGGTAACCTTGACTTGGTCTATGATATGAATACAACTCCCTCCATCCAAGTGATATATGCATGGCACGCATGTATTAAATACCTCCCCGCTTGCTACAAGCAAACATTTGAAGAGATGTTCATTACGGGATTCTGGGAATACCACTCTGAAGTCTTTGTTCCCAGACCCTCCCATCTACTCCACCTCTTTGCAATGGAGCGAACATTACATTTAGAACAACTACGTGTGCCACATCCAGACGTTCCAGGTCCAGTGGATTGGGATGCCCTCCTAACTGATTTAGCACGAGGGCTGCGGCTGGAAGAACACCACCTAGCTTCAGACGTGGTTGAATTCTATGTCAAACGCTCAGCCAAACAAGGGTCTGTCAGAGACAACAGATGTGAGAGAGGGGGGGGGGTGTTGGCAGCAGTCAAAGCACCCAAGGCCTCACAAGACAAGGAAGCCAAAGAAGAGAGCCAGAGCGGAGAGAAGGCACAAGCAGACAAAGTAGTCAATGAAGATCTGGCGAGTAGGCCATTCAAATTTTTCCAAATCAACATCTTCATAACAATGATTCTCATCACTAAAAATCATTGTAAATACCATTTCACCTTTTTGTAACTCCAGTTTGTGCAAGCCGAGGAGTCCTCGAGCTTGAGGAGTATTAGAAGTATCATTGTACCAATTTTCATGATTTTTAGACTTCGTTTGAGCCCTCAAATAGGCCCTAGAACCTAATTTTTAACTAGGCTAGACACTAGGTCTGGACAGGGCCAAAAACTAGTCAAAAACTATAAATAGAGCTAGAGAGCTCATTTTTGAGGAGAGCTTGTTGTAGAATTGAACTTGTAAGAGCACTTTTGAGTAATCTAAAGAACTCCATTGTCTATCTCTTTCTTCTTGCCTTGTGTGTGCGTGTGTGTGTATGTGTGTGCATGTCAGTGTGCTTCTCACTCACACACTTGTGCCATCACTTGTTCGAGGTCTTCATACCATCCTCATGTCTTCCCGGATTGACATTAAAGGAGGTGCTACTCATCACTGAGCTACACCTATGTTTCTCTTTGTTTATAGCTTTGTCATTCTCTACACACATGAATGCGCGAAAACTATTTCTCTTCATCTATATTATCTATACATGGTCATGCTTGTACAATAATGGTATTAGATCTTGCTAGTGTTGTTAGATGTGTGAATATTATCCATACACACATTGATGGACCTATAGATCCATATAAAGATAAATTGATGATTATAGGATCCCACTACTTGACCTACGCATTTAGAACTCACTCCTACTCAAATCTCTGCACTTCTTGGATTATGACAAGGTGTATTGTCATACGTATCAAAACCCCTATGTAGCTTTAGAAGGCCCCTATGTAGCTTTAGAAGGTTATAGGACCTCAAAAGCTACTTTGCACGGTGACCCAAACTCACTATTCTACTAATATCTCACAGTCTGGAAAATGAGTAAATATGAAATTTTCTAGATTGCTAGTAGGCATCCCTAGCTATCCAACAAAATTCAAGTAACTTAATTTGGTTCTTCATACATGGAGAACCGGTCTCTGAAAGATAGACTATTTATTCTTGTAGTTCTCTGCCTATGCGTAGAGATATACCTTCAATATTTACAACCTCGCTTAGAATCCACTAAGAGAAAAATGCTCAAAGTAAGAGAAACTTTGAAACTCTGTAAGACCAACCACAAGTTGAATCACCTCAAATTCACAATTTAAGAAGAAGTCACAAAAAATGTGAAACAAATTTGGAAAGGGGTGTAGGGCCGTGAACATGTGATCCTACAATTTAGGAGGAACTCAACAATTATTGATCATCCTTTGCATCTTGGCTCCTTGGCTTGATGGCTCACACATCTACACTAATCTTGGTCAACTCTCTTCATTGCTTAACTTACGAGCAAGGTGACAACCAAGGCAAATGCTTTGGCATCAATTATCCTAAAATCTGCTGTTCAATCCTCCCAAGTCCATTCTCTACCTTATCACATCCCCGAGGTTCACATTTTTTCTTTTCTAAGAAAATTCTTCTTCTACATTCAACCAAGCCTCTTTAATTCCACAAAGGAACAACACAAACTTTCTATAAATACAAATTCTTGGAGAAAAACCTAAAAACGTTTCTAGTGGGATATTGTACCTTGTAAGTTTTTAGAAGTTTTTTCGAGTTTTTGTTTCGTATAGTTTTAGAATTATTTGCACATGCATGCTGGAACGCATCTCTATCTTTGCATTTGTACATTTACACATGAGTAGGATCATGCAACAATGTTACAATAAGGAGAAGTGTGTAGCTCAGTGATGAGTAGCACCTCCTTTAATGTCAATCTGGGAAGACATGAGGATGGTATGAAGACCTCGAACAAGTGATGGCACAAATGTGTGAGTGAGAAGCACATGAACATGCACACACATACACACACGTGCGCACACTCGGCAAGACAAGGAGAGAAACAATGGAGTTCTTTAGATTACTCGAAAAGTCTCATACAAGTTCAATTCTACCACAAGCTAACCCCAAAAATGAGCTCTCTAGCTCTATTTATAGTTTTTTGACTAGCTTTGGCCCTATCCAGACCTAGTGTCCGACCTAGTTAAAAATTAGGTTCTAGGGCGTATTTGAGGGCTCAAACAGAGTCTAAAAATTATGAAAATTGATAGGTAGGTACTTCTAATGCTCTTCAAGTTCAAGGACTCCTTGGCTTGCACAAAATGGAGCTACAAAAAGGTGGAATGGTATTTACAATGGTGTGGAGTGACTAAGATCACTGTTTGAGAAATATTGTTTCATGGAAAAATTTAAGGGCCTATTTGCCAGATCTGCGTTGACTACTTTGCCTGCTTGACCTTGCTCTGACTCCCTTCTTTGGCATCCTTGTCTTGTGGGTCCTTGGGTGCCTTAACTATTGCCAACACCCCCCCTCTCTCGCGTCGCTTGTCTCTGACAGACCTTTGTTTAGCTGAGCGTTTGACATAGTATTCAACCACTTCTGAAGCTAGGTGATGTTCTTCCAGCCGCAACCCCCGTGCTAAGTCTGTTAATAAAGCGTCCCAATCTACTGGCCCTGGAATGTCCGGATGTGGTAGCTGCAATTGATCTGAGTGTAAGGTCCTCTCCACAGCGAACAGTTGGAGGAGATGTGAGGGTTGTGAAGAGATGGATAGGTATGTTCTTGAAGATGAAGAGGTGTTGCAAAATCCTTGATCTACACCAGCCAATTGAACTCCAGGAGTATATGGTGGGCTCTTTTAGCTTGCCAATGGATGTATTAGACACACTATGTACCTTGGAAGATCACTCTCAAAAAGATAGATCAAAACAGATAAGTTGGAGTTAGCTCAGAGGTGAAAAACTTGATATTTTGGTTCATACACCTGTCCACTGTTTTGCATAATTCTCTGAGCACAACAACAATTAGCTTAATTACTCTTGGGGAAGTCTATTTAACTTTAAGAGCTAACTTTCAAGAGAAATCTCATAAAAAATAATGAACCACACACTGAGAATGAGTTTTAACAAGTGATGACATCATCCCAATTTTCACGGGCTGCTACAGTTTGAGACCAATGAACAGAAAAATGAACATAACTCAAAATGTAGGAATCAAATTATTATGCTAATTTGTATGTGTAGCTCAGTGATGAGTAGCACCTCCTTTAATGTCAATCCGGGAAGACGTGAGGATGGTATGAAGACCTCGAGCAAGTGGCGGCACAAGTGCGTGAGTGAGAAGCACACAAGCATGCACACACATACACACACACGCGCACACAAGGCAAGACAAAGAGTGAGAATCAATGGAGCTTTTTAGATTACTTTCAAAATGCTCTTACAGGTTCGTTTCAATTACAATCTAACCTCAAAAATGAGCTCTCTAGCCCTTTTTATAGTTTTTGACTAGCTTTTGGTCCTGTCCAGACCTAGTGTCCGGCCTAGTTAAAAATTAGGTTCCAGGGCTTATTTGGGGGCTCAAACGAGATCTAAAAAATACGAAAATTGGTACGCAACTACTTCTAAGGCTCCTCAAGCTCAAGGACTCCTTGGCTTGCACAAAATGGAGCTACAAAAAGGTGAAATGATATTTACAATGATTGTTAGTGATAAAAATCACTGTTGTTGTAGGGATTTCTTCTAGTGATCTGCCATACATATCTTCGAGCTCCCTACTTGCTCTTCCTCTCTGCATGTCCATCCCTTTGATTTGCATTAATGTCTTGAAAAAATATTGGCCTACTTGCCAGATCTTCTTTGACTGCCCTGTTTGCTAGTGCTGTCCCTTCGCTCTGACTCCCTTCTTTGACTTTCATGTCTTGTACGTCCTGGTGTACCAAGGCTACTGCCAACACCCCCCCCACTCTCGCGTCTGTCGCCCCTGACAGACCCTTGTCTAGCTGCTTTTTGGACGTAGTATTGTACAACATCGGCGGCGAGGTGGTGTTCTTCTAACCTGAGTCCCCTTGCTAGATCGGTCAGCAATGCATCCCAATTGACTGGCCCTGGGACATCTGGATGTGGCACCCGTAACTGCTCTGAGTGAATGGTTCGCTCCACAGCAAATAAATGGAGGAGATGTGAGGGTCTGGGTACAAATATTTCTGAGTGGTATTCCCAGAACCCTGTTATGAACATCTCTTCGAATGTTTGTTTAAAGCAGGCTGGGAGGTATTTTATTCTGGCGTGCCAAGCGTATATCACCTCTATAGAAGGAGTGGTGCTCATGTCATAAACTAAATCTTGGTTTCCTGTAAGGAATCCGACGCCTGAGAAGTGTGGGTCCTTGATATTCTTGAATGTCCTGAATGTAATAAGCATTAACTCAAAAATTTTCATGCACATCTGGGCCATTACATCAGGGGTATTTCTTAATCGGATGCTCCAGTGCCGTATAGTGGAAATCATGTAATTGACGGTGGGAGGCCCTTGAGGGGGTGCTAGATAGACGTAGTTTAACCATTTGGCGCATCCCTTGATATTCTTGACTGCAATGGTAAATTCTGGCCATGTGCGTCTGCGGAGTACAGGAACATAACAAGGGTTATATTTAATAAAAAGAGGCATATTCGTCCAGGTGCGAACCATCTCCGGGTAGGTTTCGAGGAGTCGGATCCTCCAAGTGGGTTGATGAATGGATCCTTTTTTGGCGCTCTCTGGGATGTCATCTGGCCCAAATTGTGTAGCAAACGTTGGAGGTTTGCCACATCTGTGTTGGATTTCTGCATTGTAGTCCGCCAGAAGTATACAATATGGCACGTATTGATCATCATTGGTTCCGATCCATCTATGGTGGGACATGCTGCGGAAGTATTCTGATTTAATAATAGTGTCCTCTATCTTTGCCATAGATTGGATCTGAACTGCCACTCGATCTTCATGAGTTGATGCCGTTTTCTCTAGTGTTTGGAGCCACTCAGGTACTTCGATTTCTAACGTATCCATTCCTTCTGCGGTTTGCTCACCACCTGGCATTGGCATAGGAACGTAAGGTTCCTCATACGTCTCATCTACCTCGATGGGTACCAAATCCTCGGGTTCAGGTTCGACAACTGGAGAGGGTTGCCTTTCATGTGTGAGTAATCTTGCCTGTAATTCGGCCACCTGCTCTTTCAATGCCTTGACGTCCTCTGAAGTCGTGGTCGTTTCTGTGACTTTGGGTGCTGTCTGTTGCTCTTGGAGTTGATTGCGCAGCGCATCCCGTTCCCTTTCCAAGTCATCATGAGCTTCTAATAGATCTGCATAGCTGTCCAAGATGGTCTTCATTGTCTCTGAGGGCACAGCTTTAAACTGCTCTGGATCAATTTCGTGTGGAGAGCCTTCCATTGCAGCTTCTAGATTTGCTTCATTTTGCTGCTGCAATCTCTTGTTTTCCTCAAGGGCGGCCGCCATGTGTTTTCTGAGAAGTGCCAGGTTACGCCGGACTTTGAGATTATCGGCTTGGTATACCTCGAGCAGAGCTTCTAGTTGTTTGGCACCTGATTCTGTCGATGGTTGGGGTGCCGCCAATAAGGTTTGGTGAGCCTGCTCAAGCGTCGTGTAGCGTTGATTCAGTTCTGCATTTTCTGTTTGTAGAATGAGAAATTGTCTTTGTAAGTTTTGATGGTGCGTTTCCAGATTCTGATACCGGTTGTCCAGAGCTTTGTACTCATGCTGGAGCTGGTATACACATTGGTTTAATGCTAAGAATATGTTATTTACATTAAATAATGCTGGGAAGGGTGAAGATGCAGGGGGAATGGGGGCGGGAATGGGAGAGGTGAATGATGTGGATGTACGTGGAGATGTGGGTGGAGGGGGTATGGGTGATGAAGGTGGCATGGGGGGAGGGAGCGGTGCTGTGGCAGGTGACGTTTCCATCGTGTCAACTGTTTGAGTGACGGTGTAGATGGGAATCGTTGGTGGAGTGGATGTGACATCGGTGAACAGGGTGGTGAAGGTGGGCATGGTGACTCCCCCGTATTGGATTCCCGGAGAGAGTGGGATGCCCATGACAACGGTAGTGGTAGTGGATGTGGTAGTGTTAGTGTCCTGTGGTGGAGTGAATTGTGTAGTGTGAGGTGGGGATGGTGGTGACAACGGTGCTTCCTGATATTCTTCTGCTTGCGCTGCCTCGCCTGGTGCTGATGTATTGATGTGAATTTGCTTCCCGGACCTCCTGGGACGAACGGGAACTCTTTTTTCAAACCTGTGGATGTAGGCCATTGCCTCATGAATGGCCTCGTCCAGTCCTACAGCATCGGCATGAAGGTTCATGGACTCAATGAACAACTCGTCCACACCTTCCTCCGCTAGCAAGTCGTTCATGAGTCTTTTGCCCTGTTCTAGAGACATCTTATGCTGTTCCTGAACCAGTCGCATGGTTCGATATAGTCTCTTGATTTGTGCCGAATATGCTGGGGCACTTGCTAACTCGGAGAGTTCGTCAGAATCTTGATGTTGTTCTTCGTCGGCTTCTTCTTCATCGCCTCCTGCCTCTTGTTCATCTACATCGACTTCTACAGTTTGTGGTTGGGTGGGGGCCGATGTTGTTTGGGGTCGCGGTTCCTGAGCTCGCGCTGCTTCGGCTTCGAGGTTAGAGTCATAGATTAATCTGGCAATTTCTTCATCCGTGAGGTCCTCAAGAGTAAATCCCTGCGGAAATTCCAAATCGGATGGAATGGGTGGAAACACCAGATTAGGCCCCTCTGTGCTTGGTCTTGGTAACCGGATTGTGAATGGCCTAACTCGTCGTGTCTGGGGAGGAGTGATTTCTGGTGTAGCGGTAGCTCCCCTTGGTTGAGCACAGGGTAGTTGGACTCCCCCCCTCATCTTCTTTGATGGGGGACCTGCTGCTGATAGTCTTCTTTGGAATTCTTGGACTCGGGACCATACGAGTGCCCGCTGAACAGGCACGTCATAAGCCAAGCATCTATAGATTATTCTGGTCAAAGCACAACACCCGTGGAGCACATTCTTCTGTTTTTTGTTCCACCTTTGATGCGCTAGGTGGATCTGGTCTATGATCCAGTGTGGCACATTGATGGGCAGGCTTTCGGTTTCTGCTAGATATAAACTGAACCATATTTTTTTCGGGGGCATTGTGAATCGTTCTTGGGCGGGAAACGCAAAGTGTTGCATGATGGTTCGCAGGTGAAGCGCAATGGTAGGTGTCATTGCTACCATATCCTTCAACTTATTCAGATCCTTGTGCTTCATTCGACCTGGAACCATGGTTTCCTTTTCTGTTGGGATGTGCATGCCATACATACCCAACGCTTCTCTCACCAGATTGAGGGTCAACTTGAATCTTTTGAGCTCATTACCCGGCAGCAGTGAAGGCAACACGAAGGTGCTGTCGCCTCCTTTGGCCCTGCTTGGCGTGATTGTACTGATCAGATATGAACATCGTAAAAAATCCGGCTTTGGTATGTGGGCCCTGAAATAACTTTCCACACCCGCTTTGACCCAAACTGATCTCATGACTTCGGCATTTTGGTAGCTTTCAAATTCGCGTGTGAAAAAGTGATATCGACCCCATTTGCCATTGAACTCCAATTCTGCTTCCCAGAAGTAGGTTCCATCGCCCAGTGGTCCCGCAACATCACTGAACCAATGCGCATGCTTACCTACTTGAGAAGTGTGTCCTTGAGGAGGATCCTGGATGGGGAGCACATGCACTTCTTGAAGCTCTTGCGGTCTTGCAGTGAGACGTGGCTCAAGGAGAAGTGTTTCTATGTCCACGATCTGGGGACCAGATCCGGCTTGAGAGCTGGTACCTGCTTCTGCCATGGCCCTGTTTGCTGATTGGTTCTGTGAGAATATAGAACCAAGTGTTAACATTGTAATGGACAAAATAAATCCGTTGTTGTCCCCGTTACAACATTAACATAAGGTAGATGGTGAGTTAGTGGTTATTAAGTGCATGAAAATAGTGTGTGTAGTTAGTGATTGTGTTGTCCTAGGAAGCTATTGCCGTTAGTAAGTGGGTTATGAATTTACAAATTGGGGTCGGGGGGTTTATTACAGGCCCTAGGCTGCCAAATGCAGTGAATGGGCTTTGCTTTCGGTTCCGGAGAGTCTCTACAGAGCTTTCTCGGTGTCGTGTTTTGAAAACGAGGCTTTTTTGGGACCCATATACAATTGATTACATGCACGTTCTTGGGTTTTGGTGTGTACATGAGTGTCGAGAACGAGTGAAATTTGGCAGCATGCATAACTGCGTTATGCCGTTTAGGTTGTGGCCTCAGCGTAGCAACTTGTGCCATCAAGCAAGCCTTAGGCACCCAAATTTGTCTTGATTGTGGGCTTGCCTTCATCGACTTCTTGGGCACCCAAATAGATTTCACTTTAGCAGAAGAATTTCTGACAGACTTCTTATTAGCGTTGCGTTGTTGGTCAATAATAAGAGGCTTTGCCCCTGTAGTTGACGGTGGTGCAACCGGTCGTTCGCCTTTCCGCACCCATACCTGGTCTATTTTCTGGGCTGTTCTGCTGCGCAGGTACTTTTGATCTCTGACATAGGTAGTACCCTGCTCCTTCTGCCTTTGATCCACCTTGGGTTGCTGCCTCCTTCTAGCCTTTGGAAAAGAAGGGAGTTCCGTTGCATTCCTGACTCCTTTTTTGCAAATATCATTCCTCTGCAACACATAGTTTTGGACAAGAACAGCATGGTCATCTTCATGTGTACCCCTGGAAGGACCAGGAGTCTGTGCCTTTCCTAGTTCCTTGAGTGCTCCATTGTCTAATTCTACTGTAACTCGACTATGATTGACCCAAACCTGGAGAAGTCCACTTCTTAGGTTTAGATTGACTGCTTGGTCATAGATCCAATCCTGACCCAAGACGAGAGGTTCAGTGAGATCCTCATCTTGACACACTAGTACTTTAACGGTCATTGCCTCCTCGTGAATGTAGAGGGGAAGTTCCACCTCGCCCATGCAAGGGGTTTCCACGCCTCCCAATCCTATGAGGTATGCTTCCACAGGATGGACAGTTAACTGTAACTCTTGACAGTAAGACAACTTCACAGCGCTAGTGGCAGCACCTGAGTCAATCAAGGCTCTTACGGTTCTTGTACTCTTTCCTTGTCCTATGTCTATGGTTATGAAAGGACGTCTATCAATTATTCTATTCGAGCTTGTTCCTGCAACTTCACACATGGCTATGGGAAATCCTTGGTCTGCAGAGTCATTCGCTCCAGGCTGATCTCTACCTTGCCTTCGTAGTTTCATCCTTCTGATGCGTTCTAAAGCCTCTGCTTGAGCTTCTTCTCTAATTCTCTTTTCTTCCTCTTTGCGTTTCTTAGCAGTGTTGAGTCGGCTGAGCATTTCCTCCGTGAGGGGTTCCTGGTACAACTTGACTCTGCATCCGCTAATATAGTTAGGGAGAACATCACCCTCTAATGTGGCCAATTGTACTGCTCCACTTGTGGAGATCCTATTGATGATCATAGGTCCGTAGCCTCTCTTTTCTAGCTTCCTTGCGTGTTGTTTCAGTGTATAGACTAAGACTAGATCTCCTGCTTTCAAGCCTTTATCCTTCACATGGGCATCGAAATATGCCTTCTGTCTCTTCTTGGCTGCATATATTCCTGCAGCGGCTCTCAGTCTTGTTTCTCCTAATCGTTCAAGGTCAAAGATCCTAGAGGAGAGCTCATGACCTGTCCATTCGTGCTCTTGTGCTACTCTCAATGTGGGGATCAGGAAGTCCAAGGGTAGCACAGCATTTTGGCCAAATACCATCTGAAAGGGAGTGGCTTGGAGTACCGTTTTGTAGGCCACTCGGTATGCCCAAACAGCATGGTGTAGCTATTTGTCCCAATCAGAGCGTTTAGTGTTTACTAATTTCGTCAGTACATTGGATAAAATCTTATTAGTGCTCTCAGCTTGTCCATTAGCTTGAGGGTGATAAGGGGCAGACTTCTTGTGTATTACCAAGAATTCTTGGAGTAGATTTTCAATTACTTCATTCAAGAAATGAGTGCCTCTATCACTTACAAGCTCTATAGGTAGCCCATATCTCGTGAATACATTCTCAAACAAGAATTTGGCAGTTGTTTGAGCATCGTTCTTTGTCGTAGCCTTTACCTCTACCCACTTGGTGAGATAATCTGTTGCAACAATGATGTATTCCGCATGAGAACCCTTAGCTGGGGGATTAATAGGACCTACGAAGTCTATTCCCCACTTAGAGAATGCACGTCCACCCATCATAGGTTTCAGTGGCATCTCATCTTTGCGTATAGGATACTGAGTCCTCTGACAGACATCACACCGTTTCACATAGGTATGTGCATCCATGTGAAGTGTAGGCCACCAAAAGCCCGCAAATAGTATTGCCTTGATTACCCGATCTGGACCAAAGTGTCCTCCTGCTACACCTTGGTGAGCAGTTTCTAAGATCTTAAGATACTCACTTTCATGGACACACAGTCTCAGGTAACCATCTTTACCGCGCTTATATAGATTATCACCTATGAGTGAATAATCCAGGGCTTCTTGTTCTAAACTCCTTTTCCTAGCTAGAGTCATGTCTGGGGGGAATGTGTTTGTCCGCAAGAATGATACTAGAGGTTCACTCCAATCTGGCACAATGGATATTTGATAGAGAGTGGCATGTTCCACAGGTGGTTTAGTGCAACAGATTGGGCATTCCTTGCACAACTTTTGGACATCCGCTTCCATGGTTGGCCAGTGCACTCCGAATCTCTTTAGAGTCTGTAAAGTTCGTTGTTTTGAATGGTGTTGCTCTAATGCACCTACATGTGCTAATTGCAACCATTTAGCGTACTCATCCTCTTCTACGCAACAAGCCAAGATCCCTTGATCTGTGTGCTTGTACATGCTTCCTGCCATGATGTGATACTTTTGGGCTTTTACAATCTCTCTATTCCGTGTGTTTACCACTGGATGGCTAGGCCCGTACGTCAATACTGGTACCAATGGTTTAGCCCACTCCGGTACAACTTCCAAATTAAACAAGTAAGCATCAGGAAGGTCATCTGACACTCCTTGTGGGGCTTCTCCCGATGTGAGCCTAGAGAGGTGATCTGCTCGTAAGTGAGTCCTACCTTTTCTTACCACAACCTCAAAATCATATTCCATTAGCAAGAGAAACCATCTTACTAATCTTCCCGTATTGCATGGCTTGTTTACTAAGTACAACAATGCCTGATGGTCTGTAAAAAATTTAAACTTATTTGCAAGCAAATAGTGTCTAAATTTCTTGACTGCATACACCATGCCTAATCCTTCTCGCTCTGTGGTGGTGTAATTCCGTTCAGCCGCATTCAATTGTCTACTGGCATAGGCAATTGGAAGATCCATATTACCTTCACCAGTAGGTTGTGCGAGCACACATCCAATAGCATAATTGGATGCATCAACATGAACATGGAATGGCTTATTCCAATCTGGTGTGGTCAAGATTGGTGCTGAACACAATCTTCGTTTAAGCTCTTGGAAGGAATTCTCACATTCATCCGTCCACTCGAAGTTTGTCAGAAGTCCGTACATGGGCTTTGCAATGACAGCATACATGTGGATGAAACGTCGGTAATACCCACAATGCCCCATGAAAGCTTGTACTTCCTTGACATTCTTTGGCCTAGGTAGCTCTGCTATGGCTCTCACTTTTTCTTCATCGGTAGATATGCCATTCTTTGACACTATGTGTCCTAGAATCTTGCCTTGCCTGACCATAAAAACGCACTTTTCTGGGTTTAGGCAGACTTGATATTCTCTACATTTGTCAAAGATTTGTTTGAGTTCAGGAATATGGGTTTGTCTAACATTGGAATGAGCACAGAGATCATCAACATAGACTTCTAAACTCTTCCTTAGGAACTCCTTAAACACATGGCACATCAGTCTCTGGAAGGTAGCTGGTGCGTTGGTAAGCCCAAATGGCATTACTCTAAAAGCAAAAATGCCCCATTCTGTGGCAAAGGCTGTCTTATGCTGATCCTCTGGAGCTATGGCTACTTGATTGTAGCCCGAAAATCCATCAAGGAAGTTGTACACTTCCTTGCCTACCACTCTTTCTAAGAGATGCTCTGTGATGGGAAGCGGATAGTTATCTCGAATCGTGGCGGCATTAACCTTTTTCAAGTTAATGCACACACGCAGCTTGCCATTCTTCTTGGGCACCACTACGATGGGGGATACCCATTCGGTGTGCTCAATTTCGTAGATAAATCCAGCTTCAACCAGTCTATCTATCTCTTCCTTGATCTTAGCAGCGTAATTATCATTATATGTATAAGGCTTTTGCTTAGAGGGTTTAGCATCTGAAGTCATGGGAATGGTGTGTGAGCATATGTCAGGGTCAACGCCTTTCAAATCCTTGTAACTCCAAGCGAATACATCTCTGTATTCTCTTAGCAAGGCTATCAATTCGTACTCTTCTTCTTCTGTTAGGTCATGGCCTATATACGTGCATCTCTCCTCTCCTACTATTTTCTTGGTGGTTTCTTTGTTATCATAGGCCTCTCCTGATTGTGCCTCTCGTTTAGGCATTCTTATCATGACTCTCCTGTCATCTATCTCGTACTTCTTAAAATTTTCTGGGACCTCAAACAAAGATTCCTCCTCTTCTGGTAAGGCTTCTCCCTTCTTTCGTTTCTTTCCTTCTTCCTTAGGGGTCATATGCGTTGCTAATCTTACATCATTTGTAACTTCTCCATGCTTCTGGGGTTGAAATTCTATTTCATGGAAGTATTCTTCATCTGATGCAAATGGTGGGTCCATAATGATTGACTCTAGATCGGAGTCACTTGCATCCTCAAATGCATCAGGGCTAGGTTCACATTCTTCTAGAACTGCCTCTCCCATGATTGGCTCTATGGAGAAGACTGAAATATCATAGCCATCCTCATCACAGTGAGGTGTCCATTGTTCTTCATTGATGGCTACATCCATTGTTGCTAAAATTTCCGCCCAGCCATGGGGTTCAAACTCCTCATCTGGAAAGACTATAGGTGCATAGGCTGGGTCTTGAATGGGTCTATGAGTTTCGTTCGCACCTACCTCTCTGGCTTTCTCTCTCTTCTCTTCTTCTACTGCTACCTTGCACATCCATAAGTGAGTATCTTCATGCATCCATGAGGATCCCGACCCTATGGAATGCACCGATTCTGTATCATCTTTGGCTCTATGGATGGGATTCCATTGGATAGGAGGGACATCTCTATGGGAATAATCCTTGAGATTGACTTTGGTTGTAACACCTAAGTGCTGCAGGTACAAAGAATTGGTCCCCCAATCCTGTACCACTTGCAACTGTCGCATGAATGGTCTTCCTAAAATCATCTCATAGGCATGATTTTTGCTGAAATCACATATGGCAAAGGTATGTTCAAACTCGACACCACAAGTGGTGAGAGTTATTCCTTCTAGCAATCCTAGGGGTCTCTCTATGTGACCATCTGCCATTTGCAATTTCATTCTCGTTGGCCTGAGTGCTGGCTTGCCCCAACGCTTCCATAAGGAGGTAGTGGCAATTGCAACTCCTGCACCTGAGTCCAAAATCGCCTTAGTGGTGTAGTCCTGGTAGGTAATGGGAAGATAGGTGTTCCCTTCTTCACCTTCACACATATCTCCTATCTTATCCAAGGGAATTTCTGGCACAGTCCTATGGGATCCTACCTGGGAGCGAGGTTTTGCTATCTCTGGTACTTGTTTGGCTACATGTTTCCATAATTCAGGTCTAACCTTGAGTAGCTCTTCTAACTTGAGATTACACTGCACGTTAGTGTTCTTCACTACCTCTGTGTTCCTAGGTATGACTGAGTCGTCGTTCCTTACCATGACTGTGGGTGCTCTCATACATGTGGACTTTGCTTCCCATGGGCCTGTGAAGTGGGGTAGCTCTTGTATGGAATTCGACTCAAAGTCTAATCTCTCGTGAGACTGAACACTCTCATGCTCCCCGTAAATAGATGGGATGTCTTGTGGGAATTGGTCGTGTGCATCGTCCACAAGTTCAAAAGGAGGGGCGACCTCGCTTTCGTTACCCCATTTGTCTTCTTGAATCTCTCGTAGGAAGTTTGGTGCAAATCGATTCATAGAAGAAGAAGTATCTGGCTCCGTAGAATTAGGTACATATGCTATCTGGGAAGGAGGGCTTATTCTATCGTTGGCTCTTTCCTCGTTGTCATAGATAGCTGAAGCACGAGCTTCTTGGGGAGGATTACTTATGCTATTACTTTTCCGAACAGGCTCATAAGCTTTCTGGGAAGGGATGTGGGTTACCTGTGGGGGTACATAAGCTTTCGAGGGAGGCTCCTGTGACCTTTGGGGAGGAAGATAAGCTTCTTGAGGAGGCTTGCTTATCTGTTCTCTCGCCCTTTCTTTTCTCTGAGGGACAGGTTCCTTTTCTGATTGTGCCATTAGCCTTTCTATTCTTTCTAAGGAGGGGAAGTTGTCTGGTTTAGTGGAATTGGCTGCATAAACTTCCGATGGGGAATGGCTCAGGTTTTTGCTTGCTTTTCCTGTCTCCTGATTTTTTTCTTCCTTGTCAGATCTTGCAATTGTCCTCTCTAACTTCTCTAGGAGTCCATCCAAGTGTAATTGCGTTTTGGCTGAGCCCGAGTAATTGAAAAGGCGACTGGCTTCAAACATAGTTTGAGCCAATGCGACCATTTTCGCGCACAGTTTGGTTCTTTCTATCTCTAGGTCAGCTCTAGGATAGCACTTGGCATGATCCGTGACGTTTGGCCCTTCTTGGATTCTGGCCTGATATGCTTTAAGCATCATGTCTAAGTCTTCAGGAGTGGGATCAGCTAACACTGATCCTACCCTAGGAGGTGGTGGAATCGTATGACGTGGTGGGGAAGGTGGTAGGTCAGATGGAGATGGGAGGGGTGGCGGCGGGGTATTGTGAGAGGGGATTTGAGAGGTGATTTCAGTTATCCTAGCTTTGGTTTCTCTTATGCTTTCCTCAAGTTCACTCATCTTTTTAGCCCATTGTCTTTTCATTCTTTCCCGACTATCTTTCCATGCTCTAGTCCTTTTCTTTGTTATGCTCTCGGTTTCACTAGCCACTGAGTTCTTATCCTGGTTTGTCTCTTGGTTTTGCTGCAATGCCTGAGCTCTAGTGACTACCTGCACTGGTGCAGTGGAAGTGACGCTTCCTGAGGAATCTACAACTAACCCAATCACATTGATCGGAGTGATTTTTGGCATATTATTGGGGTTCTTTGGGCAATCTCGTAAAAGATGCTCTTTTCCACAATCTTGGCAAAATCCTTGGATAGTCACTGACTGGGGTTGTGTAGGTGGGGGTAAGGGACAATCACGGATGAGATGATCTCCTTGGCATCTGTAGCACGGTCCTCTTGGGAATGGAGGTCTTACTTGCCTAGGTTGAGGCCTGGGGTTGGGGTTTGCATACATGACGTTCGTGTAATCTGACTCCCAACTAGGTTCACTTGGTTCCTCACTATAGTAAGACTCACCATGTTCTGGAGACTGCATGTAGTAAGCCTGGGGACTATCGACATGTGTAGAATCAAAGCTATGGTCACTTGGGTCACTTTCTGAGATCAATGGGGTTACTGGTACAATGGCCCTATTCAGGTTTTCTTCTGCAACAGTATACTTTACTGGAATCACGTTAGCGGGGTTTGGAGGCTGTGGAGCCAGCACCGGTTGGGGTCTCTGTTGGGCCTGATATTGTGGTTGGTAGGTTTGTTGGGGTCTAGCATATTGTGGTGGTGGATTTTGGTTTTGGTATCTGCCTTGTTGGTAGGGCTGCGGGTAGGGTTGCCTAACTGCCTGCTTGTTGTATGGGCAATCTTGTGCGGTGTGATTGGTGTATCTCCGTTCTATGGTGCAGTACTGGCTACTAGGGTTTACTTGGGGTTGAGCCATAATAGGGCAGACATTCGCCATATGGTCACCACCGCATGTATAGCATCTTTTCACAGGGGCAAACCTTGGGAATTGTTTGCTCGATACACCTAATTTCTGAGCTACCTTTTCGGCAAGTTCCTCAATTGATGTGGACTGCGAAGAAGAGTGACTAGATGCACTATCTGAATCTTTGTAGATTTTGGAAAGCTCTAGTTCTTCCCCTAGGTTATCTTCAATGTCAATGCACATGCGTACACACTCTTCTATAGTCCTAGGGTCCTTCAGATACACATAGGATCTCAATTTCGTACTCAACAATCCGTCAAGGAATAAGGCTACTTGTTTAGCAGATGTGGGTAGCTCCGAAATAGGACATCTTTCAAGGTATTGCCTAAATCTTCTTCCTGCAAGTCTCACAGTCTCTTGAGGGGTTTGCTTAAAGCTGTGGATCAATGAGGAAGTATTGTGTCTTATGCCACTCTTAGAGAACTCCACAATGAAAGCCTCTAGGAGTTGGTCTATGCTCCTGAACTGACGCTCATCCAATGGTTGAAACCATGTAAGTGCTGTGTTCCTAAGGGTTAGACCGAAGGCATTGTACTGCGTGAACAGATCCTCAACCTGTTCAGCTCTCAAGACTTGCTTGAACTCTGCCACATGATCATAGGGATCTCCTGTGCCGTCAAAGTAATTCTTCATGGACTTAACTAGCTGGGTGGGTCTCAAAGTTCTTGCGTGCTCTCTAGGCCTCGGCAGAGGGAATCCATCTACATTTCTTTGGTTCCTGTGGGCTCTATGTATCTCAGGAGGTTCTACCCTATTCGTCTCCGTTCTCGTTCTTTCTCTGCCTACAGGGCTGGCAAAGCTTACTTCCGGTCTATCTCTACTTCTGTCTCTTTGCGTACCATGAGCTTGGGAAGTTCCCGCCCCAGGGTGACCATAGGATACATTTGATCTTGGTTGGGGAAAAATAAATTCACCCTTCCACGTGTAGGCATGCCTATCATTTTCTGTCACCACGAAGATCCGTTCTGAAGCATGATCTAAATAGGTCACTCTGCCTGGGCTATCCGGATCCTTAAGCTCATAGATCATGATATTTCCTATGTCTGTTGGCTGATTAGACTTATACCTCCAAAAGGCTTCATCAGTTTCTCGATTGAGGAGCAACTCTATGCTCTTGTTGTCTTGGGGGACCCATTCAGGCGTGATAATCCTAGTGAGAACTGATTTACCTCGAGGGGTTCTAGGTTCCGCACCCATGTGCCCTTGCTCCAGGTCACCTAAGTCCGCTTCTGAGATTACATTCCCAAAGTCATCGGTCCTATCAGGGTGACTAGTGACTACATATATAGTTCCTTCTTTGTCCAGGTATGCACCATTTTCAAACTTGACAGCTGGGTGCTCTAGTCCTATGGATTGGTCAGGGTTTTTAATCTGGACCACAGATCTTCCTAAGCCGTCCTCATAGATGCTAGCACCTAATCGGTTGGTCCTAAGGTACTCCAGCTGCGTTTTGTAAGGGCCTTCTACCCTGTACAAATAAGGCACTCCTGAACTTCCCGTAGGTCTGTCCATGCCTTGAGACCTTTCTGACTCACTGGTCTCAGAGCTAGGGTAGTATGAGTGGTGGCTCAACTGCTGGGTCCAAGACCTTGCAGTGTGATTGACACTAGCCTCTGAAGACCTAAGGCTTTGTCTCTCTCTTGCTAGGTGTCGTCCTGATCTAAGGTTCATATGCCTAACTGATTAGCCCAATTTTTTTCAGAGTACAACCTCGTTGCCGATCAATTGGTACCAGTCACTTGATTCTTTTTAGTTAATTATTGTGTTTATGGTCTTGTCTGATATCACGTCGTCAGGAACACTTGAATGTTCTTCGTACTTTAGGTTGATCGTTCCACGTTAGGTTCTTTTCCTTTATGTTATCGACAGTGCAGAGATTAAGTTTTTAGCTTGAACTTGAGTTTTTAGGTACTCTTCAACTTGATAACTGCCTACCGTCGCTCTAACTTGCTCCTACCTCTCGCCGTTCTTAGCCTAAGCTATGAATTGACAGAGGGAGTTAAAAGTGTCCAACCTTACTTGTTGATCCCTTGCTTTATGGTGCTCAAGAACCCGGTTCTCAAGCTTGCAAAGAAACCTTGCTTTGTACGCTCTCAGTTGCTCTCAATGGACCTATAAAAGACCCACGGTTAGCTCAATGCTTATATTCAAAGGACACAACCAACCACTTTCATTCATGTAACATAAACACATATTTGCATTGTGATTTTTAGAAAAATAATTCTAAAGACCCCTGACTTTGATCCCCCTGGGTATGGTCAACTTCAAAATACCCTCTCTGAAAATCAACGCATTATCTTTATAAAAAACAGTTGAGGGCGTGTAGTATATGCCACGAGCTTTCCAACAAGCCCAAGAGCTCAAAAATTGGATTTCGTATGAAAAAGTTAGGACTGTTCAGGGTTTAGGGAGTTAAATCAGAATTCAACACAAGCTAACAGTCAAACAGGAATACTCGAGTAGCTTGTGGCACGGCCTCGCGATGCAATACTACACCCTAGTGTTTGTCCCACACTCAATCAAAATTTAGACCAATAATTTTGCCTTGAAAATTTGACCTAATTTGCCCTTCTAACGCGTTCGCAAAGTCTGTCGGTCGCGATTGACAGGTCAGTCGCGATCGACGTGTCGATCGCGATTGACAGGTCCGTCGTGGCTGTCAATCGCGATTGACTGGTCAGTCGCGATTGACAGGGGTTACGAAAAGTCAATCAGTCGTGGTCAAAGCGTCGTTGACTCTGTCGGTCGCGATTGATGAGTCGATCGCGATTGACAGGTCGGTCGCGAGGGTCTGTCGATCGTGGTCAAACAGTCGTTGACCGTGTCGATCGCGATTGACAGAGCCGTCGTGGTCTGTCCGTCGTGGTCAAACAGTCGTTGACTGTGTCGGTCGCGATTGATGAGTCGATCGCGATCGATGGCTCGATCGCGATTGACACGTGTCACGCGTATGGTCAGTCGGTCGTGGTCAATCGGTCGTTGACTCTGTCGGTCGCGATTGACAGAGCCGTCGTGGGCTGTCGGTCGCGATTGACGTGTCGATCGCGATTGACAGGTCTGTCCGTCGTGGTTTGTCGATCGCGATTGACAGAGCGATCGCGATTGACAGAAATCTGTGGAATTTCAAAAAACTAAACACATTTTTGGGAAGCCCTTGGCCTGTAGGTCATGGATATGCACTTTGTTTAGCAATTAGAGCAATTTTTCTGTCGGTCGCGATTGACAGAGCTCGGCGACACACAGACAGTTACTCAGATTTCTGTACCTGCGCAGGGTGCTGGGGATGATGATGCGGCCTGTACCTGCAGAATGCTCACAAAACATGCAAAAAAAGGCACATGCAAATTCGCTCTCTCGCTCTCTCTCACAAGTGAAATGAGGGAAATGAGGTGGAGATGGGGATATAGTCAAAAAACTGAAATTTTCGCGATGATGGAGATGGACGTGGGAGATGGTGATGATGATGATGGTGATGATGATAGTGAAGAAAGTAAGAGAAAATCGATGAGCGTGAAGAAAATACCTACAACTCCAACGCGTCAACTCTACGTCTTACCATCACACGCTCGTCCTCAAAGCTCGATCCCCGGCAACGGCGCCAAAATTTGGTGTAGCTCAGTGATGAGTAGCACCTCCTTTAATGTCAATCCGGGAAGACGTGAGGATGGTATGAAGACCTCGAGCAAGTGGCGGCACAAGTGCGTGAGTGAGAAGCACACAAGCATGCACACACATACACACACACGCGCACACAAGGCAAGACAAAGAGTGAGAATCAATGGAGCTTTTTAGATTACTTTCAAAATGCTCTTACAGGTTCGTTTCAATTACAATCTAACCTCAAAAATGAGCTCTCTAGCCCTTTTTATAGTTTTTGACTAGCTTTTGGTCCTGTCCAGACCTAGTGTCCGGCCTAGTTAAAAATTAGGTTCCAGGGCTTATTTGGGGGCTCAAACGAGATCTAAAAAATACGAAAATTGGTACGCAACTACTTCTAAGGCTCCTCAAGCTCAAGGACTCCTTGGCTTGCACAAAATGGAGCTACAAAAAGGTGAAATGATATTTACAATGATTGTTAGTGATAAAAATCACTGTTGTTGTAGGGATTTCTTCTAGTGATCTGCCATACATATCTTCGAGCTCCCTACTTGCTCTTCCTCTCTGCATGTCCATCCCTTTGGTTTGCATTAATGTCTTGAAAAAATATTGGCCTACTTGCCAGATCTTCTTTGACTGCCCTGTTTGCTAGTGCTGTCCCTTCGCTCTGACTCCCTTCTTTGACTTTCATGTCTTGTACGTCCTGGTGTACCAAGGCTACTGCCAACAGTATGGTTATACTAGACAGTACGCTAAATCCAACAAGCTTTAAATCATTGAATTTGGATAAGTAACCACTGAGAAATGGCTCTGCCAAGATGAGTAAAAAAGTCGGGTACCTGACAGAGAAGTGAAGATGAACAGACCCTGTTGACTTCAAATGAACATAACTGAAGTTTGCAACATTCAAATGACATGAAATTTGTGAGCATATAGTAGAGTTATAGAGCTAACTTTACCAAGTTAAATTACTGAAAAAGATGCACCAAGCTCAGAGAAAACATCTCTGCAATCTGACTGAGAAAACTGAGAGTAATGGCAGTGAGTAGTACACTTCACAAGAACATGGAAATATGAACCCAAATGATCATGAAAATGAAAGTATATTGCTTGTACAATACAATAGACTTACTCATACATATGTGTGCCTTGTAATCACACCTTGATATGGCATAAAGCTCAGCTCTTGGAGGTCTTCACATAGGTCTCTCTAACCACGACTAAAACTGCCATCTATTTATAGTTGAGTTTGGGAGGCTAACTTCCCTCAATCACTCTCCAATCAATCAATGATTGATTTGATTCTCTACCTACCACAAATCACAAATTCGTGGCTCCTCTTTCCCTTTTTTATCAAGTGGACTCAACCACTTAAGATTCTCTCACTTTTACATTAAGTAAACTCTTCAAAAGTTACAAGAGGTAGTTCACAAGTGAACTTTACATAGTCTTCATTTTTAAGCTTTTTTCATGGCTTTGTGGGACTCAAGCCAATACTTAGGCTTGTAATAGACTTGCTCCAACAGCTCCCCCTCAAGCCAAGTATGCTTGAGGTCTTCAATCTTCCAAGATTACCTGTAAACCAATCATAGCCTTGAATTTGCAAAGCTTTGTACCATCCAATGCTTTGGTTAGAATATCTGCACATTGTTGATGAGTGGACACATATGATATTTGAATCTCTTTTCTTAGAACCTTCTCTCGTACATAGTGATAATGTACTTCAATATGTTTAGTCCTTGCATGAAAAATAGGATTAGCAGCTAAGTGAATAGAACTCATATTGTCACCAAAAATAGTTGGAGTTCCAAACTCCAATCCAAGATCTTTGAATAATGTCTTCATCCACATAGCTTCTTGAGTAGCTATGGCAAGACCTCTGTATTCAGCTTCAGTAGAAGAGAGAGCAACTGTGGGTTGCTTCTTGGATGACCATGAAATAAGCTTTGATCCTGCAAAGGTAAGATAACGTGAAGTGCTCCTTCTATCTTCCTTGGAGCCAGCCCAATCTGCATCAGAAAATAGCTTCAAACCTAAATCAGATACATAAGGATAATAAAGTCTTTCATTTATGGTTGCTTTGAGATACTTGAGAATCCTTTTGGCAGCATCCATATGTGGTTTCCTTGGTGTGTGCATAAATTGACTTAGCACACTCACACTGTAACATATATCTACTCTTGTCAATGTGGCATAGTTGAGACTACCCACTAGACTTTGATATGATGTGATGTCCTCTATGAGTTCACCTTCATGTGAGCTCAATTTGTGATTGACCTCCATTGGAGTACCTGCAATCTTACAATCTTGCATCTTGAATTTTGCCAACATGTCCTTAATGTACTTCCTTTGAGTGAGAAACAAACCATGATCTTTGTAGACAACTTCCAAACCTAGGAAGTAGGTAAGTGAACCCAAATCACTTATCTTGAACTCTTCTCTCATCTGATCTTTGATCTTCTTCATACCATCTGCATCATTTCCTGTCAATATAATATCATCTACATATAGACATAGGTAGATGACCTCAGAGTTACTCTTTTTAATAAAGAGTGAAGGATCTGCCTTGCTTGGTTGAAAGCCTTTGTCCTGCAAGAATGAAACGAGCCTGAAATTCCAAGCTCTTGGAGCTTGCTTGAGACCATACAATGCTTTTTTAAGTTTACACACATAATCAGGATAAACTTGATTCTCAAAACCAGGTGGTTGTGCCATATATACCTCTTCTGTTATCCAACCATTCAAAAATGCATTCTTTACATCTAGTTGAAGTATCTTCCAATTGTTGGAAGAGGCAATACTAAGCAAAACCCTAATAGTAGGCATCTTTGCCACAAGAGAGAAGGTCTCCTCATAATCAATTCCCTGAGTTTGTGCAAAGCCTTTTGCTACAAGCCTTTCCTTATACCTGTTAATTGAACCATCAGAATTCTTCTTGAGTTTATAGACCCATCTTGAGCCTATTACCTTCATGAATGAAGTCTTGGGCACCAAATCCCAAGTGTTGTTTTCCTCAAGTGCTTCAATATCTTCCTTCATTGCATGCTTCCATTCTGATTTTGCTTTGGCCTCTTCAAAGGATGATGGCTCCTCTTGGTTTATGTCCTGTGCTATGTAGATAGAATGTTTAGTTACTAATGAGGTGTCAAACCCATACCTTTCTGGCTTTTTCTTTTCCCTCATAGATCTTCTTAGGCCATGATGTGATGATTCTGCCTCATGTCCAAGTTCCTGCAATTTTGCTTTACCTTTAGAATTCCATGCTTTGATCTTTTCCATATGAGATTCTTCATCATCATCCGAGGTGTCTTGTTCTTCAATCTTTGGTTGTTCTCTACCAAGCTTTGGAAAATCTTCTTCAAGATCATATGGTAAATTGACCTTCCTGCATGAATCTTCATACCATGAATTGTTCTCATCAAAAACTACATCTTTGCTTACCAAGAATCCTTTGTTGGTAGGGTTGTATAACCTGTAGCCCTTTTGATTGTTGTCATATCCAATAAATACACACCTTTCTGCCTTTGGATCCATCTTGCCTCTAACCTGTGAAGGAACATGAACAAAAGCAATACATCCAAAAATTTTACAATGATCTAAGCTTGGTCTTCTTCCATTCCAAGCCTCATATGGAGTCATCCCATCAAGGGATTTTGAAGGCAACCTGTTAATCAAGTAAGTGGCTGTAGATACAGCCTCAGCCCATAGATAATTAGGTAAATGCTTTGTAGGTCTCGGTCCTATGCCCTTCTGTTGAAGATGCTTGTTGAGCTGCTCTCTTCCAAGTGCTTTAGTGAATATGTCAGCACAATTTGCCTCTGTTGGGCAATATTCTAGCTCCAGAATTTCATCTTCAATTAGCTCACGAATGTAATGGTACTGTACTTCTATGTGCTTGGTGCGAGCATGAAATACTGGGTTCTTTGCAATAGCCATACAACTTTGATTATCACACTTGAGTACAGTTGGCATATTTGATGGAAAGCCTAGATCTGCAAGAATTCTCCTTAACCAGACTGCCTCACAAGAAGCAAAACAAGCTGCTTTGTACTCTGCTTCAGTGGAGGAGAGTGCGAGAGTTGGTTGCTTCCTACTTACCCAAGAAAATATTCCTGAACCAAGTGAGAAACAATATCCAGAAACTGATTTTCTAGAATCACAATCTCCAGCCCAATCTAAATCACAATGTCCTTGGAGTGTATCACCTGTGGTATACAAAATACCAAAATCCAAGGTTCCTGCAATGTACCTTAGAATTCGCATTCCAGCATTCCAGTGACTCTCCTTAGGTTTGTTGGAAAACCTGCTTAACACTCCAACAGCATAGCAAATGTCTGGTCTAGTGTTGCACAGAAAAATAAGACTTCCAACGAGCTTCCTATACTTCTTAGCATCTACATCAGGCATGTTATCATCCATAGATAGCTTATGATTTACCTCCATAGGTGTGCTAGTTGGTTTGCAGTCCATCATTCCAAATGCCTTGAGAATTTCTTTGGAATATTTTTGTTGTGAGATGAAAATGCCATCCTTCCTTTGCCATACTTCAATTCCCAGACAAAAATGGAGTAGACCTAAGTCTGTCATTTCAAACTCAGTTCCCAAGCTGATCCGAGTTTGATTGATGAGTTCCTGATGATCTCCTGTGATGATCAAATCATCTACATATACAATGACAACAACTAGCTTGCTATCCCTTTTCGTTACATACAAGTTAGCATCAGAAGTACTTCTTTCAAAACCCATATTTTTGAAAAAATGATCTATTCGTTGGTACCAAGCCCGTGGAGCTTGCTTAAGTCCATACAAAGCTTTCTTCAACCTGCAAACTTTATTTTCTGAATTGGGCACCTCAAAACCTGGTGGTTGAGATACATATACCTCCTCCTTGAGGTGACCATTCAAAAATGCAGATTTGACATCCATATGGAAAATAGGCCAAGACTTTTGTGCAGCTACTGCAAGTACCGTCCGAATAGTTGTCATGCGTGCTGTTGGTGCAAAAGTTTCTTGAACATCAAATCCTTCAATCTGTGAAAAACCCTGTGCAACTAATCGTGCCTTATACTTTTCTAATGTTCCATCAGCTTTATACTTAGCTTTCCAAATCCATTTAGTACCTATTACCTTCTTCTTTGGCGGCAAGTCGACTAGATCCCATGTATCATTTTTGAGTATACTATCATACTCAGACTGCATTGCCGCTCTCCAATCGGGATCATCAATGGCTTCTTCAATGGTGGTAGGTTCCTTTATCGAACCCATGATATCTGCCATTAGAGCCATGTTAACAATGTGTTCTGAGGCTCTTCTTTGCTCCTCTATTCTCTTTGATCTTCGTAATCCATCCGATGATGATTCTGGTACATCTACATGTGGATTGTGATCATCAAAGAGCTGTTGTGCCCACTTCGGTAGTGGCTTATGCTGTGCAGCTACGACTGGTTGGCTTTTTATTGAGGAAATTTCTCCATTAGATGTTTCCTCCTCCTCAACTTTAACCTGTCTTTTGATAGGCACAAGGTGAGATATTTCTCCGCTTGATGAGATAGTAGATTTACCTTTATCTTCTACTAAGTGTGGTCGTTCATCAAACACCACATCTCGGCTGACAAAAATCTTCCTTGCCTCAGGATCCCATAACCTGTATGCTTTAGACTCTTCACTATATCCTAGGAAGACACACTTTTTGCTTTTTGAATCCAACTTTGATCTTGTTGAATCAGGAATATGTGCATAACAGAAACAACAAAAAATTCTGAAATGCAAAACTGAAGGCTTTTTACCAGAATATGCTTCTTGAGGAGTCATCCCCTTCAGTGCTTTTGTGTAGCTTCGATTGAGGATGTAGACTGCTGTATTGACTGCTTCTGCCCAAAATGAATCAGGCATGTCTTGAGCCTTCAACATACAACGAGCCATTTCAACTACTGTCCTGTTCCTACGCTCAACAACGCCATTTTGTTGGGGTGTATGAGCTGTGGTAAGTTGCCTTTTCACACCATGCTCCTTACAGTAATTGTTGAATTCTGTTGACAAGAATTCACCTCCTCTATTTGTTCTAAATTTCTTCAGTTTCCTTCCTGATTCATTTTCTACATACTTATGCCACGTTTTAAATTTTTCAAAAGCATCAGCCTTCTCTCGAATGAAATAAACCCACATCTTTCTACTATAATCGTCGACTAACAGCAAGAAGTAGAAAGGTCCTCTTAAAGCAGGTGTAGACATTTTACCGCAGAGATCAGCATGTACCAACTCTAGAGGAGCTTGAGATCGATTGCTGGTCTCTCTTGGAAATGCCTTTCGTTGTTGCTTGCCCATCATACAAGCTTCACAAGGTTCCTGCAACTCTGAAAATGCAGGCATATGAGCAACCATCCCTGCTCGTTGCATCTCCTTCAAAACTGCAAATCCGAGATGCCCAAATCGTCGGTGCCATAACCTGCTTACATCTTTATCTTCTGTAACAGTTAAAGCACTTAACTCATACAAGTTATCCCGTCGTATGCCTTTACCTACAACATTACCTGATGAATCCATGATTTCCGCACCACTCTTATTGAAGTGAACTTCGAGTCCACGATCTGTTATTGCAGAAACTAACAACAAATTTCTTTTGAGTGTAGGTACATAGAGAACATCGGATAACTTTTTCTCAACACCTGGAGAAGTGATAAAAGAGATGGTTCCAGTTCCTTCAGCTGGACACTTGGAGTCATTTCCCACCACTACATTGATGGATTCCCGCAGAGGCACTAGGGAACTATACCAATCCTTTTTACTAGTCGTATGGCGAGAAGCTCCACTATCTAAAATCCATGGCTCATCAACACGAGCTTGAGCAGATGAACATACCTCTTCAATAGCTACCCAAAGTTCCAGCTCTGTGTTGTTTGCAGACTCTTTGTTCTTCCATGATGATTTTACAGTCCCATTCTGTTCATCAGCTTGCTTCTTTCTGCAATCCTTGATGGCATGGCCTTTCTTTTCACAATAGAAGCAACTTCCTGTGAACTTTTTCTTCTTTGGCTTCTTCTTTGATCCCTCTGAAGAGCCTTTACCTTTTGCATTTGCTGAGAATGCAGCATCAGTTGTACTTTGCCGATTCTTCAACCGCATCTCTTCTTCTAAAAGCATGGCACAAAACTCTTCAAATGTAAGAGGAGTTGGCCTTACCTGAGTGTTAAGGGCTGTTACTAATCCATCATACTTTGCTGGAAGAACACGTACAGATCTTCGAGCCAGCTCTTCTGGTGTTATAACAACACCAACTGCAGCCAATTGATCTTGAAGATGCTTTATCCGTTTGATAAAATCTTCAGCCTTTTCAGAATCAGAATGTTTTTCATTTGCCAACTGATTTTCTAAATTCTGTATCCTAGTGTGGTTCTTGGTCTCATATTGTCAAGCCAATATGCCCCAAGCCTCATGTGCTTTAGTAGTATGTTGAACTAAAGTAAGCACAGAATCACTTACACTAGTGACAATCGCACATAATGCATCAGCATTCCGCCTCTTCCAAGCTCGTAGAAGATCTGGATCTAGCTGAATCATCAATCTTGAATTTGCTGGATCTTCAACTGGTATAGGCTCTGGATCCAATCCCATCGGTCCCATGACAGTGTCAAGTAATTCATAGGAGTCCAAAATTGCAGAAATTTTGAACTTACAGAGTGTATAGTTGGTTCCATCCAGCTTCCCTTCAGTGAATGCAGGTGGACGAATTCGAATAGGTGCAGCATTAACATTAGCTGAAGCACCAAGACTACTGTTCGACGATGAAGCCATCATGTAATCACTCGAATAATCTACTGATATTCTAGTCTGCTAGTAGGCTAAAATAATGATACTTCTCAAGCTATTCGAACCTTATAGCTCTGATACCATGTAAGACAATAGTTACGCAATATAACACAGGAGCAATAGCAGAGAAGATAACAGATATAGGAGAATCTCAACAATTTTCTACTAGCAGCAAGTACAAAGATGATGGCGTTGTCCACCCGTGCGCTCTCAAGGTAGAGCTTAAATGGTGATCTAGACAACTCTAGATAGGGAGATACAAGGTAGAGGTATGCTGGCTCAACTCGGTGTCTTAGGTAGTGCAGAAGTCATGTATATATAGGATCATGGGTGGCCTGCCATGGACGGCTATAAATGGGCGGTAGAGCGTGGGCGGCCACCGCCCGCGTAATTGCCATACACGGCTTAGACTGGTTGAACCGACCTAACAAATATAAATGATTTCTGACTCCGACAAGGAATATTCCATGGAATATTCCCTTTACCGTCGCGCCGGGGGCGCTGCCCCCGGACCCCCACCAGGGGGCTTGCTGGCCCCCTAGGACCCCCCAGCCAAGGGGCCCGCTGGCCCCCTTGGACCCCCCAGCCGGGGCTGCTCACCGCTGCCCTGGACCCCACAATTGGGGACCCTGGTAACTCCCTTTCCTTATAATATATTACATGGTCCAATATGACCTTCATCCAACATTCAAGTTGGGATTCCCATCAATTGGGTAATGCACGCTTGGCTTCTCCTCATAAAGGGGGCCTTACAAAATGTGCATACAATCATGAGGGGTAGACATTGATCATATACTAACAAAAAAAACCTCCTAAAGAGGGAAAAAAGTGCCCGGTGGTCCTAGTGTGTTCATACACATCACTACCTAAATATATCAACAAATCCCCCCTGGGAGTGATGCGGTGAACAAGGAGCTGGCACTCATGTATAAGGAAGTACCAAGCTATGTGGAAATCACTCCACAAAAGGAAGTAAGCCCAAAGATTCAAACTTCTCCCTAGGCAGAGCCTTCGTGAAAAGGTCTACAATGTTCTCCTGCGTGGGCACATATGCCAAGCTGATCTCCCAGCAGAGAACCTCTCCTTGACATAGTGATAATGCACCTCAATGTGCTTAGTGCGAGCATGGAACATAGGGTTCCTCGCAACTTCCAATGCGCTCTGACTGTCAATGAAGATGGTGGTGGCAGAAGTCTGACCAACACCCAAATCAGCCATAAGGCATCTCAGCCACACACACTCAACAGTAGCTGTGAAAGCTGCCCTATACTCAGCCTCACAATTGGAGGTGGCCACAGTAGGTTGCTTCTTTCTCAACCAAGATATACATGAGCTACCAAGCATGAAGCAAAAGCCACTAGTGGACACACGAGTGTCATAGCAACCAGCCCAATCAGAGTTAGAAAAAGCATGCAAATCTGGCAGTAGTGATCCCCCTTGGGATAAAACAACCCAAGTAGCCGAGTACCACTCAAATAGCGAAAGATGTGCTTAACTACCTGCCAATGCTTGACTCCTGGGCAATGCATAAACCTGGTCATCTATGAGACAACAAACTGAATATCTGGCCGAGTAATGCATAAGTAAATCAAGCATCCAACAACCTGCTGATAGAGAACAACATCAAATGCATCTCTTGCATCATGACGAATCAATCATAAACCTGTCTCCATAGGAATGGCAATAGGCTTACAGTCCTCAAGGCCAAAACGCTACAATAATGTGTCAATATATTTCGTTTGACACAAAGCCATTCTGCCATCAACTTGCATAAATTGAATGCCCAAATAGTGATGCAAATGCCCCAAATCAGACATCTCAAATGAGGCATGCAAATAAGCCTTAAAGTCAGCAATATGCTTCTCAATAGGACCAATGAGCAGCATGTCATCAACATAGACAACAATGATCAAAAGCACATCATTAGCACGCTTAACATATAAGGTGCTTTTAGTTGGACTGTTCTCAAAACCATGTGCAATCAGATAGGCATGTATCTTCTCATACCAAGCACGTGGTGCTTGCTTTAAACCATATAATGCCTTCTTTCACCTGCACACCTGGTTTTCATGCCGTTTCTGTGCAAAGCCACGGGGCTGAAAAACATACACTTCTTCATGCAAGTCACCATTCAGAAATGTTGTTTTAATGTCCAACTGATGTGCATTCCAACCATGATGGGTTGCAAGTGCACAAATGCTCCGAACAGTAGTCATACGGCATGTAGGTGCAAAGGTCTCATCAAAATCAATGCCTCTTTCCTATGCATAACCCTTTACAACAAGCCTAGCCTTATACCTGTCAACTATACCATCAGGTTTACACTTCAGCTTGTATACCCACTTAGTGCCAATGGCCTTCTTGCCAGGAGGCAAGTCACATAAAGACCAAGTACCATTCTTCATTATTGCATCATATTCCGATTGCATAGCATCCATCCAATTTCTTGAATTTTGTGCTTCATCAAACGAAACAGGCTCATTCTCATCACAGAGACTAGATGCAGCCATAGCATAGCAATCTGATGCAAAAGAGGCACTATGAGAGCGTGAACGAGTACGATATGACAGAGTTGCATCTAATTTGCTGTCACGCAAGGTCTACACCAACCATTTGGGCATAGTTCTTGCCTGCCCAATATTAGCTCTCTCATCAATGAGTGCATCATGTACATCTGCATCAAAAATGGAATTATCTACATCATCACATGAAACCTGCAAAGGCTAAGAAGTTGCCTCATTAGGGCTAACACTAGACTGTCCTCCTGTAAAAAGAGGCAGCAAAGTATCATACATGTCTTTGGAGCTAACAGATATCTCCTTAGTACATGAAAGCAATGGCTGAATAGCATCTTCCACAAAAACAACATCACGGCTAACCAGAACGTGTTTAGTCTGTGGATGATACAAACGATAGCCTTTACTTTCAGAACTATACCCAACAAAAATACATTTTATTGCTTTATCATCCAATTTTCTGCGATGTTGTTCATGCACTAATGCATATGCCAAACAACCAAAAATATGCAGATGTGCAACAGATGGCTTGCAGTCATGCCAAGCCTCATATGGAGTGATAGATTGTAGCGCTTTAGTGGGACACCTGTTTAGTACATATGCTGCGCACATGACAGCCTCAAGCCAGAAACTATGTGGTAAAGCTTGACTCTTGACCATACACCTCGCCATCTCCATGAGTGACCTATTCTTTTGTTCAGCAACTCCATTCTGTTGAGGTGTATACAACACTGTACACTGGTGTTTTATCCCACGTTCAGCTAGAAATGCATTAAAACAGAAGACATATATTCCCCCCCTCGATCAGAATGGAGGGTGCCCATTTTACATGCTGACAGATTTTAAGCCAACACCAAAAACTGTTTGAAGCACATGAACAGTTTGGACTTTCCGTGCAATGGATATACCCATGCATGCCTGGAAAAATCATCGATGAAAGTCACGAAGTACAGATAATTCCCAAAAGAAGGTGTTTGCATGGGACCACAAACATCACTATGTACAAGCATTAATTTCTCAGTAGCCTGAACTGAACCATCTTTTGGAAAGGAGGAACGCTGCATTTTGCCCAAAATATAGCCTTCACAAACATGTTTCCCAGGTGCCTCAAGTTTGGGCAAAGAGGACATCATTTCAGATTTCTGCAGGCGTAGCAAACTAGAAAAATTCAGATGACCAAAGTGTGCATGCCAAAGCTTTGCAACTGACATAGCCTGAGAATCATTTACTGCACATGCCAAATCATTTACAGATCTTTCATAGTCTATGAGCTTATACAACCCACGACATAAAATGCCAGAAGCAATAATCATATTGCAATTTGACAGATCATGGACTGTACACCTGTCATCAACAAATTTCACAACCAAGCCAATCTTGGCTAATGCAGAAACATATAACAGGTTCTTCTTGATCCCTGTCACAAATAAAGCATCTGACAAGGTGAAAGAACTACCATCAGCAGTAGTCAAATTGATCTTACCAACTCCCATAACAGGATAAGAGGAGTTGTTGGTGCATGTAACAGTATTCCCTGTAGGGGCAGGCTTGAGTGAAGAGAAGAAGCTGTGCTGCGAGGTAATATGTTTGGTCACCGCATTGTCAAAATACTGGCAAACATCTAATTCTACTGCAGACATGCACTGCTCATGAGAAGATGGGTCACAACTGCAGACAGTAGTAAACGCCCATTCTTCTTCCTCCACAAGATTAGCAGACTCTGTTTTTGGTGTAGAGGCCTCTGCAACAACCATTCCAGCCTCTTTCTTCTTTGCCTCTTTAGCAGCCAGTTTTGGACAGTTCTCTATGATATGATCATTCCCTTTACAGTACTTACAAAACAATTTCTGCTTTTCTGATTTCTTTTCATATTTATCTTCCTTCTTCGAATATGCAGAATTAGCAGATTTCTGCTTACTAGTTGAAGAGCTCCATTTTCCTTTGCCCTTCTGACTAGCCATGAAAGCTTGATCTGCAACTCGCATAATGGACCTATTTTGCTTGGACTGATCTTCCTGCAACAGAACAGAGACTAACTCCTCAAATGATAAGGGATTTGGATTGCCTTTCATCATCAACCGAAGAGTAGAAGCAGAACTCTGATATGAATCAGGAAGACCATTCAGAACGGTCTGCACACGTGAGCTATCTGGTATAACCTCATCAGCAGAAATCAACTCTTCCTTCAAGTCTCTGATCTTCGTTAGGAAACTGTCCATAGAATCACCTTCATTCATGTGCTCACTCTCCAACAGTTTTTGGAGGTAAGCAACACGAGCCTCATTCCTAGCTTGGTACAATGTGGTAAGTGTATCCCAAGCATCCTTAGCTGTTCTGCAAGAGCGAATGTGAGGAATAATGGCACGTTTGACAGACAAAGCTATCAATGCATGTGCCTGGGCATCTCTGCCATCCCAACCAATCTGCTTTGCAGTAGGTGCAGCAGAAAGCGCAACACGAACAGGAATATGCAAAATATTACCATCTTCGACACCTTCTGCATCAGCTTCAGTACCTGCAATTGTAATAGTTGTAGGTGTGATAGGACGTTTTTCGACACCTTGCACAATGTTCCATAGTCCTTTTGCAACCAACACATATCGCATCATAATCCCATAACGGGTAGTTGGTACCATCCAACTTATCCTCAACAGCCAGCATACGGAGTAGATCACTGCTTTCAGGCATGGCCCGTGACTAAAATACCTTGATGTAGAAAATTGACTATATCTCAAAACGTTGAACAGAACTCCCCAAACGAATTCCGCTAGATCTGTAGCAGACTTCGAGCCGCTTATACTGTCGAACAGAAAGTGGTATATACCTTTGGCGCAAAAAGACAAAATAGCCTGCACAAGTGCTACGATAGTGCATTCGGAGGCCGAAACGAGATTAGATCGCGATTTCGGCACCAAACAACGAAGCTGTTTTGATCTCTGAAACACCCTGAGTATGCTCACCAAATTTCATGCGAATCTGAGACTGCAAACGGAGGAGTGTCGGTGGCACCCTAGATGAAGCAACGACCTGTTCTGATACCAATTGTTGGAGTTAGACGTCTATGGAAGCACGCGAACAACACAAGGAAGAAGAAGAAGCTTGGAGCACAACACACAATACTGAATGTATTACTAGAGAATGTACAAAGGTAAGTAGCCCATTAGGGCAATAGGCATATATACAAGCCGAGGGAAAAAAAACCCCCTAAAGAGGGAAAAAAGTGCCCTGATGGTCCTAGTGTGTTCACACACATCACTACTTAAATATATCAACATCCATTCCTTTCGATGTTTGTTGGCTGCCCAACATAGGCATAGGAACATAGGGTTCCTCATACGACCACTTCGATGGGCACCAATTTGTCTCGCTCTGGTTCGATAATTGGAGAGGGTTGTCTTTCATACTCAAGTAGCTTCCTTTGCAATTCTTCAACCTACTCTTTTAGTGCCTTTACCTCCTATGAAGTCGATGACAACTCTATGATCTTGGGTTGTTCTTCTTGCTCCCTTAGTTGGTGGCGCAGTGCATCTCGTTCTTTTTCCATATCATCATGTGCTTCCAGCAGATCAGCATAGCTTTCCAGGATTGTTTTCATCATATCTAAAGGGACTGCCTTAAACTGTTCTAGGTCGATCTCATGGGGGGAACCTTCCATCGCAGCTTCTAGGTTTTCTTCATTCTAATTTTGAAGTCATTTATTTTCTTCTCGAGCCATGGCCATGTGCTTCCGTAATAACGTCAGGTTGCACCGGACTTTGACATTCTCTGACTGATAGAGTTCAAGTAAAGCTGTTAATTTCTTAACTTCGGAAGACTTGGATTGCTGGGGAGCTTCCAATACAATTTGGTGGGTGTGTTCAAGCATAGTATATCATTGATTCATGTCAACATTTTCTTCTTCTATAGTCGCAAACCGCCTCTGTAGTTGTTGGTGGTCCATAGTTAATTGATGATGGCGATCTTCAAGAGTCTGATATTCACTCTGTCGTTGATATACACATTGATGTAAAGTAGAAAAAACATTATTTACATTTAAAAATGTTGGGAAAGGAGAGGATGCAGGAGGGAGGGGGAAGGGAATCGTGAATGAGGTGGAATCAAGTGGTGATGTGGGTGGAGGGGGTATGGGAGATTGTGGCTGTGTGTGGGGAGGGAGTGGTGATGTGGCTGGTGATGTCTCCATTGTTTCAAAAGTGTGTGTGACTATGTAAATGGGAACGGAAGGCGGGGTGGATGTGATGTTTGTGAATAGTGCTATGACTATAGGCATGGTAACCCCTCCGAATTGGATGCCTGGAAGAGAGAGGAATTCCCATGACATATGTGGTGATTGTGGAGGTTCGGGTGGTAGTGTCATGGGGCGAATTGAATTGTGCAGTGAGAGGTGAGGAGTGTGGTGATGGCGGTGCCGCCTGATGTTCTTTCGTCTGTGTGGTATCTCCTGGTGTCGATACTTCTATGTGAATTTGCTTGCCAGAGCGCATGGGACGGGTAGGCACTCGTTTCTCAAAGCGATGAATGTAGGCTAGAGCTGAATGAATGGCTACATCTAGACCAAGCGCGTCTGCATGAAGGTTTAAAGACTCAATAAATTGGTCATCAATCCCTTCTTCTCCTAACATCTCACTTATTAGCATCTTCCCTATTTTCAGTGACAATTTGTGGTGCTCTTGGACTCTTTTCATAGTTTCATACAATCTTTTGATTTGTGCCGTGTAGGCTGGGGCACCAACTAGTGCTGAGGTTTCTTCTTGTTCTTGGTTGTGTTCCTCATCTGCTTCCTCTTCAGTCTCTTCTTCATCTATCTACTTCCACTACTTCAAGTTGGGTAGGAGCGGAAATTCCTGTGGTTGGTTGCGATCCCCTGGTCTGCTCTTCATCCGTCTCAAGATTGGCCTCATTAATCATGCAGGCAATTTCTTCATCTGTCAAATCATCCAAGGTGTAGCCCTGTGGGAACTCTAGGTCAGATGGAATATGAGGGAAAACAAGATTGGGTCCCTCTACACTCTGTCTAGGTAAGCGAATCGTAAATGGACGGACATGTCGTGTTTGAGGTGGTGTCACCTCTGGTGTGAGGGTGGCACCTCTTGCTCGTGCACAGGGTATTTGAACTGCACCCCTCATTTTCTTTGATGGTGGCCTTGTTGTTGATAGCCGTCTCTGGAATTCCTGGGCTCGGGACCACACTAGTGCTCTTTGAATAGGCACATCATAAGCTAAGCACCTGTAAATGATCCTTGTTAGCGCATAGCATCCATGAAGCACATTCTTATGTTTCTTATTCCAGCGTTGATGTGCTAAGTGGATTTGATCTATGATCCAGTGGGGTAGATTGATTGTGAGGTAATCTGTCTTTGCTAAGTACAAGCTAAACCAAATTCTTTTGGGTGGCATGGTGAAGCACTCCTGAGCTGGAAAGGCAAAGTGTTACATGCTTGTGCGTAGGTGGAGGGCGATGGTAGGTGTCATAGCTACTGTAAGATGCCACGTTGATTTTCCACCTAGAAAAAAAAAAGATGTGTAGGTAATAATGAAATTTTATGTTTAGGATATTTTGATCATGTCTGCAAAATTTTGTAACAATAAGTTTTTACATTCTCTCTCTAGAAAGTTGTCGCATGAAATTTGTATGTTAATTTCGAGCATGAAGATGAAGGAATCTGAAAAAGTGTTGTATGAGAGAAAGGTAGAGTATTCTTAGTAGAAAAACTTTACCTGATTCATTCATCTTATTCATGTTCGCGGATTTAGAAAATGCACATGGGTATATGGGTTATTTTTGGGTGATTGACGTGTGTGTGAGTGCGTTGCAGGGATTACCTCTATTTTTGCAGGTACGATTCTTGATGGTGGACATGAAAAGTAGATGCATGGGTGGTCCGGAAGTCTTGCATGAGACATGCGAAAAGACGCTATCTTGGAGCATGCAGATTCTAAAAGTGCGGGTCTAGGAAGGCGTGATTGGTCGTGCGCTGGCGAAAGGCGGAGATTCAAAAAAGACGAAGACTGAGAGATAGAAAAGGATGATGGTCGTATAGTCATTAGGATTGTTTTTCGGCTTCTGGAATTGCATTGAGATTGAGATTGTGATTGTGATTGAGATTGGGATTGAGATTGTGATTGTGATTGAGATTGGGATTGAGATCAGCTCGGGGGTGGTCCGGTGGATGAGGCTTCACATTGAAGCAATCTGATAGATTTTGTAACGCAAATCAGAACTACTTGTAAATCTGCACAGATAATAAAATTCTCTCTCTTCTTGTTCTGCGTATACTTTGTTTGCCTTCTTTATATCTTGTGGTGTCGAAACCCATTATTCTGTGTGAGATTGTGACTCAAGTTTAGGAGACTTGTTATAGCTACCATATCCTTTAATTTATTAAGATCTTTGTGTTTCATTCTTCCGGGGATCCATGTTTCTTTCTCTGTGGGAATGTGCATAGCATTCATGTCCAAGGCCTCCTGTACTAAATTGAAGGTAAGTTTAAATCTTTTCAATTCATGGCCTGGTGTTAGAGATGGGAGAACAAATGTACTATCTCCCCTTTTGGCTCTACTAGGGGTGATCGTGCTAATCAAGTAAGAACAGCGTAGAAAATCAGGCTTAGGTAAGAGTGCTCTAAAATAGCTGTCCAAGCCTGCCTTCGTCCATACAAATCTCATTACTTCGGCATCCTGATATTTCTCGAATTCATGGGTGAAGAAATGATACCTCCCCCACTTTCCATTAAATTCTAATTCAGCTTCCCAAAAGTATGTGCCCTCTCCTCATGGACTGGGACATCACTGAACCAGTGTGCATGTTTGCCATCTTGTGACATGTGCCCCTACGGAGGGTTTTGAATGGGAAGGACATGCACTCCCCTGAGTTCCTGAGGCCTTTCGGTGAGTTGTGGTTCGAGGAGCAGAGTTTCAATATCCACTATTTGGGCGCTCGATCCCACCTGGGAACTGGTGCCTCCTGCTTTTTCCATGTTACTACTTGTTTGCTGGTTCTGTGAGAATATAGAAGCATGTGTTAACATTGTAATGGACAAGATAGAACAATTTTTGTCCCCATTACAACATTAACATGAGGTTAGTGATAGGTTAGTAGGCCAGTGAGTGCTCGGTGATTGTGTGTGTGTAAGTGAATAAATAGTCTTATGAGCTAAATGGAAAGATGTAGTGTAAGGATGATGCAGTTAATAGGTGGAGATGAATTTACAAATGGTCGTCCGGGGGTTTATTACAAGCTTTGGGCTGCCAAACATAGTGGATGGCTTTTGGTTTTCATTTTGTGGAGACTCTGGAGGGCTTTCTAAGATTTTCTGCTTGGAAATGAGGCTTTTTAGGGATCCATTTACAAGTGATTTTGCTCGTGCTCATGGGCGAATATGTGTTTGTGCGTGTCGAATAAGAGTGGGTATCAGCTGTTCGAGTGAGTGAACCATGTTGTACATGGTGTGGGTTATGGTGGCTATTTGAGCCCGCAAGAAAGCCTTAGTCACCCAAATTTGTATTGATTGTGGGTGAGCCTTCATTGACTTCTTGGGTACCCAGATAGAATTTACTTTTGTAGAGGAATTTTTGAAAGACTTCTTATTAGTGTCCTATCATTGATCACTCATATGAAGTTAAGCTAGTGGTTGTGGTTTGACCACAACAAGACGCTCACCTTTCCGCACCCACACTTGCTTCGACGACTGAGACACCTTGCTTCGTACTTTCTTTTGGCTTTGAGCATAGGTCATCTGCTTCTTCTGCACTTGGTACTCCTTTGGTTGCCGTGTCCCTACCAATTTTGGAAAAGAAGGGAGTTCCATGGTATCCTTGATTTGGTTGTTGAGAAAATCATCCCTCTACATCACATATTTTTGGAGAAGAATAGCATTGTCATCATCATGTGTACTCCTGGAAGGACCAAGAGTTTGTGCCTTCCCTAGTTCCTTGAGTGCTTGATTTTCTAGTTCAATAGTAATGCGGGTTTATCCTATCCAAACCTGAAGAAGTCCACTTCTTAGGTTTTGGTTGACTGCATGATCATAGATCCAGTCTTGACCCAATACAAGAGGCTCAATGAGATCCTCGTCTTGACACACTAGCACCTTAACTTTCATCAGAACATCTTGGATGTAGAGGGGAAGTTCTACCTCGCCCATGCAAGAGGTTTCCACACCTCCCAATCCTATGAGATATGCTTCTATAGAACTCACACTTAAGTTCAATTCTTGACAGTAAGAGAGTTTAACATCACTAGTGGTTGCACCTGAGTCAATCAAGGCCCGTACACTCCTTGCACTATTTCCTTGTCCTATTTCTAAGGTTACAAAAGGACGTTGATCAATTATTCTTGTGGAACTTACAACTGAGACTTCACACATAGCCATATGATATCCTGGGTCTGCATAGTCATCTACCCTACGCTGATCTCTACCCTGTCTTCTCAATTTCATTTTTCTAATGTGTTCCAATGCTTCAGCCTGTGCTTCTTCCTGGATTTGCTTTTCCTCTTCTTTACGTTTCTTTGCAGTATTGAGTCAATTTAACATATCCTCCGTGAGGGGTTCCTGATATAACTTGACTCTGCATCCACTGATGTAACTTGGTAGGATGTCGCCCTCTAGAGTGGCTAGTTGAATTGCTCCACTTGTGGAGATCCTATTGATAATCATTGGTCCATAGCCTCTCTTCTCTAATTTCCATGCATGTTGCTTCAAAGTGTAGACTAGGACTAGGTCTCCTGCTTTCAAGCCCTTATCCTTCACATGTGCATCAAAATAGGATTTTTGTCTTTTCTTACACACCCAATAGCATAATTGGATGCATCCACATGAACATGAAAGGGCTTATTCCAATCTGGTGTAGTCAAGATTGGTGCTGAACATAATCATCGTTTAAGTTCATTGAAGGAGTTTTCACATTCTTCAATCCACTCAAAATTGGTCAAAAGTCCATACAGAGGCTTTGCAATGATGGCATACATGTGTATAAAACGTCAGTAATAGCCACAATGCCCCATGAAAGCTTGTACTTCCTTGACATTCTTTGGCCTAGGTAGTTCTGCGATGGCTCTCACTTTCTCTTCGTCAATGGATATGCCATTCTTTGACACTATGTGTCCTAGTATCTTGCCTTGCCTGACCATGAAAACACACTTTTCTGGGTTCAAGCAGACTTGATACTCTCTACATTTATCAAATATTTCTCTGAGTTCAGGTATATGTGTTTGTCTGATGTTGGAATGAGCACAGAGGTCATCAACATAGACTTCCAAATTCTTCCTCAAGAATTCCTTAAAAACATGGCACATCAACCTCTGAAAAGTGGCTGGCACATTGGTAAGACCAAATGGCATTACTCGGAAGGCAAACATGCTCCACTCTATGGCAAAAGCCATCTTATGCTGATTTTCTGGAGCAATGGCTACTTGATTGTAGCTAGAAAATCCATTAAGGAAGCTGTATACTTCCCTTCTTGGGCACCACTACAATGGGTCATACCCATTCAGTGTGCTCAATTTCATAGATGAATCCAACTTCAACCAAGCGATCTATCTCTTCCTTTATCTTAGTTGCATATTTATCATTATATGTGTATGGCTTTTGCTTAGAGGGTTTAGCATCTGAGGTCATGGGGATAGTGTGTGAGCATATGTGAGGGTCTACACCTTTCAAGTCCTTGTAGCTCCAAGCAAATACATCTCTGTATTCTCTTAGCAAGGCTATCAATTCGTACTCCTCTTCCTCAGTGAGGTCATGTACTATGTAGGTACATCTTTCTTCTCATTCTTCTATGGCTACAACTATTTTCTTTGTGGTTTCTTTGTTATTGTAGGCCTCCTTTGATTGCGCCTCACGCTTAGGCATTCTGATCATGACTCTATTGTCTTCTATCTCATATTTCTTAAAATTTCCAGGGACCTCAAACAAAGATTCTTCCTCTTCTTGTGTGACTTCTCTCTTCTTCCTTTTTTTGCCTTCACTCTTGGTGGCCACTTGTGTGGCTAACCTCACATTGTTGGTAATCTCTTCATGTCTCTGAGGGTGAGCTTCTACCTAATAGAAGTATTCTTCATCTGATGCAAAAGGCGGATCCATAATGATTGACTCTAGATCAGAGTCACTTGCATCCTCGAATGCATCACTGCTAGGTTCACATTCTTCCAGAACCGAATCTCCCATGATTGGATCTATGGAGAAGACTAAAATGTCATAGCCATCCTCGTCACAGTGGGGTGTCCATTGTTCTTCATTGATGGCTACATCCATTGTTGCTAAAATTTCCACCCAGCCGTGAGGTTCAAATTCTTCGTCAAGAAATACTACAGGTGCATAGGCTAGGTCTTGAATTGATCTATGGGTTTCCTTCGCACCTATCTCTCTGGCTTTTTCTCTCTTCTCTTCTTCTACTGCTACCTTACACATCCACAAGTGAGTGTCTTCATGCATCCATGAGGATCCTGATCCTACGGAATGCACTGACTCAGTATCATCTTTGGCTCTATGGATGGGATTTCATTGGGTAGGAGGCACATCTCTATGAGAGTAGTCCTTGAGATTAACTTTGGTCGTGACAACTAAGTGTTGCAAGTACAAGGAATTGGTTCCCTAATCCTGTACGAATTACAACTGGCGCATAAATGGTCTTCCCAAAATCATCTCATAGGCATGCACATATAGCAAAAGTATGCTCAAACTCTACACCACAAGTGGTGAGAGTTATTCCTTCTAGCAATCCTAAGGATCTCTCAATGTGACCATCGGCCAGCTGCAATTTCATTCTCGTTGGCTTGAGTGTTGGCTTGCTCCAATGCTTCCATAGGGAAGTGGTAGCAATTGCAACTCCTGCGCCTGAGTCTAGAATTGCCTTGGTTGTGTATCCTTGATGGGTAATGGGAAGGTAGGTGTTTCCTCTCCTTCGCTCATGTCTCCTATCTTATCCAAAGGTATTTCAGGCACTGTTCTATGGGATCCTACCTGGGAATGAGGTTTTGCTACTTTTGGCACTTGATTGGCTACATGTTTCCATAGTTCTGGCCTAACCTTGAGTAGCTCTTCAAGGTGAGGTTGCATTGCACTTTAGTGTTTTTCACTACCTCTGTGTTCCTAGGTATGATTGAGTCTTCATTTCTTACCATGACTGTGGGAGCTCTCATGCAAGTAGACTGAGCTTCCCATGGGCCTGTGAAATGGGGTAGTTCTTGTAAGGAATTAGACTCGAAGTCTAATTTCTCATGAGATTGGATGCTCTCCTGCTCCTCATAGATGGAAGGAATGTCTTGTGGGAATTGATCATGCATGTCATCCACAAGTTCAATGGGAGGAGGGACGTCACTTTCTTTTGCCCATTTCTCTTCTTGAATCTCTCGTAGAAACTCTAGTGAATACCTATTCATAGAGGAAGAGGTGTCAGGTTCAGTGGAATTAGGCACATAAGCTTCTTGGGGAGGAATGCTTATTCCTTCACTTGCCTTGTCTCTTCCTTGGGAGGCTGCTTCCTTGCCAGATCTTGCAATTATGCTCTCCAACTTCTCCAAAAGTCCATCAAAGTGCAACTGTGCCTTCGCTAAGCAAGAGTAGTTGAAAAGGTGACTAGCTTCAAACATGGTTTGAGCCAATGCTACCATTTTAGCGCAAATCTTGGTTCTCTCTATGTCTAATTCAGCTCTAGGGTAACATTTGTCATGATTTGTAACATTTGGCCCTTGTTGGATTCTGGCCTGATATGCCTTAAGCATCATGTCTATGTCTTCAGGAGTGGGGTCAGCCAATACTGATCCTACTCTAGGGGGTGGTGGAGTTGTATGTTGTGGGTTGGAAGGTGGTAGGGATGAGGATGGTGGTGGTATGTGAGAGTTTGTTTGAGAGGTGAGTTCAACAATTTTGGCTTTTGTTTCTCTTATGCTTTCTTCTAATTCACTCATCTTCTTAGACCATTGTCTTTTCATCCTTTCTCGACTATCTTTCCAGGCTCTCATTTGTTTCTTGGCTATGCTCTCAGTTTCACTTACCTCGACACTCTTTTCTTGTCCTAGACCTTGGTTTTGTTGCAACGGTTGAGCTCTTGTGACTACTTGCACTAGTGCAGTGGAGGTTACACTCCCTGTAGAGTAGACTACTAACCCAATAACATTGATGGGAGTGATTTTTGGCATGTTATTGGGGTTCTTTGGGTAATCTCGTAAGAGATGCTCGTTTTTGCAATCTTGACAAAAGCCTTGAATTGTCACCAATTGGGGTTGTGTAGGGGCAGCATTGGGAAATCAGGAATGAGGTGTTCTGCCTGACATCTGTAGCATGGTCCTCTAGGGAATGGGGGTCTTACAGCCTAGGTTGAGGTCTAGGGTTGGGATTTGTGTACCTGATATTTGCATACTCTGGATCCCAACTAGGTTCACTTGGTTCTTCACAATAGTAGGACTCACTATGCTCAGGTGACTGCATGTAGTAGGCCTGGGGGCTATCAATATGTGTAGAATCAAAAATTTGATCACTAGGGTCACCTTTTGAAAGCAATGGAGTGACTAGGACTATGGCTCTATTTAGATTTTCTTCTGCAGTTGCATACTTTACTGGAATCACATAAGCTGAAGCAGGGGGTTGTTGTGCTAGAACTAGTTGAGGTCTCTGCTGCCCTTGATAGGGTGGCTGATAGGGTTGCTGGGGCCTACCATGCTACTATGGTGGATACTAGTACCTACCCTGTTGTGGATATGGTTGAGGGTAATTTTGTCTCACAGTTTGTTTGTTATAAGGGCAGTCTTGTGTGGTGTGGTTGGTGTATCTTCGCTCTATGGTGCAGTACTGGCTACTAGGATTCACCTAGGCTTGAGCCATAATGGGACATACGTTCGCCATATGGTCACCTCCACATGTGTAGCATCATCTCACTGGGGTAAATCGGGGTATCTGTTTGCTTGAGACACCTAATTTCTGAGCTACCTTCTCTACAAGTTCCTCAATAGATGTGGATTGTCTGGAAGAGATGCTGGTAGAGCTATCTGAATCTTTGTAAATTTTTGAAAGCTCCAAATCCTCTCCTAGATTGTCCTCTATGTCTGTACAATGCGTATGCATTCTTCTATGGTCCTAGGGTCCTTCAAGTACACATATGATCTCAACTTGGTGCTCAACAATCCATCTAAGAATAATGCCACTTGTTTTGCTGGTGTGGGCAACTCTGGAATAGGGCACCTCTCCAAGTATTGCCTAAACCTTCTTCCTGCAAGTCTAACCGTCTCTTGAGGGGTCTGCTTGAAACTATGAATCAGTGAAGAAGTATTATGCCGTATGCCACTCTTAGAGAATTCGGTAATGAAGGCCTCTAGAAGTTGGTCTATGTTTCTGAATTGTCTCTCATGTAGTGGTTGAAACCATGTAAGGGCTGTGTTCCTAAGGGTTAGACCAAAAGCATTGTACTGCGTGAATAGGTCCTCAACTTGTTCAACTCTTAAGACTTGCCTAAACTCGGCCACATGATCGTATGTGTCTCCAATGCCATCGAAGTAATTTTTCATGGACTTAACCAGCTGAGCTTGCCTCAAGCTCCTAGTGTGTTCTCTAGGCCTTGGCACAGGAAAATCATCAGCATTTATTAGGTTCCTTGGGGCTCTAAGTCTCTCGGTTTCTTCTCTATCCATCTCTATTCTCATCCTTTCTCTTCCCCAGGGGTTGGCAAAACTTACCTCTGGCCTGTCTCTACTTCTACCCCTCTGAGCCCCATGAGCTTGGGATGTTCCAGCTCCTTGGTGGCCATAAGAGACATTAGATCTTCGTTGGGGAAAAATAAATTCACCCTTCCAAGTGTAGGCATGCCTACCACATTCTGTGACTACAAAGATCCTCTCCGAAGTATTGTCTAAATAGGTCACTTTGCCTGGGCTATCAGGATCTTTGAACTCATAGATCATGATCGGCTGATCAGGTTTATACCTCCAAAAGGCTTCATCGGTCTCTCGATTCAAGAGCAGATCTATGCTCTTATTATCCTGGGGAATCCACTCTGGTGTGATAATTCTAGTAATAACTGATTTGCCTCGAGGTGTTTTAGGCTCTCCACCTATGTTTCCTTGCGCTAGGTCACCTATGTCCGTTTTTGGGATCACATTACCGAATTCATCTGTCCTATCTGGGTAGTGTTGATGTATGAAACACCACAAAAACTAAGCTAAAGTGATATTAGAACACCTTCATAATCATCGTTTGCTTAGTAACATTCTCAATTTGAAAACTTTATCACTAAACTTAGTGAAATCCAAAAAATTCACTTTCCAGAAACTTCACCTTTTCTTCCAGCTTCAAATCTGATCTGTATTAGCTTGATCTTTGTAAACTCTTTTGATCATTTACTAATAGACGTTCTTGCTAATGTTAAGCAACACATACCAAGCAAGACTTTCAAGTAATAACTTCAAAATCTTCTGAATTCACTTCAACATTTGCACTATGTCTGAAATCTAAAAAATGACTTCATCGATTTGACATACCTTCACTGTTAGACTCATTTCTCTGAATATGCGTCCCGTTTTGTAAAGATCTTTTGACTAATTGTAGTTGAAGGTAGTAGCTTTAAAATGAACTATTACTCATGAAAAACTTTACACTATACTGTGAGATCTGACCTTAAGAAGATAAGGGAAAAGTGCACCAAAAAACTCGTAACTGTCAACTAACTTACACACTGATATGAAATCACTTAGAATTCAACACACAAGAGGAATTAGATCAAATCCTTCTACACAAACATGTGTTACCTATTAGAGAAGATGTGTACAAAATGGCTTGGCCTCATTCTGCTCATCGCCATGGAAAACTCTCCTATATTGAGTAGTTCTTCCTGAACATCTCTCTCAAAAAAACCCGACTTTTCTCTATTCACTTGAGAATTACAAAATTGAGTTCTCTATATGTTTTTCAACTCCAATTGGCTTATATACATATGTTCTACATACTCCTAGACTCAAACTCGTAATTTTTAAGATTCTATGTCAAGACTAGACTTTAATTTTGCACTAAATTACAAGAGTGAATTTGTCCCTTCACTTAGGCTTAGTTTTCTGAGTGTGTTGCCTTCACTTCTCTTTGTCTTTCTTCTTCCTTCATATATCTTCATATATTTATGTCTAATTAGTGAGTGACGCCCCAACAGCTCCCCCTCAATCACTAATTAGCATCCTCTGAATTCTTCATGTAATCTTCTTCTCTTTTATTCCTGCCATCTCTTTGAATCTACTTGTCTTCACTCCATCCAAGCTCTTTGTCATAATATCTGCAATCTGATCTTTTGTAGAAGTGTACACCACTTCAAGCTCCTTCTCCATTACCTTTTCTCTCAAGAAATGATATTGTATCTCTATATGCTTTGTTCTTGCATGAAATACAATATTTGCTGCAAGATATAATGAACTCATATTATCTCCATGTATGATAGGTATACCTTGATCAATATCCAAGCTTTTGAACAAGGTCTACATCCATATCACTTCTTTTGCTGCTTCCACAAGTCCTTTGTACTCAGCTTCAGTTGATGATAGAGCCATTGTATGTTGCCTCTTTGAACACCAACTCACAAGTTTATCTCCTATGTATATCATATATCCATGTGTTGACCTTCTATCATCTTGACTTCCTACCCAATCTAAATCACTATATGCTCTCAACCTTATATCTGATGTAGAAGGATAATATAATCCTTCCTTCAAAGTTCCTTTGACATATCTAAGAACTCTTTGACCTGCAATCCAATGTGGATCCTTTGGACGATGCATGAACTGAGAAAGAAATCCCACTACATAACTAAGATCACGTCTTGTTAGTGTAGCATAAATCAAGCTTCCCACTAAAGATTGATACTTCCTCATATCTTTGAATTCTGCACCATCATATTTGCTGAGTTTATGATTGACCTCTAGTGGTGTTGATGCCTCTCTGCAACTCTCCATGTTAAATTTCTTTAGAAGATTCAAAAGATACCTTTCTTGTGATACATATATGCCATGTTCTGCATAAGTGATTTCCATTCCAAGAAAATATGACAATTTTCCTAGATCACTTATCTTAAATTCCTTCTCAAGTAATCTCTTCACCTCCTTGATTCCTTCATTTGAAGTGCCTGTGATTATAATGTCATCTACATAAATACAAATGTAGATCATACCTTCATCTGTTCTCTTTATAAGTAAACTTGCATCTGCCTTTGAACTTTGATATTCAAGATCATTAAGATACTTCACAATTTATTGTTCCAAGCTCTTGGAGCTTGCTTTAATCCATAAAGTGTTCTTCTCAATCTGCAAACATAATTTGGAAACTTGTAATCTGCAAACCCTTGAGGTTGCTCCATCTAAACCTCATCTGATATATATCCATTCAAAAATGCATTCTTTATATCCAATTGACTCAATGTCCATCGTTTTGATGCTGCAATAGCAATGATTGTCCTCATGGTTGACATCTTTGCTACAGGACTGAATGTCTCATCATAATCGATGCCATGAGTTTGAGCATAACCTTCAACCACCAATCTAGCTTTGTATCTAGCTATTCTTCCATCTGCATGCTTCTTTATTTTGTAAACCCATTTATTTCCAATCACTTTCTTTCCATTAGGTTTTGGAACAAGTTCCCAAGTTTTGTTTTCTTCAAGTGCATTAAACTCTTCCTTCATTGCTTCTTCACATTGTCTCTTACCTTTTGCTTCATCATAGCTTTGAGGTTCTTCATCTTCCTTAACCATGTAAGCATAGTTCTTCTGAGTCAAATAAGAAGTATAATAAGAATACCTTGTAGGTTGTTTCCTCATTCTGGTTGATCTTCTTGGTTCACACTCTTCATGTGTATCTGGATATACTTCTTCATCAAATCTGGGTACATCTTCATTTCTTCTATATGATCCAATCCTGGATGTGCTTGCTTGCATATGATCTTCATCTCCATCTACCTGCATATGTGATTTACCTCTTTCACTTCTTCTTACCTCTTCTTCAAATGTTTCAAGATTACATTCTTTATCTGCATACCAACTCTTCTGTTCATCAAATGTCACATCTCTAGAAACAATAAATTGTTTAGTTAGAGGACTCCATAGCCTATAACCCATCTGCTTTTCATCATACCCAATAAATACATATTTTTCAGCCTTTGGTTCAAGCTTATGTCTGAGTTGTGATGGTACATAAGCATAAGCAATTGATCCAAACACCTTACAATGATCAAGTGTTGGTTTCTTACCCCACCATGCTTCATAAGGGGTCATTCCATTTAGAGCTGCACATGGTAACCTATTCACAAGGTATGTAGCTGTATTTATAGCCTCAGCCCAAAGTTAATTAGGGCAATTCTTTTCTTTTAACATTGCTCTTACAAACTCAACCAATGTTCTATTCCTCCTTTCTGCCACCCCATTGTGTTGAGGTATATACCTGCAAGTTATTTCTCTCTTGATACCTGCATTCCAAAGATAATCATTGAATTCTTGGGAGAAGTATTCTCCCCCTCCATCAGACCTTAACCTTTTGAGCTTTTGACCAGTAACTCTTTCTGCATATGCATGAAAATGTTTGAAAGCTCCAAATACTTCTGATCTTTCCTTTAAAACATAAATGGTTATCCACCTTGTAGCATCATCAATGAAAAGAACATAATACCTAGACCCATTGATTGATCCTTCTTTTGTTGGTCCCCATACATATGTATGTATGAGCTCTAGCAAACCATCATGCTTGAAACCTTTCGTCTGAAATGATAACCTATGTGCCTTTCCCATCTAACAAGCTTCACATTTGTAGATCATATGTTGATTTTTTACATTTGGTAGCCCTATTACAGATTGATTCTCCACCATGGTTTTAGTTCCTTTTTCACTGAAGTGTCCTAACCTCTTATGCCAGAGGTCTAACTCTGTAAGTACTTCTTCTACCTTCCTTTTTACCACAAACAATTTGATTGTATCCATCCTCTGGATCTTCAACAAACACCCCTTCATTTGTAAATCTGACTTGAAAGCCTTTCTCCACTATTTGTCCCACACTAATCAGATTCTTTGGTATTGTTGGGACATACAAAACATTTGTTAGCAAATCAACTCCACTCCTGCACTTCACTTTTCCAACTGAATGCACATTATGTTTTGTATTGTCACCTGTTTGTACTGTATGACTTGAAATACCTTCTTCCAATTCTAATAACAATTCTATATTACTTGACAAATGATTTGAACAACCAGAGTCAATATAGAATACCTTGAGATCCTCCTTCTCTGATGTACTTATTGAATTCATCATCAATGTTGTGTGGTTGTCATTCTATGTATCATTTGCATAATTATAATAGGTAGTATTATAAGACTGATTTTGATTCCAATTTCTTCCACCACCTCTACCAAAGCTTCCTCTTGAATTCTTTCTTCCTCTTTGAAATTGATTTTGAAACCTTCCACCTCTTCCTCTGCCATTATTACTTTGATTTTGATTTGATCCTTGTTGATTATGCCAACAATCATAAGCTAGATGATTGCTCAATCCACAAATCCAGCATATCTTCTTGTTATTGTTCTGATTACCTCTGCCTCTTCCATTTCCTCGACCTTTACCTCTACCAATACCTCTTCCTCTTGCATAGTTTGCTTGAGTAGTCAGCTCTTCCTCATCCTTTTCTTTACCTTTCTCACTTTTCTTCTTATTCTTTGCATACATAGCAGAACTATATCCTTTATCTCCATCTGACTTCAAGTCTTGCTCAAATGTGAGCATCAGTCCAAGCAATTGATTTAATTCTCGCACATAATGATTTAATGAAAGTTCAGTTGAGAGTACAAAAGGTTTCCACCTTTCATCTCCTCTCAATCCTGCAAGCAATTGTGCTATCAACCTATGATCTTCAATGTCCTCATCAATAGATCCAAGGCTATCTGCCAAGTCCTTCATCTTAGTAACATAATCACTAATACTCTGACTTTGCTTTTTCTTAAATGTGGTGAACTCTGACCATAAGCTAGCCTGTTTACTAATCTAGGAAGTTATTTTAATAAGCTAGGAAGGTATAAAAACTCATATATATATATATATATATATATATATATATATATATATATATATATATATATATATATATATATATAGAGAGAGAGAGAGAGAGAGAGAGAGAGAGAGAGAGAGAGAGAGAGAGAGAGACTGAGATTTAGATCAAGGCTTCTTGTTCTCAAGTTGGATCAAGACAAAGCATATTACATGATAAAGTGGTATTTCATTCTTCAATCCCTTAAGGATCTCAACCTTGGTATTTAGTTCATGAAGATACTCTCTACTCTCTAGCAGATGGCCTCCGCTAGAATCAATATCCATGCTAATATGTCATTTTCCCTTTTTCCTAACCATTGAATTAAATAAGGATGACACCTCGACCTCCCCTCTTTTCCAATATGATGAACAATCTAAGTTTTCTAGTGGGAGAGTAAGTCAAGAAGAACTTTAGCAAGGATCATCACCCTTTCTAATGGTAAGGATCAATTAGTTCTCATCCTATCTATTGATGATATTGGATTTTTTTTCTTCACAATGATCAAAGGTGTGATAGGTCCTTTTTGGGGTGCCTTATCCAAGATCAACCATGTAATGGATATTATGATCCTCATAATTCTCCCTTCAAATTTCCATAAGTGAAACAAGTTGGAATCCAAGAGCCTTTAGACAGGGACATGCAACTTATTGTGGCTAGCAATGTCATGCTGTGAAAAAGTTTCTTATTATCTCCATAATTTATTTCCCTCCTTTCTGGAAGCCCATTAATAAAGAGCTCATTGTATTACTAAGTGAATGCAAAAATATTAGTACCTCGTTATGGTATATGCACATATACAAGATAGGGTAGAAAAACCTCCGAAAGATAGAGAAAATTGCCATGACCATCCCAAGTGTGTTCACATACATCATTTCCAGTCAACGAATTGCCATGGGACTGATGTTGAGCAAGGAGGTTGCACTCATGTATGAGGAAGTTTCAAGAGATGGACAATAAAATAAATCCACAAAAGGATGCAACCCCAAATCTCTGCAAAAAGCTCAAACTTCTCCCCAGATAGAGCCTTTCAAAAAAATTCTACAACATAATCTTGTGCGGGCACATAATTCACACTAATCCAACAAAGAGTCTCTTCTTGACATAATGACAGTGCATCTACGTATGGTTTGTGCAAGCTAGGAGCAGAAGGTTCCTCATAATTTCCAATGCACTTTTAATATTAGTAAAGATGTGTGGTGGTAAAAGAGTGACCAACACCCAAATCAAACAAAAACATTTGAGCTAGACACAACTCAATAGCAACAATGAAAGCTTGCCTATACTCAACATAAAAACTAGAAGTGGAAATGGAAGGCTACTTCTTGATCAACCAAGAGATGCATGATCTAGCAAGCATGAAGCAAAAACCATTTATGGGCACACATGTTTTAGCAACCAGCTTAGTCTCAATCTAAAAAAGCATGTAAATGTGGTGACATACCTCCCTTGAGAAAAAACAACCCAAGTATCTAGGTACCACTAAAGGTCAAAGATTTTCTTAACAACCTTCCAATGCTTGGCACATGAGGTATGCGCAGACCTACTCATCATAGAGATAAAAAACTGAATATCGAGCTTGAACATACACAAGTTAATCAAGCATGCAACAACCTCCTAATAGAGAACAACAACAAATGCATCCTCAACATCATGAAAACGTAACTCTAAACCTATCTCCATGGGAGTGATAATAGGTTTGGAATCTTCAAGGCCAAAATGTTACAAAAACATTTCAATGTTTGTTATTTGATACAATGGTATTTTGCCATGAACTTATATAAATTGCATACAAAAATATTGATGCATGAGCCCAAAATCTGATATCTCAAAAGAGGCATGCGAAATAGTCTTTAAATTAAATTAATATACTTCTTGTTAGGACTAGCGAGCAACCTATCATCAACATATACAATAATGATAAGAATCATATCACATTCATGCTTAAGATGTAAGGTTCTCTCTACTGGATTGATCTCAGATCCATGTGCTACCAAGTAGGCATGTATCTTTTCATAGCAAGCACATGGTGCTTACTTCAATCCATAGAATTCCTGCTTAAAGATTTAAGAAAATCATGCCCTTTCCATTGAAAATCAGAGGAGTGAAATACATTTAAGAAAAAAAAGATGAAAAATACGCTAATGGTGCAAATCTAATTGCTTATTTGGTTTCATGCCCATCTATAGAAAATCGTAGGAGTGAAAATCACATAATAATTGTGAAGAGAGATGGTGGATGCAATCCAAAGATGAGTTGGTGCTGCTACAACCGGCTTTACACCAGCCAACTGAGACTTCAGATTTGACTAATAGACCCTTTAAGCTTCCTAAATCCACCAAAATAACAGCCAAGTAATTTGGAATATGTATCTCAAAAGTTTAAGTCAAGACAGACTAGTTGCAAAATGACTAGCTCCCAAAACTTGTTATTTTTGGACATACCTGCTGGAAAAAATGAACAATGCTCTCAACCTGGTAGGAATTAGATAAATTCCTTTTGGACATAGCAAATAGACTTAGCAAGATTCCCAATCCAAGTTAAAACACTTCAAACGATGGACTGAGCAATGAGAACAAGATTCATCAATTTCTAGAACATGCCCACCATTCTCGGGGCTTTGCAGAGATAGACCAGTGAGCAGAAAAAGGCCAATATCTCCAAAACTGTAAATCCAATAACCTTGAAAATTTATATGCAGCAATAAGACAATAAGAGCTATTCAACACACATTAAAAAACTGAAAAAGGTTGAGTAGAACTTGAGATATGACCTTATGAAGTTACTGCTCTGAGTGAGTATAGCAGAGAACAAAACAGAGAAGTAGATGATGATAAATGTATAGATTCACATATGATTACAACCACATTGGCAATGAATGTTTGCACAATGGGAGTAGAGTGATAGAGCTATGGAGTAAGCTCTTCAATCTCTACAAAATGACATGAAGTGGTCACGTACAAGGCTTGCTAATCGCCTCTTCCTTCTTGCTCTTTTTATAGATATTCTTGGAGGGAGTTTTGAATTCGAATTCAAATGGCTTCACCTAAAAGTGATCCCCAAAGTTAGGAGATATTCCCTCAGCTCAAAAATTTGTGGTTTTAGGTAGTTAGAGCCACGAATTTGCTTTTACATCATGCATGAGGTAAGCCATCCTTTTCCTTTTTCTTTCTTTCAGTTACAAGAGATAAAAATGAACTCTTTTACAAGAGGGGTTCACATGACTACACATGTAACTTACAAATGATCATAATATCAAGCATATCAAGCATGTAGGCTTGGGTAAAATGCACCAACAGCTCCCCCTCAACCTTAACATGCTTGGCCTCCAAATAAGTCTTCAATTGTCCTTGATTTCCTGCAAGCCAATCATCAACTTGAATCTACTTAACTTTGTACCATCAAGAGCTTTAGTCAAAATGTCTGCACATTGCATATCTGTAGAGACATAGGATAGTTGAATATCCTTGCTCATTAGCTTCTCCCTTACATAATGGTAGTGGACTTCAATATGCTTGGTTCTAGCATGGTATACCAGATTAGCTGCTAGATGTAGTGAGCTTGTGTTGTCACCAAAAATGTGAGGTGTTGAAGAATGAAGTCCAAGATCTGTGTACAAAGACTTTAACCACATGATTTCTTGAGTTGCATTAGCCAAACCTCTATATTCGGCTTTGGTAGAAGATAATGCCACGGTTGGTTGCTTCTTCGATGACCAAGAAATGATTTTTGAACCTGAAAACGATATATACCCGGATGTGCTTCTTCTATCATCTCTAGATCCGGCCCAATCTGCATCTGAGTAGACCTTTAGCTCAATATCTGAAATATATGAATAAAACAAACCTTCATTCATGGTTCCCTTTAGGTAGTTGAGGACTCTCTTGGACGCTTCCATACGTGGTCTTCTCGGCTTATGCATAAATTGACTCAATATGCTAACACTATAGCATATATTCCCCCCTTGTGAGTGTTGCATAGTTCAAAATTCCAACCAAGATTTGATAGCTTGTGATGTCTTCAATTGGCTCTCCTTCATAAGCACTAAGCTTATGATTTTGCTCCATAGGTGTACCTGCACACTTGGTATTTTCCATCTTGAACTTGACGAGCATGTCATGGACATACTTCCTTTGTGTGATATCCTTCCTCTTTATGAACAAAGAGGTATCTGCCTTGCTAGCTTTGAATCCTTGGTCCTGCAAATAAGTCACCAATCTGAAATTCCAAGCTCTTGGAGCTTGCTTCAATCCATATAAAGCTTTCTTTAGTTTGCATACATAGTTAGGATGATGTGCATCCTCATATCCAAGAGGTTGTGCCATATACCTCCATCCATTCAAGAAAGCATTCTTTACATCAAGTTGATATAGATTCCAATTTCTATATGCACCAAGACTAATGAGAACCCTAATTGTAGGCATTTTTGCAACAGGAGAGAAAGTCTCCTCATAATCAATACCATGGTTTTGAGCAAACCCTTTAGCAACTATCCTTGCTTTGTGTCTATTTATACTTCTATCTGGATTCCTCTTGATTTTGTATATCCATCGGGATCCAATTACCTTCATAGATGGCTTGTTAGGTACAAGCTCCCAAGTGTCATTCTCCTTCAAGGCTTCCATTTCTTCATCCATTGCATCTCTCCAAGCTTTCTTGCTTTGTGCTTCTTTGAATGTGGTAGGCTCTTCATTGGTTGAATCTTTTGCAAATATAGATTGAGTGCTTGGTGACCAAAGAAGTATCATAACCAAACCTCTCAGGTTTCTTCTTCTCCCTTGAAGACCTTCTAAGTGGTTGATGTGAGCTCTCGGGTCCATATGTAGCATCCTGCATCTTTGCTTTACCTTTGTTCTTCCATAGCTTTAGTCTTCCAAGTCTTCTAGGTCAATCTCCGAATCACTTTCTTCAATCTGCTTTGGCTCCTTTGGTTGAAGTGATGGAAAATCTTCATCCAAGTCATATGGCAGCTTCACTTTCCTGTCATCATCAAACCATGATTTGTTTTCACCAACAATTACATCTCTACTCACAGAAAATCCTTTATTGGTTGGATTGTACAATCTATATCCTTTTTGGTTTTGATCATAACCAATGAATACACACTTCTCTGCCTTGGGATCCAATTTCCCTCTTACTTGAGAAGGAATGTGAGCATAGGCTAAGCATCCAAAGATTTTACAATGCTCTAGACTAGGTCTTCTTCCATTCCATACTTCATATGGAGTGGTTCCATCTAGTGACTTAGATGGAAGTCTATTTATGAGATATGTGGTTGTAGACACAACCTCTGCCCATAGGTAGTTTGGCAATCCCTTTTTGTTGAGCATGGACCTTGCAGCTTCGACAATAGCTCTGTTCCTCCTCTCTGCTACACCATTGAGTTCGGGTGTATACCTTGTAGTGACTTCCCTTTTAATGCCTCTTTCATGCAAGAAGGCATCAAATTCAGAAGAGAAGTATTCTCATCCACCATCTGATCTGAGTCTTTTCAAAGTCCTACCTGTTTGGTTTTCAACAAGAGCAATATACTTCTTAAAGCAATTAAACACTTCATCCTTGTGCTTCATGAAAAATAGAATGGTCCACCTGCTACAATAATCTATGAAAGACACATAATATCTTGAGCCTGACATAGATGGCTCCTTACTTGGACCCCACACATCCGTGTGCACTAGATCCAAAGGATTTTGATACATATATCCTTTCTTATTGAAAGGTTGTCTATGAGCCTTGCCGAGTTGACAAGCTTCACACTTATAAATCATGTGTTGCCTTGTGATATTAGGCAAACCAAGTACACTTTGGTCCGTGCAAATTCGTTTGAGTGTCCTCTCACCAATGTGAGCAAGCCTTTTGCGCTCCAACTCTGTTAGAGTTTGAGATCCATAGCTAAACAAAGCTATGTTCTTTGTATCTTCCACTTCAAAAGTGAAAAGCCTTCCTGTCTTTTCTCCTTTGGCAATCGTTCGAAAGCCTTGCCTTGGGTCTTCAACATATGCTCCAAATCCGTTGAATCTAACCTGCAATCCTTTTTCAAAAATCTATCCAACACTTATTAAATTTTCGGTAATTGTAGGGACATACAAGAATTTGCTTAAGAGGTACATATTCCCATCTGATGTCTTCACATTACCTATCTTCTCCACTGAGTGCTTTGTGTCATCTCCTATCTGCACTTCATGCTTGTTATGAGGATCTTCCAAATCAGAAAGTAAAGCCACATTTCCTGCTACATGGTTTGAGCATCCCGAATCAATGTAAAATATGTGATCATCATCCTTACCCTTCTTCACTAATAGATTCATAATCAATAATGAGTCTTCTTGACTTTGGTCCTCTGCATAGTTATTGTAGTCTCTCCTTCCTCTATGGCCACTTTGATAGTTGTTATTCTTGTAATTGTTGTTGTAGTAGTTGTTGTTGTAGCCTCCATTGTATCTGCCTCTATTTGATCCATAGCCACCTCTATTGAATCCTCTTCCTCTGGAGTTCCTCGGGTTCCTGAAACATTCTTTAGTAGTATGATTAGATAAGCCACATATGTTGCAAGGTTGAGATGATTGGAATCTCCCCCGCCTTGTTTTCCACTTCTGCCTCTTCCTCTAGCTCTTCCTCTACCTGCAAAGTCTGCTTGGAAAGAGCTACCTTCATCCTCATTCTTCCTATTCTTTGACTTCTCCTTGACCTTAGCTTTATCAAAATATAAGGCAGAAGTTTGATTACCTCTTGAGGACTCAACACCTTTGCTAATCTTTGCTTCATGAGTGAAGAGTTGGCCCATGAGTGTGTTGAGGTCGGGTACATGCATATCCATGTATAAATCCATGGCTGTTGTGAATGACTCCCACTTGTCATCTGCTTTGATTCCATTCATGATTTGTCTAATGATTTTCTCCTCTTCAATTACCTCTCCAATGCTTCCAAGTTGGTCGGAAATCTCCTTCATCTTTGTGACATAATCAGTCACATTTTGCTTCGGGCTTTTCTTCATTATTGTGAACTCCATCCACAATTGGTTCTTCCTTGCTCGAGTGTTGGAAGAGAAGAAAGAAGCAAGTGCATTCCAGGTCTCTCTTGATGTCTTGCATCCCTTGACATGAGGTAAAAGAAAATCAGAGATTGAGTTTAGAATATAGGACCTTGCAAGTGCATCCTTCGAACACCAATTTGAAAGTCCTTCCACTTCTTCATGTGATGGTTGCCCTTTGTTCCTCATGGTTGGCATTGCTTCATCTCCGGAAATGAATCCATATAGATTCCTCCCTTGAAGGTAAGCCTCCATCCTTAGAGACCATGCCGGGTGAACAAAACAGAGAAGTAGATGATGATAAATGTATAGATTCACATATGATTACAACCACATTGGCAATGAATGTTTGCACAATGGGAGTAGAATGATAGAGCTATGGAGTAAGATCTTCAATCTCTACAAAATGACATGAAGTGGTCACATACAAGGCTTGCTAATCGCCTCTTCCTTCTTGCTCTTTTTATAGATATTCTTGGAGGGAGTTTTGAATTCGAATTCGAATGGCTCCACCTAAAAGTGATCCCCAAAGTTAGGAGATATTCCCTCAGCTAAAAAATTCATGGTTTTAGGTAGTTAGAGCCACGAATTTGCTTTTACATCATGCACGAGGTAAGCTATCCTTTTCATTTTTCTTTCTTTCAATTACAAGAGATAAAAATGAACTCTTTTACAAGAGGGGTTCACATGACTACACATGTGACTTACAAATGATCATAATATCAAGCATATCAAGCATGTAGGCTTGGGTAAAATGCACCAACAATAATTTGGTTTCATGACCTCTCTACAAAAAATCACAGGAGTGAAATACATGTAAGAAAAACAAATAGTGAAAAATAAGCTAGTGGTGCAACTCTAATAGCGTGTAGAGGTTAAGAAAACACACACACACACACACACACACACACACACACATATATATATATATATATATATATATATATATATATATATATATATATATATATATATGTATATATATATATATATATATATATATATATATATATATATATATATATATATATATATATATATATATATAGAATCAAGGTTAGAGAGAAAGAGAGATATTTCCACTCATGGGAAAAAACACAAGAGATATGGTTGTAATGCAAAGTGGATTCAAGGTGAGTAGAAAATTCACTAAACTCAATTCAACTCAAACTCATAATTCCAATACAATGGAATTCAAATTTTACACAAGAGATAGATGGTTCTATCCACCCATTCACTCCTTATATAAAGCTTAAATGTTGAAATAGATAAACGCTAAGTGAAGGGATTTAGGCCAACACAATGGGTACTAACATGTGTTGGTGCAAAACAAGCCTTAACACTTGGCTTTGTCTTGTACCTTGAAGAGCATTGGATATCAACCTTGAAGGTTTCACAAGAGCTTGGAGCAATTCATGAAGACTTCATTTGAAGGAAGACCATAGGAACACATGCCTATGTTTAGTTACATTTTACTTTATGTAAAAAGTCAATATGACTTCTTGTAATCTCACCTACATTCAAAAGTCGTGGAAATTAGAAGTTATGAATGGAGAGAATATCTCCATGTGATTAGTTGAGAGATTTGAGGGAGCCTATATTTGAATTTGAAATTCAAACTCACTTTAAACTCCTATAAAAGTCAATGTAAAAGTCGCGGGCTGTGTGCTTACTTCCCGAGGCTAATCCAAGCAAATTAGTGAGTGTGTGAGAGCTACTATTGAGCCTACACCTCTGAGTACCATTGGGCATCACTTTACATGCCAATGGGAATGTACATTTGATAGATTCAATACATATACTCATAGTTCTTAACTCTGTGTTTTCTGAGTCATTCACCTCAAAGTCTGTCAACTTCAACAGGACATATCTCAAGATCTACTGAACCAAATTTGATGATCCAGGGCTCATTGAAACCAGCTCAAAGCATTCTACAACACTACAAAATTTCAAGTCATTCTATTCAGCCAATTGGGAGAAATCACTGTCGAAGTGATCACTGGTATATTTCTGTGTTGTTCCTAAAAAATCGGGGGTGTCTCTGATTTTGCTAAAGATCATGCTCAGTGTATAGTTTGTTATTTGGAGTGATTTAACTTGCTAATGGTAGCTTGTTAAGTTAATTTAATACTCCCAGAAGGAATTAAACCAATTGCAAGTGTGCTGGACACACTGAGCTTAGGACTGAGTAGGTATCATTACAGAAATAGAAAGTTCTTGGATTTGTGAAGACTCAAAATCATCTGTTTTGATTTGGTCATTACTCAATCATTTTGTAAAGCACATATATAGTTTCTTGGTGTCATTTGGAAGCTCAAGGAGTCTCCTAACCATATCTGAAGAGAAAAGAGGGCAGGTGTGAAGCAGGTCTAGCAGCACCAACTTGATCTTCTGATTGTACCCAGCCATCACATCCAATAGTGGTATCAGAGCAAATAAGGTAATCATGGGTGATGGTTTCCCTTCCTTCATTGACAAATTGGATAGGAATAACTACCAGGCATGGTCATTAAGAATGAAGACCTATCTACAAGGGAGAAGCTTGTATGGATACATATCAGGAGATGAGGAGTTGCCCTCATTCAAAACCAGAGGCCTACCTACAAAGGATGAGCATGAGAGACTTAATCAATGGTGTGCTAAAGATGCTTTGGCAAGGTCATATCTTCTAAACTCTATCTCTGATTTTCTTCTACCTCATGTTAGGAACTGTAAGACTTCCCAAGAGACTTGGGAAACCTTGTCAACATACTTCTCATCAAGCACAAGGGCCAGAAAGAATCAGCTATGGATTGAGTTTACAACTCTCAGGAAGCAATCAAAGCAATGTGTCTCAGATTTTGTCACCAAAGTCAAAGACATTGCAGATCAACTTGCAAGTGTTGGAGAAGAAATTGAAGAAGAGCAAATAGTCAGACAAGTGATCAATGGACTCAAAGCAGATGACAAGTGGGAAAGCTTTACCACTGCAATGGACTTGTACATGGACATCCAAGCACCTGATCTAAAAACTCTGATTGGACAACTATTCACACATGAAGCAAAGATCACAAAGAATGGAGAGCAATCAAAAGGTAACAATCCCTCTGCCCTATATACTGATAAGAAGTCTAAAGACAAGGGTAAAAGTAAGAAAGTTGATGAAGAAGGATCCACCTCCCAAGCAAACTATGCAGGGAGAGGTAGATCATCTAGAGGTAGGGGCAGAGGAGGTAAGTCAGGTAGGGGGAGACCCTATAATCAATCTCCATGCAATATTTGTGGCTTGTCTAACCATACTACAGATGAATGCTACAAGAACTACAAGAATCAAAGAGGAAGAGGTCACCAAAGAGGAGGATACTCCCAAGGCAGAGGCAGATTCAATCAATCTCAAGGCTACCATGGCTACAACAATAATTACAACAATAACTACAACAATAGCTACAATCACAATGGCAATTATCAAGGAGGATACAGGAACAGAAAGGATTACAACAATTATGCAGAGGATCAAGATGATTCCTTGTTGATTATGAACATGACATCTAAATCAGGTATCAATGATGACCATTTGTTCTATATTGACTCAGGTTGCTCTAACCATGTAGCTGGGAATGTTGCCTTACTCTCTGATTTGGAAGAACCTAAAGGCAAGCACCAAGTGCAGACAGGTGATGACACTAAACATTCAGTGGTTAAAGTAGGTAATGTCAAAACAAGTGATGGTGATCAGAATTTGCTAAGCAAAGTATTGTATGTTCCAACAATCACCAAGAATCTGATGAGTGTAGGTCAGATTGTTGAAAAAGGTCTACAGGTCAGGTTCACTCAACATGGTGCATATGTGGAGGATCCAAGACATGGATTCAGAAGGATAGCCAAGGGAGAGAAATCAGGTAGACTATTTACTTTTGAACTTGAGGATACTAAGAACATTGCATTATACAACTACAAGGACCAAACTGTATCAGAATTGGAGATGTGGCACAAGAGATTAGGTCACATTGGAGAGAGGACCATAAAGCAAATGAGTAGGGATCAATGTGCGCTTGGAATACCTAATGTATCTAAGCAACACATGATATACAAGTGTGGAGCTTGTCAGTTTGGTAAGTCACACAGATTGCCATATACCAAGAAAGGATTTATGCATGAAGACTACTTGGAATTGGTGCATACAGATGTTTGGGGACCAAGCAAGGAGCCATCCATATCTGGATCAAGGTACTATGTATCTTTTATAGATGATTATAGCAGATGGACTGTCTTGTACTTCATGAAACATAAAGATGAAGTATTTAATTGTTTCAAAAGATATCTTGCATTAGTTGAGAATCAAACAGGTAGACATTTGAAGAGGCTAAGGTCAGATGGTGGTGGAGAATACTTCTCCAATGACTTTGAAGAGTTCTTGCAGGAAAGAGGCATCAAGAGGGAGATTACCACAAGGTACTCACCTGAACAAAATGGGGTAGCTGAAAGGAGGAATAGACTCATTGTGGAGACAGCTAGGTCTATGCTTAATGAGAAAAAATTACCAAATTATCTTTGGGCAGAGAGTGTATCTACTGCCACATACTTAATCAACAGGTTGCCATCAAAGACACTTGATGGAATGACACCCTATGAGGCTTGGCATGGTAAGAGACCATCTCTGGATCATTGCAAGATCTTTGGGTGTGTTGCATATGTGCATATTCCCTCACAAGTAAGGGGAAAGCTAGACCCTAAGGCTGAAAAGTGTATCTTTATTGGTTATGATTTGAATCAGAAAGGATACAGGTTCTATAACCCCTCAAATAAAGGCTTCAAGGCAAGCAGAGATGTCATCTTTGATGAAAATGATTCATGGTATGATAATGAGTGCAGGAAAGTTAGCCTACCTTATGATATGGAAGAAGACTTTCCAAAGCTTGTCAGGCAAGAACCAACTCAGAATGAGGACACAAGCTCAGATGATGAAGACACCATCAACATTGAAGAATTCAAAGCTTGGAAATCCAAAGGGAAGATGAAGATGAAACAACTTGAAGACAATCCAGAATCCTCAACTCAAGCTATGAGGAGATCTTCAAGAGAAAAGAAGAAACCAATTAGGTATGGGTATGATACTTCACTTGTAACCAAGCACTCTATATATCTTGCAAAGGATATCTTAAGTGAAGAACCAGGTACATTTGAGGAAGCCATTACTAAACCAGAATGGAAGGAAGCAATGGATGAAGAAATGGAGGCTCTCAAGGAGAGTGATACTTGGGACTTGGTACCCAAGAAGGACTCCATGAAGGTGATAGGATCCAGATGGATCTACAAACTCAAAAGGAACTCAGATGGTACAATAAGCAGGTACAAAGCTAGGTTGGTAGCCAAGGGTTTTGCACAAACCCAAGGCATTGATTATGAGGAGACATTTTCTCCTGTGGCCAAGATGCCAACTATCAGAATTATGGTGAGTGTAGCTGCATCCAAGAATTGGAACATGTACCAATTGGATGTAAAGAATGCATTCTTGAATGGATGGATATCTGAAGAGGTCTACATGTCACAACCACCTGGCTATGAGGATCCCAATAAGGTAAATCATGTGTGTAAATTGAAGAAGGCTCTGTATGGATTAAAGCAGGCACCTAGAGCATGGAATTATAGGTTGACAACCTATCTCTTGGATCAAGGATTTGTGATGAGTAAAGCAGATACTTCATTGTTTATAAAGAAGAACAATTCAGAGGTAATATACTTGTGTGTCTATGTTGATGACATCATTATTACAGGAAATGATGTTCAAGGAATTAGACACATCAAAGGTCAAATGATGAAGGAATTCAAGATCAATGATCTTGGATTATTGAAGTACTTCCTAGGGCTTGAATTGGTCTACACAAATTCAGGTATATTCATTACTCAGAAGAAGTACATTCAGGACATGGTCAAGAAGTTTAATTTGCAGGAAGCTAAAATCTCAAACATTCCTATGGAGGTCAACCACAAACTCAGTGCACATGAAGGTGAAGAACTCAAGGATATTACAGGTTATCAAAGTTTGGTAGGTAGTCTCAATTATGCTACCTTAACCAGGATTGATATATCATATGGTGTTAGTGTACTTAGCCAATTTATGCATAAACCAAGAGTACCACATTTGGAGGCAGCCAAGAAGATAGTAAAGTACCTAAAGGGAACACAAAATCATGGTTTGTATTATCCATATTCATCAGACATTGACATCAAGGTATACTCAGATGCAGATTGGGCAGGTTGCAAGGATGACAGAAGGAGTACATCTGGTTACATATGCTTTGCAGGTGATAAACCAATTTCTTGGTCATCCAAGAAACAACCCACAGTAGCCCTATCATCTACTGAGGCAGAGTACAGAGGGCTAGCCAATGCCACTCAAGAAGCCATATGGTTGAAGCTACTATACTCAGAATTGGGTCTATATACAAGGCCACCTATCATATTTGGAGATAACACAAGTTCACTTCACCTAGCAGCTAATCCTGTGTATCATGCTAGGACAAAACACATAGAGGTGCATTACCACTATGTGAGGGAGAAATTACTTAGCAAGGAAATCCAATTATCATATGTGTCCACTAATATTCAATGTGCAGACTTGCTTACAAAATCTTTGGATGGGAGCAAGCTATGCAGGTTTAAATCCATGATAGGATTACAGGATATCATTGAAGACTAAAGATGAAGACTCAAGCAAGTGTTTGGCTTGAGGGGGAGCTATTGGTGCAAAACAAGCCTTAACACTTGGCTTTGTCTTGTACCTTGAAGAGCATTGGATATCAACCTTGAAGGTTTCACAAGAGCTTGGAGCAATTCATGAAGACTTCATTTGAAGGAAGACCATAGGAACACATGCCTATGTTTAGTTACATTTTACTTTATGTAAAAAGTCAATATGACTTCTTGTAATCTCACCTACATTCAAAAGTCGTGGAAATTAGAAGTTATGAATGGAGAGAATATCTCCATGTGATTAGTTGAGAGATTTGAGGGAGCCTATATTTGAATTTGAAATTCAAACTCACTTTAAACTCCTATAAAAGTCAATGTAAAAGTCGCGGGCTGTGTGCTTACTTCCCGAGGCTAATCCAAGCAAATTAGTGAGTGTGTGAGAGCTACTATTGAGCCTACACCTCTGAGTACCATTGGGCATCACTTTACATGCCAATGGGAATGTACATTTGATAGATTCAATACATATACTCATAGTTCTTAACTCTGTGTTTTCTGAGTCATTCACCTCAAAGTCTGTCAACTTCAACAGGACATATCTCAAGATCTACTGAACCAAATTTGATGATCCAGGGCTCATTGGAACCAGCTCAAAGCATTCTACAACACTACAAAATTTCAAGTCATTCTATTCAGCCAATTGGGAGAAATCACTGTCGAAGTGATCACTGGTATATTTCTGTGTTGTTCCTAAAAAATCGGGGGTGTCTCTGATTTTGCTAAAGATCATGCTCAGTGTATAGTTTGTTATTTGGAGTGATTTAACTTGCTAATGGTAGCTTGTTAAGTTAATTTAATACTCCCAGAAGGAATTAAACCAATTGCAAGTGTGCTGGACACACTGAGCTTAGGACTGAGCAGGTATCATTACAGAAATAGAAAGTTCTTGGATTTGTGAAGACTCAAAATCATCTGTTTTGATTTGGTCATTACTCAATCATTTTGTAAAGCACATATATAGTTTCTTGGTGTCATTTGGAAGCTCAAGGAGTCTCCTAACCATATCTGAAGAGAAAAGAGGGCAGGTGTGAAGCAGGTCTAGCAGCACCAACTTGATCTTCTGATTGTACCCAGCCATCACATCCAATAACATGCACACCCCATTGGTTCCGAACATCACAACCATTGGACGGGAGAGGACCATCCTTATAAGGTCCTCCAAGTCTAGGTCACCCTTCCCATGTTCTAGAGTCATGTGAACTTTATCCAACCCAAAAATAATCTCCACCATTGATTTATGGTCTAAATCCAATTGATTGATCATTTGTGTAAAGTTTCTAATGAAACTCTGTAGGATGTGTCGCCTAGAGTTTGTACACCTCCTCCAAATTAAAACACTTCAACAACTTAAGTAGATTATGAGAAATGTTTCAAACAATCTACCTATGTCTGAAATTGCCTTCTTGTAGAGTCGACTTTGACACCTGCAACTTCTAACACATGGTTCTCCCAACCTAGAACCCGTTTAAGCGAATGCTTTTAGCCATAGATGGCTTACCTTCCAACATAGATTTTGACTCCTCATTTCTGCAAAACTTTACACTGTGCACTGAGAACTGACCATTTCTTTGACCATCGGAATTGCGCCTGTTTTAGAAGACACTCAATACTTTCTCACATATGAATGTTCCTACACAAAATTCTCTCAACCTGTTTGCAATTGGACTCTCAAACTTTAACCATAGATAGATTAACTATGGAATTAGATGTGTACAAAAGGATTTCTGATAAAATCAAACATAGAAGGAGAACTAGAGAAAAGATCGATGCGCAATTCTCTAAACATTCTTTCTATTCAACTTTTCATACATCTGATGGATGATACATTTACGACACATCATCTATTCATCTATATTTCATCTCTCTCTCTTAATACGATCATATACTCGTATATATATATATACATATGAGTGTTGATTCGTCATTACTTCAAGTATATTGAAGTATTTACAAAACTAATGTACATATGTTTGAAGAACTTTGCTTCCTGAATCTTCACTTTACTTCATGAAGTTGAACTTCAATCTTTTCTTCATATCTTCACTTCTAGACTTCATATAATCACCAATTGTTGATTGTCCTGCTCCAACAGCTCCCCCTCAATCATCAATTGTGATTACGTGCATCTTCTTTATTCCTGCCATGTCTTTAAACCTCTACAACTTTGGTCCATCTAAACTCTTTGTCATCATATCTGCAAGTTGATCTTTTGTAGGAGTATGCATAACTTCTATTTCTTTATCAACAACCTTCTCTCTCAAAAAATGATACTGAATCTCAATATGTTTAGTTCTAGCATGGAATATAGGAATTGCTGCCAAATATAAAGAGCTCATATTGTCTCCACAAATGATAGGAGTACTCTAAACAATATCAAAACTCTTCATAAGAGTCTTTAACCATATTACTTCCTTTGCAACTTCTACCATGCCTTTGTATTTTGCTTCTGTAGATGATAAAGCAACTGTATGTTGCTTCTTAGAACACCATGAAATTAACTTATCTCCCACATAACACAAATATCCATGTGTTGATCTTCTATCATTAGAATTACCTGCCCAATCTGCATCACTGTATATCTTGACTCTTGTATCTGAAGTAAATCCATAATACAGACCTTCTTAAGTGTGCCCTTGATGTACCTAAGTACTCTTTGTCCTACAATCCAATGTTCCTTTCTAGGACAATGCATGAATTGAGATAGAACTCCAACTGCATGTGATAAATCAGGTCTTGTTAATGTAGCATAAATCAGGCTACCCACCAAACTCTGATAAAGTTTCATATCTTTGAGTTCTTCTCCTCCATATCCACTCAGTCTATGATTCACCTCCATTGGAGTTGGTGCTATCCTGCAATCTTCCATTTTAAACTTGGTTAGTAAATTTCTTAGATACCTTTCTTGAGTTACATATACTCCATGTTGAGTATATGAAATCTCCATTCCCAAAAAGAATGACAAATTTCCTAAGTCACGGATTTTGAACTCTTTCTCCATCTACTTCTTAATCATGTGTATACCTTTTTCATCTGTTCCTGTAAGTATTATGTCATCAACATAAATACAAACATAAATAAATCCATCCTCAGTTGCTTTAACTAGCAATCTACTATCTGCCTTTGATGCTTGAAATCCAAGTTCCTTTAAGAACTTTACAAGCCTATAATTCCATGCCCTTGGGGCCTTCTTCAACCCATACAAAGCTCTCTTGAGCTTACACACATAATTTGGATACACTTGATCTTTGAAACCATCTGGTTGTTCCATATAAACTTCATATGAAATATAACCATTTAAAAAAGCATTCTTCACATCTAATTGAGACCATTTCCAACCTTTGCAAGCAGCAATTGCTATGAGAGTCCTTATGGTTGTCATCTTTGCAATAGGACTATAAGTTTCATCATAGTCCACACCATATGTCTGTGCATATCCCTTTACAACAAGCCTGGCTTTGTACCTAGATATACTTCCATCTGCAAACCTTTTTGTTTTATAGACCCATTTACACCCAATGATCTTCTGACTATTTGGTTTAGGAACTAAATCCCAAGTCTCATTTTCCATCAATGTATCATATTCCTCCTGCATAGCTTTTTCCCAATTCTTCTTCCCTTTGGCTTCATCATATGTGGATGAATCTTCATCTGCTTTTAACATGTAAGTATAATCTTTAGTAGTCAAGAATGAAGTATCATAGCTATACCTTGTAGGTTGCCATTTGTGCCTAGATGACCTTCTGAGTTCTCCACTTCTTGAAGTTTCTGGTTCATGACATTCTAGATCAAACCTTGGCACATCTTCAACTTCATTTTGTACTTCATTGATCTCCTCTTCATCAAATATTTGAACCTTTGATTTACCTTTCTTTTGATTCACAACTTCTTCAACATCTGCATAAACATTAAGTGTTCCTGCATACCAAGTACCTTGCTCATCAAATGTAACATCCTTAGACACAAGGAATTGCTTTGTGGATGGACTGCACAACCTACAACTCATCTGCTTGTCATCATAGCCAATGAATACATACTTCTCTGCTTTAGGTTCCAATTTATGCCTCAATTGAGATGGCACATATGCATATGCCAAGCATCCAAATATTTTACAATGATCCAAGGTAGGTCTCTTACCCCACCAAGCTTCATATGGTGTCATTCCCTGCAAAGCTTTACATGGTAACCTATTGACCAAATATGTGGCTGTATTTACAGCCTCAGCCCACAAATAATTAGGACAATTTTTCTCCTTCATCATTGATCTTGCAAACTCAGCAAGAGTTCTATTTCTTCTCTCTGCTACCCCATTTTGTTGAGGAGAGTACCTGCAAGTAACCTGTCTCTTTATACCTGCATTCCACAAATAATCACTGAACTCATTAGAAAAATATTCTCCCCCTCCATCTGACCTTAGTCTCTTCAACTTTTGACCTGTAATTCTTTTTGCATATGCATGATAGTGTTTGAATGTATTAAACACTTCTGACTTGTCTTTGATCACATAGATTGTGATCCACCTGGTAGCATCATCAACATATATGACATAATATCTTGAACCATTTATACTAAAATCCTTTGAAGGACCCCACACATCTGTATGTACCAATTCAAGTCTTTCTGAATACATAAAACCATGCTTATTATATGGTTGCTTATGAGCCTTACCTAACTGACATGCTTCACATCTGTATGTCATCCGTTGACCTGCAACATTAGGCAATCCAAGTACTGAACCATTGTTAACCATTTCTTTGATACCTCTTTCATTAAAGTGTCCAAGTCTTTTATGCCAAAGATCCAATTCAGACACCTTTTGCTCTCCATATGTGAACATAGCATGTCCAATATTACCTTGTATCTTTAATGTGAAGAGCCTTCCTTCCTTCTTCCCTGTAACAATTTGTTTATACCCTTGACTAGGGTCTTCAACATAAACTCCATCATTAGTGAATCTTATCTCATATCAATTTTCCACAATTTATCCTACACTAATTAAATTCTTTGGAATTGTAGGAACATACAGAACCTTACTCAAGAGAGTACTTCCATCTTTGGCTTTGACTAAACCAATCGACTTTACTTTGTGCTTTGTATTATCACCTGTTTGAACTGTGTGATTGATTGCCTTATGATCTAGATCAGTCATCAAAGCAATATTTCCACTCAGATGATTGCTACATCCTGAGTCAATATAAAATACTCTCATGTCTTCATGTGAGGCTTCACATGTTGCATTCATAATAAGAGTTGAATCTTCTTTCTGATCTGATGCATAATTATAGTAGGTGTTATTGTAGGATTGATTTTGGAAGTTTCTTCCTCCACTTCTTCCAAAAGAATTCCTACCACCTCTACCTCTAAAGTTTCCTCTATGATATCTGCCACCTCTTCCTCTTTGATTAAAGTTCTGATTAAAATTACCATTGCTTTGATTATTTTGCCAACAATCATGAGATAGATGATTGGTCTTACCACATATCCAACAAGCTCTGACATTATCTTTGTTATTTCTCCCTCTTCCTCTACTTCTGCCACTTCCTCTTCCTCTTAGGAAGTTTACTTGACTTGGAGTACCTTCATCTTCAACTGATTGTTGCTTTCCTTTGCTAGCTTTCTTCTTATCTTTAGAATACATTGCATGACCTACACTCTTATCAACATCTCCTTTGATATCATTCTCAAAAGTTAGCATATGTCCTAACAATTGATTCAAATCAGGAGTGAAATGATCTAATGAAAGTTCTATAGACAAAATAAAAGGCTTCCACTTCTCATCTCCTCTTAGTCCTGTGAGAATTTGTCTTACCAACTTATCTTCTTCAATATCTTCATCAACTGCACCTAAAGAATCTGCAATCTCTTTCATCTTTATCACATAATCAGATATTGATTGTGAAGCCTTCTTCTTAAATGTAGTAAACTCTGCCCATAATGAAGCTTTCCTTGATTTGGTTGTATTCTAAAAATGTTCTTCCAAAGCATTCCATATGTCACTTGCACTTTCAAGTCCTCTGATATGAGGAAGCAAATAATCATTCACTGCCATGTAGATTATGCTCCTTGCTTGAGCATCCTTCTTCATCCAAATCTTTATATCTGCAATCTCTTCCCTAGTTGGAACACTAGGATCTTTGAAATCTGGTTTTTCTTCCTCTCCCGTGATGTATCCCATCAGATCTTTGCTCATAAGATGAGCTTCTATTCTCATAGACCAAGTTGGATAGTTCTCTCTATCCAACTTCTCAATTTGGAGACTATCTCCCATCCTTTCTTCACCTGTACTATCAAATCTTTAATCCTTATAAGGAATAAATGTACCTTAGCTTCGAATGTTGCTCCTTCTGATCCTTATGATAGCCTTTATGTGTCTTCCTTCAGTCTTTCTTTCATACTTTATCCTTTTGATCCTTCAAGATGTGAAATTTGTATGTCTGCAGCAGTTGGGGTCTTCCTTTCCTCAATTTGATAACTCCTGCTCTAATACCACTGATGGAGAGTGTTAATCTCCAAAAGAAAAAGCTATCCTTGATGTTAGATCACTTCTATATCAAGAATAACTTTAAACTCCAACCAATTTTGGAAGACAAGCACCAAACTATCAAGAATTTAGCTAACTATGAAGAAATTCATTTCATAGAAAAGTCTGTTGCACATTATTGACTCATTGATTGATCATTTGTGTAAAGTTTTTGATGAAAAGTTGTAGGATGTGTTGCGTAGAGGTTGTGCACCTCCTCCAAATTAAAACACTTCAAAATCTTAAGTAGATTCTGAGAAATGTTTCAAACAATCTACCTATGTCTGAAATTGCCTTCTTGTAGAGTCGACTTTGACACCTACAACTTCTAACACATGGTTCTCCCAAACTAGAACCCGTTTAAGCGAATGATTTTAGCCATAGATGGCTTACCTTCCAACATAGATTTTGACTCCTCATTTGTGCAAAACTTTACACTGTACACTGAGAACTGACCATTTCTTTGACCATCGAAATTGCACCTATTTTAGAAGACACTCAATACTTTCTCACATATGAATGTTCCTACACAAAATTCTCTCAACTTGTTTGCAATTGGACTCTCAAACTTTAACCATAGATAGATTAACTATGGAATTATATGTGTACAAAAGGATTTCTGATAAAATCAAATACAGAAGGAGAACTAGAGAAAAGATCGACGCGCAATTCTCTGAACATTCTTTCTATTCAACTTTTCATACATCTGATGGATGATACATTTACTACACATCATCTATTCATCTATATTTCAGCTCTCTCTCTCTCTCTTAATACGATCATATATATACATATGAGTGTTGATTCGTCATTACTTCAAGTATATTGAAGTATTTACAAAAATTAAGTACATATGTTTGAAGAACTTTGCTTCCTGAATCTTCACTTTACTTGAAGTTGAACTTCAATCTTTTCTTCATATCTTCACTTCTAGACTTCATATAATCACCAATTTTTGATTTTCCTGCTCCAACACGTTGGAGAGTTCTTTTTCCTTATGCTCACTTATTGTACTTTTTTAAGATTTTTCATGGATCTTTTACCATTGTAAAAGCCTTGAGCTTTATGCATGTAAAAGTATAAAGAGAAAGCCCAAATTCCACGAATTTGTGATGGTTGAGTTGCATTCAATCAAGCAATCAATCACCTAAAGTAGATCAAACTAGATCTTCACTTTTCCTAGATTATAGGAAAGTGAATTGATTCCCTCCAACAACCATTCCCACCTTCATTTAAATTCAAAATCCACTTATAGAACTCGTGGAGCACTTCTAGAGTCTATATAAAGACTTGAAATCACTTTTACAATAAATGGAAGCACTATATGTACACTTGTGACCATCATTGTCTTGCTCCTTCAATTCTCTACATCATCTTCTTCGCTAATAGTAATCTTGGAGAGGCTGCTACTCTCTCTACAGAGCTTCAAATTGAGTGCAACATGGCTCCTCGGAAAGATATTAGCTTCTTGTTTATACCTAAACATTTTCATAGCATTTTGGTTCAGTAGATTGGGAGAAATCGCAGTTTTTCTGTCTTGGGGTCAATCTCTGCATATTCTTGAAAAATAGGAAGTACCACCGTTGAGTGTCTCATTCATTCCTATAGGATATTTTGCCTATTCCTTATACTTTTGTGCATCATATACACTAAAAACTATGTGTATCACTCACATAAGAGGATTTTTTCTAATTGTAATCATGATGGGCGCTATGAGCATTTGAAGTTCATTGTCTCTGCCATAGATATTAAGTTTTTTGAGCTAGTCGACACATGAACCTATCTGTTTTGTATCAAATCCTTCTCCTTTATGCTCCAAAGTACATAGTTCATTTCTTTGCACTTGTCGCATGCCCATAAGGTCTATTTGAGTCTCCATAATCTCAAGGGCTGGTCTTGTGCCGGTTGGCTGGACCAAACTTCATCGCTTGGAAACACACTTTTCTACCTCCTACAGGCTTCTCCAAGTTCTTTTAGTTGTATCACAGCTAGATCAAGATGGATGACGACTTTCCCTCATGATCGACAAGCTTGATGGACATAACTACGTGGCTTGGCAAATCAGAATGGAGGCTTATTTGCAAGGTAGAAATCTTTATGAAATTGTAGCAGGTGATGAAGCTATGCCTATTCCAAGATCCAAAGGAGGACCTACACAAGAAGAGATAGATAAGCTCACACTTTGGTGCATAAGGGATGCTCAAGAAAGGTTGTACATACTAAACTCTCTCTCTGACTTTCTATTACCACATATTAGAGGATGCAAGACATCTTAAGAGACTTGGGATGCCCTCGAGATCTTCTTTTCTGCTAGTACCAAAGCAAGAAAGAATCATGTTTGGAACGAGTTCAACCAAATGAAGAAGACACCTAAACAAACCATCACAATTGTTACCAAGGTCAAGGAGCTTGCAGATTAGTTATCATCCATTGGAGAGCTGATTGAAGAAGAGGCTATCATAAGGAAAATTCTCAATGGGATTCAAAGTGATAAGCAATGGAAATCTTTCACCACGGCTTACGATCTCATCATGGATGTGCAAACTCCAGACTTCAACATATTTCTTGGACAAATCTTCAATCAAGAGGGCAACAATAGCATAAAGGGAGGTAACTCCTATCATGGTAATTCAACTAGTGCTCTATATGCACATAAGAAGGATAAGAAGCTGAAAGGCAAGAAGATGAAGAAGAGACTTCCCAAGCCAACTTCGCAAGCAAACACAAGTGGAAAGGGAAAAAGAAAGGACCAAAGCAAGACAAAGCCAAAGGTTAGAATTTTCAACCTTGTGCCATTTGCGATAAGACCAACCACACCACTTAGAATTGTTGGTTCAATGAGAAGACCTAGAAAGGAAGTGGAAGATGTGGATATCACAGCAATAGAGGCAGAGGTGGACACAAAGTTCAACAATAACAATAGCGGCCATAATAGAAGGGATTTCAACAATTATTTAGAAGATCAACCACATGAAGACTCATTGCTTCTTATGAATCTAAGCCACAAAGAAGGTAAAGAAGATGATCATTTGTTCTACATAGATTCAGGATGTTCGAATCATGTTGCAGGAAACATTGCTCTTCTATCTGGTTTGGAAAGTCCAAAGCATAGACATGAAGTGCAAACAGGGCATGACACAAAGCACAATGTGGAGAAGATTGGTAATGTCAAAGCTTCCAATGGGAGGACAAACATTCTGAGTAAGGTTCTCTATGTACCCACTATCACTAGAAACCTAATAAGTGTAGGCCAAATAGTTGAAAAAGGCTTGCAAGTTAGGTTCACCCAACATGAAGCTTTTGTGGAAGATCCATGTCAAGGCTTTAAGAAGATAGCCAGAGGTGAGAAGCATTGTAGGATCTTTACTTTTGAAGTAGGAGAAACGAGGGACATAGTTCTATTCAACTTTGGGCCTCAAACCCTAAGTGAGCTCGAAGTGTGGCATAAGAGACTTGCTCATGTGAATGAAAGAACCTTGAAGGATATATGCAGGGATCAAAGTGTTCTAGGACTATCGAACATATCAAAGCAACACATGATCATAATTGTAGAGAGGAGAAACAAGACATTGGTTGGATCAGCTCGAACAACGCTTGAAGAGAAGAAGTTGCCACATTATCTATGGGCAAAAGCTATTTCAACTACTGTGTACCTTGTCAATAGACTACCATCCAAATCACTTCAAGGTATGACTCCTTATGAAGCATGACATGGAAAAAAACCTAGTCTTGGACATTGCAAGGTTTTTCGTTGTTTAGCTTATGTTCATGTACCATCACAAATAAGAGGTAAACTAGATGAAAGGGCAACAAAGACAATGTTTATTGGATATGATTCAACTCAGATGGGTTACAGGTTCTATAATCCTTCAACCAAGAAATTAACTACAAGTAGAGATGTTGTGTTTGAAGATCACAGGTCTTGGTATAATGAAGACAAACAAAAGGTAACTCTACCATATGATCTTGATTCTGATTCTCATGAATTAGGAAGAGAAGCAAAGATGTAAGAGGTTAGAGAATGCTCCAAACAAGCACCTAGAAGATTAGCAAGAGAGAAGAAACAACCAGAAAGGTATGGATATGATTCCACACTTGTTACAAAGCATTCAATCTACTTGGCAAAAGACTCTATTTCAGAGGAACCCTCAACCTATGAAGAGGCAAAGGGAAACCCTAGTTGGGGAAAGGACATGAAAAAAGAAATAGATGCATTTAAGCAGATGGACACTTGGGATTTGGTTCCAATGTCACCAAATCAAAAGGTAATTGGTTGCAGATGGATATATAAAGTTAAAAGAAAATCAGATTGATCAGTTTGTAGGTACAAGGCAAGATTAGTTGCCAAAGGATGCTCTCAAACTCATGGTATAGAAAATCAAGAAACATTCTCACTAGTTGCAAAGATGACTACAATCAGAACATTGATAAGTGTAGTTGCTGCAAGGAATTGGAGACTCCTCCAACTTAATGTGAAAAATGCATTCTTAAATGGTTGGATAAGTTAAGAGGTATACATGTCACAACCACTAGGTTTTGAAAACCCTAATCATCCATATTATGTTTGCAGACTTAAGAAAGCATTGTATGGATTGAAAGAAGCTCCTAGAGCTTGTAATTATAGGTTGGTTACATACCTTCAAGATCAAGGGTTCAGATCAAGCAACTCAGATCCTTCTCTATTCATCAAAAGGGATCACCATGATGTTATCTATCTATGTGTATATGTAGATGATATTATTGTGACAAGTGATGATCTGAATGGCATTCAAAGGATCAAGAGATACATGCAAGAGGAGTTCAAAATCAGTGACTTAGGTGAGCTCACATATTTCCTAGGTATGCAAGTGATATACACAGATGAAGGAATGTATTTGACTCAGAGGAGATACATTCAGGATCTTCTTCTCAAGTTCAAAATGGAGAACACTAAACCTGCAGGTACCCCATTGGAGATGAATCATAAACTTAGTGTTTATGAAGGTGAGAAAATTGAAGACATTAAAGATTATCAAAGCTTGGTAGTTAGCTTGATATATGCTACTCATACAAGGGCAAACATCTCATATAGTGTCGGAGTGCTTAGTTAGTTCATGCACTCACCAAGAAGACCACACATGGATGCAGCTAAGAGAGTACTTTAGTATCTCAAAGGTACAATCAATGAAGGTATATTCTATCCTTACTCTTCAAATTTGGATATCAAAATCTATTCAGATGCAGATTGGGAAGGAGCTAAGGATGATAGAAGAAGTATTCTGGTTACTTAGCATTTGCAGGTTCAAAGCTAGTGTCATGGTGTTCCAAGAAGCAACCAACAGTTTCTTTATCCTCGATGGAAGCATAGTACGGAGGCTTGACCATAGCAACTCAAGAGGCAATATGGTTAAAGGCATTGTAGATAGATTTGGGACTTGTGAGTTCCAAACCTCACATATTTGGAGATAATGTAAGTTCCATGCATCTAGCGGCAAACCCTATTTTCCATGCAAGAACCAAACACATAGAGGATCATTACCACTTCATTAGGGAGAAGCTCATGGAAAAAGAGATTGACATTTCTCTCGTTCCAACTAAAAAGCAAGTAGCAGATATGGTGACAAAGGCACTTGATGGAACAAAGCTTTGTAGATTCAAAGCTATGGCAGGTATTCAACCTATCAGAGAATGAAGACTCAAGCATACGTTAGCTTGAGGGGGAGCTGTTGGAACATCAAGCTTACACTATGCTTGAGGTGGATTTTATCTACATCAAGGAGTATTGCATCGAAAGAATATCCGTTGGAGAGTTCTTTTTTCTTATGGTCACTTATTGTACTTTTTTAAGATTTTTCATGGATCTTTTACCATTGTAAAAGCCTTGAGCTTTACACATGTAAAAATATAAAGAAAAAGCCCAAATTCCACGAATTTGTGGTGGTGGAGTATGTTGGAGAATTCCTCTCCTATTCTCAGCAGAAAGTGTAGAAGACCTTCTTAGGATCAAGACTTTTGCTAAATGTTGAACCTTCAAATGAAAACTGGTACCAACTGAAAAATGCAATGAACTTGCAACTTTGGTCACTCAAACTAGACACTTATAGCTTTCCAATGAGATATCAAAAACTCAATTTGGAGAAGTTTTGGGTTGGCAACTCTTTGCCTCAAAACAGGATACCTGTCCACTGAGTTAAGCTAAAAACTAAACTTCACAAAAAACTAAATAACTCACAAAGCATAACGAATTTGATAAACCTGTTCTAGATAGAGGAATTACTCAAGATAAGCTTTTCAAAGAATGTTTAAAATCTAAAATTGAATACATATATTGAGAGATATGACTCCCACAAGTAGAATACCCAAAAATGGGTATGCGGGTGGACATAGTCTATGAGACTGAAGAGAACGAAATGACTCAAACCAAATGAACTAGCTACAAGGGGACTTCCACGCCTTCTTCCTCTACACTTGAGTGTCCTCACTTGCCTCTTTTATAGCCAATTGACCAAAAGCTCTCATGATGAGTTTGAGAGCTCTTCTCCATAACTTCTCCACTACTTTGGACAACCTCTCCTCTTACAGTTCACTTTTTGGATTTGATCCTCTTTTGGCCTCCACTACTTGCTGAAGTAAATGATTCCACTTTTCATGTTTGTATTTTCCTTCTATTTGAAGAAAATCCTTTTTGCAAAAATATATACGACCTTCTTTATTTTTAACACTCCCCCTCAAGCTCACATGTGAGCTTGCACCTTCAGCCATATCCTGCAAGTTGATGTCATCCTTGAACCTCTTTAACTTAGAAGCATCTAAGGACTTTGTAAACATGTTTGCAACCTGGTCATTTGTTCCAATGAACTTTATATCCACATCCTTTCTCAAAACTTTTTCTCGAACATAATGATAATGCACTTCTATGTGCTTGCTTCGTGCATGAAACATTGGATTGTTTGTCAAGTGAATGCTTGACATGTTGTCACCATAAATTGGAATGGTCTCCATCTGCACATCAAGATCAACCAAGAGCTTCTTAATCCACATAGCTTCACAAGTTGCAAAGGCTAATCCTCTATATTCAACTTTTGTAGATGATAGTGTAATAGTAGGTTGCTTCTTCGAGCTCCATGTGATAGGTTTGCTACCTATCATGAACACATAACCTGGAGTGGATCTTCTATCTTCCCTCAAACTAGCCCAATCAGCATCACTGAAACCCTTTACCTGCAATTCTTCATCATATCTATAAAACAAGGCATGATTGACTGTGTGCTTCACATATCTTAGCACTCGTTTGGCTGAATTTAAATGTTCACTTGTAGGAGCTTGCATAAATTGAGAAAGAACTCCAACAATATAACACAAATCTGGTCTTGTGATCGTAGCATAGATCAATGAATCTATAATACTCCTGTATGTAGTTACATCATGTAACTTCTCTCCATCATTTGAGCATAGCTTCACATTTGTGTCCATAGGTTGAGTGAGTGGTTTGCATTCACTCATTCCAAATCTGAAAAGAACATCCAACAAGTACTTTCTTTGCATCAAGTAGATCTCATCTTTCCCATAGATTATCTTAATGCCTAAAAAGTATTTCAGCTCACCAAGATCTGAATTTTTAAACTCCTTACCGATTTTTCTTTTTATCTCTTGTATTCTTGTAACATTACTTCCTGTTATGATGAGATCATCAACGTATATGCAAATATACACCTGCTTGCTGCATGCTTCACAAAACTCATGTAGTCCAACATCATTGAATCTTGGAAGACCTCTTACCACTTCATGGTATGTCCTTGAGCTTCGGAATGTTGATATGTCCAAACCTTTTGTGCCACAAATCAATTTCAGCAATCCTCTTATTTCTAAACTAAATATACATCACCTTTCCATGTGGTTGTTGAATGTCCAAAGTGAACATCCTACGTTCTTTCCTTCCTTGAGCAATGACCTTGAATCCTTCTTTTGGATTCTTTATAAAGCAACCTTTTTCATTGAAGATAACATGATATCCTTTCTCTACCATTTGTCCTACTGAAATCAAATTACGATCATGAAGAACATTAGCCAATACCTTCTTGTCTCCAAGATTGATTCCTAACTCCTTGTGAGTGTAATCCACTTTTACAAGGGTAAATGTGAAGTACTTTTACAAGAGGTTGATCATATGAGGCCTTTCATGGGTTATGCCAATAGGTTGAGCATAAGTGAATTGTTCAAGCATGTGGGCTTGGGTATAATTGCACCAACAACTCCCCCTCAAGCCTATCATGCTTTGTCTGAATTGCTCCTTGATTTCCTACAACCCAATCATCAATTTGAAACTATTCATCTTTGTTCAATCCAATGCCTTTGTGAGTATATATGTACATTGTAAATGCGTTGATACATAGGATAGCCGAATATCCTTTCTAAACAATTTCTCCCTCACATAATGATAGTATACTTCAATATGTTTGGCAGCCAAGTGAATGGAACTCATGTTGTCACCAAAAATATTTGGAGTCCCAATTTCCAATCCAAGATGTGTAAATAGTGTCTTCATCCACATTGCTTCTTGAGTAGCTATAGTAAGACCTCTGTATTCAGCTTTAGTAGAAGAGAGAGCAATTGTGGCATGCTTCTTAGATGGCCATGAGACAAGTTTTGACCCTGCAAAGGTAAGGTATCCTGAGGTGCTTCTCCTATCTTCCTTGGAGCCATCCCAATCTGCATCAGAGAACAACTTTAGACTTAAATCAGATACATAAGGGTAGTATAACCATTCATTCATGGTCCCTTTGAGATATCTGAGTATCCACTTGGCAGCATCCATGTGAAGTTTCCTGGGTGTGTGCATAAATTGAATTAGCACGCTCACACTATAACATATATCTACTCTTGTCAATGTAGCATAGTTCAAACTATCCACAAGACTTTGATAACTTGTGATATCTTCTATGAGTTCACCTTCATGTGAGCTCAATTTATGATTATCCTCCATTGGAGTACCTGCAATCCTGCATCTTGAACTTTGTCAACAAGTCTTTAATGTACTTCCTTTGAGTAAGGAATAGACCATGATCTTTGTATACTACTTCCAATCCTAGGAAGTATGTGAGTGAACCCAAGTGACTTATCTTGAACTCTTCTTGCATATGCTCCTTGATCTTCTTTATCCCATCTGCATCATTCCTGTAAGTAAAATATCATCCACATACACACACACAAATAGATGACTTCAGAATTACTCTTTTTGATGAAGAGTGATGGATCTGCCTTGCTAGGTTGAAACCATTTATCTTGCAAGAATGAAACAAGCCTGTGATTCCAAGCCCTTGGGGCTTGTTTGAGTCCATATAGATCTTTATTAAGCTTACACACATAATGAAGAAGTACTTGATTCTCAAAACCAAGTGGTTGTGCCATATACACCTCTTCTATTATCCATCCATTAAGGAATGCATTTTTTACATCCAATGGAAGTATCTTCCAATTCTTGGAAGAAGCAATACTAAGTAGGACTCTAATTGTAGGCATCTTTGCCACTCGAGAGAAGGTTTCCTCATAATCAATTCCCTAAGTTTGTGCAAAACCTTTTGCCACAAGCCTTGCCTTATAATTGTTAATGGAGCCATGTGAGCTCTTCTTCAATTTGTATATCCATCTTGAGCCTATCACTTTCATTACTGAAGACTTGGGAACTAACTCCCAAGTGTTATTTTCCTCAAGAGCTTCAATTTCTTCTTCCATTGCATGCCTCCACTCTGATCTATTCTTTGCTTCCTCAAATGTTGAGGGTTCCTCTTCATTTATGTCTTGTGCTAGATAGATTGAATGTTTAGTATCTGGAGAAGTATCAACACCATACCTCTTTGGTTTTCTTTTCTCCCTCATGGACCTTCTTAGGCCATGATGTGATGATTCTGCTCTTTTCCAAGTTCTTGAAATTTTCCACATTTTGAGTTTTTCAATCTGAGTTGCTTCATCATCTTTTGAGGTATCTTGTTATTCAATTTTAGAAGGGTTATCCTTCACAAGATTTGGAAAATCTTCTTAAAGATCATAAGGTAATTTGATCTTACTACATGAGTCTTCATACCAAGAACTATTCTCATCAAATACTACATCTCTACTCACCAAGAATCCTTTGGTTGTTGGGTTGTATAACCTGTAGCCTTTTTGGTTGTTGTCATATCCAATGAACACATATCTTTCAGCTTTTGGATCCATCTTTCCTCTAACTTGTGAAGGAACATGAGCATAAGCAATACATCCAAACATCTTACAATGATCATTCTAAGCCTCATATGGTGTCATGCCATCAAGTGATTTTCAAGGTAAACTGTTAATCAAATAAGTGGCTATGGATACAACCTCAACCCATAAATAATTAAGCAAGTGTTTTTCATTTAGCATAGACCTTGCGGCCTCAAAAATTTTCCTATGTAATGAAGTAAGTTTGTGACCTAAGGATCTGGCCGGTTCAGATAGATCTGAAATCGGACACCGTTTGGTCACTCGTTTGTAGGAACAAAGATCGTGAGAGTAGAATCAAGCATAAGTTCATGTGCTCTCATATTCAAGTGATCCACTTAGCCTAGTGGTTAAGTCTCATGGTTGTGAAGGAGGAGGTCTTGGGTTCAATTCCCATGGGGAGCATGGGGAGAGAGTTTTGCCCAAAGATCTCTAGATCCTTCTAACTCAAGTTAACGTGAGTTAACTTGAGACCAGTGGACTTAACTTGAGAGGTGAGTACACCAACCACTAGTGGACTCTAGTGGAAGGTAGTAAAGGATTGGGCAAGATCACTCCAGCCACTAGTAGACTCTTGTGGTAGATATCAAAGGAGTGGAGGAGATTGCACATGCACTTGTGGACTCTAGTTACATTTGTGGTCCTCATTGATTCAAGCAGCTATATATACAAACATAAGGTTGGGAGGAGAGTCATCTCTCTAGCACATGGTGGTCGTAATCCTTGTTCTCTTGCATTGGTATCAGAGCTCTAAGCAAGCTTCCATGGTGACCTTGCTAGGCTCATCATCTTCTTCATTAGAATGTGCTTCCATAGTTAATAGTCTCCTCGTTCTCTTCTTTACGTGGAGCACCTTGCCCCTCTCTCGAGTTCCGGTAGCAAAAGAGGAATACCATTCGATATGAAATATCAAAAATCCAGGATCGAACTTACGATCTTTGGTTTACAAAGCTCTTCACCTGACCACGTCGCCATACGTCATGAGAGCTCTTGCTTTGCCCAAGAAACAAAAAAGAACTCTGCGCGGATAGCAGGAATCGAACCAACGACGTAATTCCGTGCAACCCTTTGTCCTATCCAAGATGCCAAGCCGCTATCGTGTGCCTATTTTACTATCGATTTGATCAGTTTATCTACTCTGGCGTTGAAAACCTACTCATCATAAGCAAAAAGGTATAATTAATAAGAGCAGCAACAGGCAGACTCAAACTCATAACCCGTTTGATCCCAACAGAATATTCTGTCCAATTCCTCTATGCTCGTTCGTGTCCACTTCTTAGAGGATCTCTTATCATACTAATCAGTTTTGGACCTTCATAAGCTTTTCTCAGATAAAAGAAGGAAGAGATTGTTCCACCTCCGGTGATGCACATACATGGGAATCAATTTTGAGGCATTTGCTAATCCCGAGCCGAGAGCTCTTAATTCTGAGCTCAAAGTTGGATGGTCATGATCACTATCCGGAATCAAACCTCTCTAGACTTAGAATGGAAGCCTACACGTCCAAAGAGAGGCAAAGGGAAATACCACCTAAAACCAAATTGAAGTTCATCCATTCCTCAAGGAGAAACCGTTCTTCAATTCATGAGAATAAGTCACAACATCTACCCACTTTCGGGACAGTTCCAAGCTTTGACTGAGAGGAAAAGAAAGAGCTCTTTTTAACTCTTCTAATAGATGTTGCATCTATGTTCTCTCAATCTAAAGAGGAGGAACTAGTGGTATTTGTATGCTACATGGATACTAGATATGGAGACCAAAGGGTGGAGAATGGCTCTTCCAGAGGATCAGAGGATGGACGAAGCTATGATCAAAGCTAAGTATTTTTCAGTTTCTACTTGGCCTTAATGCTTGATTTATCTTGTTTTCATTAGTCTACACTTAATCCTAGATGCACATTGAAATAGCCAAGATTTCAATCGATTAAGTCTAGATTAGGATAATGAAAGAATCCACTTCTCATTCCAAGCATTAGTTTGCATTAAGGAAAGACTTGATTTAAAAAAGGATCCTTGTGCATCAAAGAATGTATTTTGGTAGTTTAATTCCAGATTTCCTTTCCATAGAGTAAAGTTTTTATTGCACCTCAAGGATATGATTTTATCATAGTGCATTAGGATAAAGGAAAGGATATTCATGCATCAAGATTGCATGATATATATTCTTAGTACAAGGAAAAATCATGCATGATTGTTGCATTACTTTTTGGGGCATACAAAGAACATGCATGCATACGGATGTGAGCATATGCATTTGCATTGAGACACATGTATTTGCATGAAAGAACGGGATGTTGTTTGCAAGTAGATATGAAAACACGGCTAGACTTTAGGGAAGATAGAGGACTAGTTAGTTGCAAAGACATACTAGTTCTAATTTGCAGCTCAAGTAATTATCGATTCCTTCCCAAGTTGATACTCCATTATCAAAAATAAATACTTAATGACAATTAAGTATGTTTGAGATGGTGTTCTTCTAATCGTAGCCCCCATGCTAGATCTGTTAACAATGCATCCCAATTCACTGGTCCTGGTACGTCCGCACCCGCAGTTGTTCTGAATGGATGGTTCTCTCCACAGCAAATAAGTGGAGGAGATGTGAGGGCCTGGGTACAAATATTTCTGAGTGATATTCCCAGAATCCTGTTACGAACATCTCCTCGAATGTCTGTTTAAAGCAAGCTGGGAGGTACTTTATTCTGGCGTGCCAAGCATATATTACCTCTATTGATGGGGTGGTACTCATGTCGTATACCAAATCTTGGTTGCCTATAAGAAAGCCAACACTTGAGAAGTGGGGGTCTTTAATATTCTTGAATGTCCTGAATGTGATTAGCATTAGTTCAAAGATTTTCATGCACATTTGGACCATCACATCGGTGTCGGGTCGTGAGAGATGCTCGGATGGTGGATCAAGTCATCCGCCTAAATCGTTCGGCACACGCGGGGTGTCTGTAGTAAACTCAGGCTTATGGAATTAAGGGCTCTAATGACACAACAATATAAATTACCTAATTCTATGACTGAAACTAAAGTTTTCTTATCAAAAGTAAATAGTTTTAACTAGCTATGGACCGTAAGGACGGGCAGCCTCGTACATAGCAACAGCTTCCTGATATGAGATTGAAACTTCCATAATGGGTTCTTCTACTAAACTTTCAGGTAAGCTAGAGGGTTCTGGTCTGTCTAGAGTTGGCGGAACATTTTCAATATTTTCAATATTTTCAATAGTAGTGTGCTCAGACTCATGAACTAACTTAGAAGACATCAAGGAAAATAATGGAAAACTAATGAAACAATATGATGCTAAACTGTTTGAATGAATTAATTGATATGCTAATGGTTCGAATCAATAAATCTAATACAACTGGAAGGCCTAAACAAATGGATAAATGTCTAGTCAATTGGATAGTTGACTAAATCGGGAAGATAAGATTTAAATGGATCTTTAAGCTGCCGCTTCACTTCAATTGTCTTCACTTCAATTAATTGTAATCTTCAATGTTTTTGCAAAAAACATTAGTCATTAGTAAAGTTACAATACTGCACATATATGCAATCATACACATGCTCATGCATTAAAATATATAATACCTCATTTGTGTGTCTTCATGATCATGCATTCAACTATATATGCAAACATACTTTAATGCATCCTAGCACATCCAATCTTTAGTTCCTATATGTAAATACATTCACAATCTTAACTTAAAACAATATACAGACATACACACATCCTCACATGAATATGCACATACTTCACATGTATGCTCATACATACTAACATTTGCTAACTCATGCATGTGCTTCGAATACACACATCCTACTTATACTAACCTACATTCTAACCATTTAAACTATTAATCTTGTTCATTATTTCATCCATTCATACCCATGTTAATGTATCTTATGCAACCAATTCATGCTAAAGTAATCACTTGTATAATTAACATTATCTATATAAATTAAACCAAACTATATCTAACAATACATCAAATTATCTCTAAATCTATTTAATTAATACTATCAATACATTATATATTTAATTAGATTTAATGATTTCTTAATTGCAATAATACAATAATGAACGAATTATATCTAATTAAGATTAACCTAATCATATCTCTATCTTTCTTTTTCACTCTCTCTCTCTCCTTCTCTCTTTTCTCCCTCTCTCTCTCTCTCTCTTCTCTCTCTTTCCTTCTCTCCCCTCTCTCTCTCCTTCTCTGTCTGCGCGCTGCCGCGCTGACAGAGGAGGGGAGGGAGAGTCTCTCCTAACTCTCTCTCTCTCTCTCTCTCTCTCTCTCTCCCCCGTTCTCTCTCTGCCTGCCCCTCTCTCTCTCTCTCTCTCTCTCTCTCTTCTCTCTCTTTCCTTCTCTCCCCTCTCTCTCTCCTTCTCTGTCTGTGCGCCTCTCTCTCTCTCTCTCTCTCTCTCTCTCTCTCTTCTCTCTCTTTCCTTCTCTCCCCTCTCTCTCTCCTTCTCTGTCTGCACGCTGCCGCGCTGACAGAGGAGGGGAGGGAGAGTCTCTCCTAACTCTCTCTCTCTCTCTCTCTCTCTCTCTCTCTCTCTCTCTCTCTCTCTCTCTCTCTGTGCGCTGCTGCGCGCAGCACCAGGGAGGGAGGGAGAGACTTTCTCTCACCTCTCTCTCTCTCTCTCTCTCTCTCTCTCTCTCTCTCTCTCTGCGCGCTGCTGCGCGCAGCGCCAGGGAGGGAGGGAGAGACACACATCATACAAACACACACACACATCACATCATACACACATACACATATACACTTCACATACACACACATCACACACACACATATATCACATCATACACACATACACTTCATCACATACACACACACACATCACATCACCCAGGGAAGGAGAATTTAATCTCTGCCAGTGATGAATGCCAGAGATTAAACCATCAGAAGTTGAGAGTATAGTATAGTGATGAAGCATAGAAGAATCACGATATGGCCATCCACGTCGCGAATCTGCCATTGAAGGGACAGAACACAGACCTGTAAAGGGCACATAACGCTCAACAGACTCTCTCTCTATACTACTGCAGAGTTAATAGCAACGCCTACATCGTTTTCTCTCCACCGGAATAGATAACTAGCTAAACTAAGCATAATGAAAATGACCAAGGAATAGATGAAAAGAAGACAAAGGAGAATGAGTACCTGCAAGAAACATTAGAAGAAACTAGCACAGCATACTCATATATATACACACACAACTCATTTGTAAACCATTCCTTTGATTTTACTTTATTTCCTCATCCTCACTTTTCCCCATTAACATTCACCACACTTTAATTAACTTTTCTCACACAACCTCTCTTTTAATTACCCTCACACTCACCACTCTTTGTACACACCTTTTTTACACTTTAAATGCATATTTTTTTTCTACCACTCTTTTAACTTGCACTCACAACTACCACACTTTGAAGCTATTCACTTTAACCACTTTAGTTACACACTTAACCCACACCACACTTTAACAGCACTCACATACACCGTTCATTAATTATCCACTTCAATTATTATTTTTATTCTATTACCTTAATTTTCTTAATTAAATAAATCATTTAAATTAACCTTAGTTTAAGTTTTAATTAAATCAAACCTTAGGATTTAATTACACATACATGATTAAATAATTAATTAAACCATATTTTAATTTTTATTATTGAACCAATGTTTAGATATAGATTAATTTCATTAAATATTAATTGTTTTAACCTTTAAAACATTCTGAAACCCTAGAAAACCTACTTAAACCCATCAGAAACTCATGAAAACCCTTTAAAACGCTTCTAAACCCTATCTCTAACCCACGATAAATCATCTAAACCCTTAACATTAACCCAATGGAATCATTTAAGATCCTTTGGATTAATCCTACTAACTTAACTTATATAAACTTATGAAACCCTAGGGGTATATACTCATATGTCTTATATGTATCAATTTAAAACACTCATTAAATGAGTAATTAGGGTAACCCTAATATGAACACATATTCTTCATCATTTCTTGTACCTGCAAACACTTCAAAAATAGTTAATTTAATCCAGAACAACTGTTCAACAATGAAAAAGAGGTTTAGAATTCACCAATTAAGTTGTTTTCATTTTCTCTGGTCATCAGCTGGAAGATGTAAATCTTCCCGACATCGGGGGTATTCCGTAGTCGAATGCTCCAGTGACGGATGGTAGAAATCATGTAATTCACAGTGGGAGGTCCTTGAGGAGGTGCTAGATAAACATAGTTTAACCACTTTGCGCAACCTTTGATGTTCTTGACAGCAATTGTAAACTCTAGCCAGGTGCGCCTGCGGAAGACTGGAACATAACAAGGATTTTATTTAATAAAAAGTGGCATGTTAGTCCAAGTATGAACCATCTCTGGGTAGGTCTCAAGAAGACGGATCCTCCACGTGGGTTGATGAATAGATCCTTTCTTAGCACTTTCTGGGATATCATCGGGCCCAAATTGTGTGGCGAAATTTGGAGGTTTGCCACATCTGCGTTGAATCTCTGCGTTGTAATCTGCAAGGAGTACACAATATGGCACATATTGATCGTCGTTGGTGCCGATCCATCTATGATGAGACATGCTACGGAAATATTCTGACTTTCTGATGGTGTCTTCTAACTTTGACATTGATTGGATTTGAATTGCCACGCGATCTTCATGGGTTGTTGCTGCTTTCTCTAGTGTCTGGAGCCATTCAGGTACTTCAACTTCTAGGGTGTCCATTCCTTCTGAGGTCTGGGCGCCACCTGGCATCGGCATAGGAACATATGGTTCCTCATACGTTTCGTCCACCTCAATGGGTACCAAGTCCTCAGGCTCTGGTTCTACCATTGGAGAGGGCTGCCTTTCATATTCCAGTAACTTCTTCTGCAGCTCCGCCACCTGATCTGTCAATGCCTTCACTTCCTCTGAAGTCGAGGTCGTTTCTATGACTTTGGGTTGAGCCTCTTGTTCCCTGAGCTGGATACGTAGTTCATCCCGTTCCCTTTCCAAATCATCATGTGCTTCTAATAAATCAGCATAGCTTTCCAAGATGGTTTTCATGGTCTCTGAGGGAACTGCTTTGAATTGTTCTGGGTCGATTTCATGGGGAGAGCCTTCCATGGCAGCTTCCAGGTTTTCTTCATTTTGTTTCTGCAAACATTTGTTTTCTTCAAGGGCTGTAGCCATATGTTTTCGGAGTAGAGTTAGATTTCGCCGGACTCTCAGGTTGTCTGTTTGGTAAACCTCCAGTAAGGCTTCGAGTTGTTCGACACCTGACGCTTGTGATGGTTGGGGTGCCTCCAGGAGGGTTTGATGAGCTTGCTCGAGAGTGGTGTAGCGTTGATTGAGTTCTGCATTTTCTTCTTCTATACTGGTAAGCTGTCTTTGTAGTTGTTGATGATTCGTCGTCAGCTGATGATGACGGTCTTCTAGAGCCTGATACTCACTCTGAAGTTGATACATGCATTGATGTAAAGCTATGAATATACTATTTACATTAAATGATGCAGGGAAAGATGAAGATGCAGGGGGGATGGGGAAGGGGAAGGGAGTTGTGAATGCTGTGGAATCAATGGTGAGGTAGGTGGAGGGGGTATGGGAGATTGAGGTTGTGTGGGGGGTGGGAGTGGTGCAGTAGCTGGTGATGTCTCCATTGTGTTGAATGTGTGTGTGACTGTAAAGATAGGAATAGTGGGTGGGGTGGATGTGATATTTGTGAAGAGTGTTGTGTAGGTGGGCATGGTAACTCCTCCGACTAGGATTCCAAGAGAGAGAGGAATTTCCATGACGACCGTGGTAATGGCAGAAATGGATGTGGTGGTGCTAGGTGGTGAGGTGACATGTGTAGTGAGAGGTGAGGTGGGTGGTGAGAGTGGTTCCTCCTGATGTTCTTCTGTTTGTGTGTTGCCTCCTGGTTCTGATACCTTGATGTGTATTTGTTTGCCAGATCGCATGGGACGGGTAGGCACACGTTTCTCAAATTGATTAATATAAGTCATGGCTGCATGAACAGCCTCATCTAAGCCCACTGCATCAACATGCAGGTTCATTGATTCAATGAACATGTAATCCACACCTTCCTCAGCTAACATTTGACTCATGATCATCTTTCCTGTTTCGAGTGACAGCTTTTGTTGCTCCTGGAATCGCTTCATAGTTTCGTATAATCTTTTTATTTGGGTCGAGTATGCCGGGGCACTTGCTAGTTCTGAAAGTTCTCATATTCTTGATCATACTTCTCGTGTGCCTCTTGTTCTTCTGTCTCTTCTTCATCGTCTTCTACTTCTACTACTCCCGGTTGGGTCGGGGCTGAAGTTGTAGTCGTGGGTTGTTGTTCTTGGGTCTGCTCCGCTTATGTCTCTAGGTTAGATTCATTGATCAAACGGGCTATTTCTTCATCTATTAGATCAGCAAGGGTGTAACCTTGAGGGAATTCCAAGTCAGCTGGAATAGGAGGAAACACCAGGTTGGGTCCTTCTGCACTTGGTCTGGGTAGATGAATGGTGAATGGTCGGACATGCCTCGTTTGGGGAGGAGTCACCTCAGGTGTGGTAGTGGCTCCTCGTGGTTGAGCGCATGGTAATTGAACTCCCCCTCTCATCTTCTTCGATGGAGGACCCGCTGTTGATAGTCGTCTTTGGAACTCTTGAGCCCTGGACCATACTAGTGCTCTTTGGATGGGCACGTCGTACGCTAAGCACCTGTAAATTATTCTTGTGAGAGCACAGCATCCATGAAGTACATTTTTCTGTTTCTTATTCCACCGTTGATGGGCTAGGTGTATTTGATCGATGACCCAGTGCGGTATGTTGATGGTGAGATTCTCTGTCTCCGCCAAGTACAAACTGAACCATATCTTCTTGGGTGGCATAGTGAATCGTTCTTGTGCGGGAAAAGCAAAATGTTGCATAATAGTTCGTAAGTGTAGAGCAATGGTAGGTGTCATTGCTACCATGTCCTTCAGTTTGTTGAGATCCTTATGCTTCATCCTGCCTGGAACCATTAGTTCTTTCTCAGTGGGAATATGCATTCCTTGCATGTTCAATGCTCCTCGTACCAAGTTGAGGGTCAGTTTGAATCTCTTGAGTTCGTGGCCTGGCAATAGTGAGGGTAGCACAAAAGTACTATCGCCTCCCTTGGCCCTGCTAGGAGTGATGGTACTGATAAAATAGGAGCAGCGAAGGAAATCTGGCTTAGGCAAATGTGCTCTGAAGTAGCTATCCAATCCAGCTTTGGTCCAAACCAATCGCATTACTTCGGCATTCTGATAGTTTTCAAATTCGTGAGTGAAAAAATGGTAACGTCCCCATTTGCAATTGAATTCAATTTCTGCCTCCCAGAAATAGGTGCCATCACCCAATGGCCCTGCGACATCACTAAACCAGTGAGCATGTTTCCCCACTTGAGAAGTGTGTCCCTGAGGAGGATCCTGAATTCGGAGAACATGCACAGCTTGAAGTTCCTGAGGTCTTTCGGTGAGTGGTGGTTCCTGGAGAAGGGTTTCAATGTCCATAATTTGTGTGCTAGACCCTGCCTGGGAACTGGTGCCTCCTGCTTCTGTCATTGTTATTGCTTTCTTGCTAGTTCTGTGAGAATATAGATCATGCGTTAATATTGTAATGGACATGATAGAACACTTTTTGTCCCCTTTACAACATTATCATGAGGTGAGTAATGGGTTAGTGGGTCAGTGAGTGCTCGATGACTGTGTGTGTAGTTAATGAATGGATAGTCCTAGGAGCTCGATGGAAAGATGCAGTGTATGAGTGATGTAGTTAGCAAGTGGAGATGAATTTACAAATGGGGGTCGGGGGGTTTATTACAAGTCTTAGGTTGCCAAACACAATGGATGGCTTTCGGTTTTGGTTTTGTGGAGACTCTGGAGGGTTTTATGAGTAATTCTGCTTGGGGATGATGCATTTTTGGGACCCATTTACAAGTGAGTCTCTGCGTGCTTCTGGGCGACTGTGTGTTCGTGCGTATTAAACAAGAGTGGGTACCGGCTCCTTGAGTGAGTGAACCCTGTCGTGTATGATGTGATTCGTGCGGGACTAGTTGAGCCCGCAAGCAAGCCTTAGGCACCCAAATTTGTCTTGATTGTGGGCCAGCCTTCATCGACTTCTTGGGTACCCAGGTAGTTTTCACTTTCTCAAAAGAAGTTTTGGAAGTCGTCTTATTAGTATCATGTCGCTGATTACTAATAGGAAGTTGAGATGATTGTTGTTGCTTGACGGTCATAGGCCGCTCTCCTTTTCGCACCCACAATTGTTTCAGTGGCTGAGTCATGCTGCTTCGCACGTTCTTTTGGCCTCCTGCATAGGTAGTCTTCAGTAATTGATCTGCCTTTGGTTGCTGCCTCCCTCTGGCCTTTGGAAAAGAAGAGAGTTCCGTCGAGGCCTTGACTTCTTTATTGAGATCTCCATTCCTCTGCATCACATAGCTTTGGACAAGAACAACATGGTCAACTTCATGTGTACCCCTGGAAGGACCAGGAGTCTGTGCCTTTTCTAGTTCCTTGAGTGCTCCATTATCTAAGTCAACTGTAATTCTACTCTGATTCACCCATACCTGAAGAAGTCCACTTCTTAGGTTTAAGTTGACTGCATGGTCATAGATCCAGTCTTGACCCAAGACCAGAGGCTCAGTGAGATCCTCCTCTTGACACACTAGTACCTTAACTGTCATTGGAGCATCTTGAATGGAGAGGGGAAGTTCCACCTCGCAAGGGGTTTCCACACCTCCCAATCCTATTAGATATGCTTCTATAGGATTGACTTTTAATTTCAATTCTCGACAGTAAGAAAGTCTCACCGCACTAGTGGCTGCACCTGAGTCAATCAATGCTCGCACAGTTGTTGCACTAACTCCTTGTCCCATCTCTAAAGTCACAAAAGGACGTCGATCTATTATTCTTTGGGGACTTATTCCTGAGACTTCACACATTGCCACATGATATCCTGGATCCTCATAGGCACCTGTCCTAGGGTGATCCCTACCCTTCCGTCTCAACTTCATCCTTCTGATGCGTTCTAAAGCTTCTGCTTGAGCTTCTTCTCGAACTCGTTTTTCTTCTTCTTTGCGTTTCTTAGCAGTGTTGAGTCGACTGAGCATTTCTTCTATGAGAGGTTCCTGATACAGCTTGACTCTACACCCGCTGATGTAGCTAGGGAGAATATCGCCTTCTAAAGTGGCCAGTTGTACTGCTCCACTAGTCGAAATCCTGTTTATGATCATAGGTCCATAACCACGTTTTTCTAGCTTCCTCGCATGTTGCTTCAAAGTGTACACCAAAACTAGGTCTCCGGCCTTTAATCCTTTATCCTTAACATGGGCATCAAAGTACACCTTCTGTCATTTCTTGGCTGCATATATTCCGGCTGCAGCTCTTAGTCTGGTCTCACCTAATCGTTCAAGGTCAAAAATTCTCGAAGAGAGTTCATGACCCGTCCACTCATGCTCCTGTGCTACTCTCAATGTGGGAATCAAGAAATCCAAAGGTAGCACCTCATTTTGGCCAAATACCATCTGAAAGGGTGTGGCTTGGAGTACCGTTTTATAGGCCACTCGGTATGCCCAAACAGCATGGTGTAGCTGTTTGTCCCAATCACAGCGTTTGTTATTTACCAATTTGGTAAGCACATTGCATAGAATCTTGTTGGTGCTTTCGGCCTGGCCATTAGCTTGTGGGTGATAGGGGGCAGACTTCTTATGTACTACCAAGAACTCTTGGAGTAGATATTCAATAACTTCATTCAAGAAGTGAGTGCCTCTATCGCTTACCAGCTCTATAGGTAGCCCGTATCTAGTGAACACATTCTCAAATAGGAACTTAGCAGTTGTTTGAGCATCGTTCTTTGTCGTAGCTTTTACCTCTACCCACTTTGTTAGATAGTCTGTGGCAACAATGATGTATTCAGCATGTGAACCCTTGGCTAGGGGATTAATAGGACCTACAAAGTCTATTCCCCACTTAGAGAATGCACGTCCACCCATCATAGGTTTCAGTGGCATCTCATCTTTGCGTATAGGATACTGAGTTCTCTGACAGACATCACACCGTTTCACATAGGTATGTGCATCCATGTGAAGGGTCAGCCACCAGAAGCCCGCAAATAGTATTGCCTTGATCACCCAATCTGGTCCAAAGTGTCCTCCTGCTACACCTTGGTGAGCAGCTTCCAAGATCTTGAGATATTCACTCTCATGGATACATAGTCTCAGGTAACCATCCTTACCACGCTTGTAGAGATTATCACCAATGAGTGAGTACTCTAGAGCTTCTTGTTCTAGACTTCTTTGTCTCGTCAGGGTCATATCTTGGGGAAATGGTTTTGTCCTTAGGAAGGATACTAGTGGTTCACTCCAATCTGGCACTATGGACACTTGATAAAGAGTGGCATGTTCCACAGGTGGTTTAGTGCAACAAATTGGGCATTCCTTGCACAACTTTTGGACATCAGCTTCCATAGTTGGCCAATGCAGTCCGAGTCTCCTTAGTGTCTGTAGGGTTCGTTGCTTTGAGTAGTGTTGCTCTAATGCACCGACATGTGCTAATTGCAACCATTTAGCGTACTCATCCTCTTTCACACAACAAGCCAATATCCCTTGGTCTGTCTGTTTGTACATGCTTCCTGCCATGATGTGGTACTTTTGGGCTCTTACTACCTCTCTACCTTGAGTGTTTATGACTGGGTGGTTAGGCCCGTACGTCAATACTGACACTAATGACTTAGCCCACTGAGGTACAACTTCCAAATTAAACAAGTAAGCATCAGGAAGGTCATCTGATACTCCTTGTGGGGCTTCTCCCGATGTGAGCCTAGAGAGGTGGTCTGCTCTCAAATGAGTCCTGCCTTTCCCCACTACTACCTCAAAGTCATATTCCATTAGTAAGAGAAACCATCTTACTAATCTGCCTGTATTACACGGCTTGTTTACCAAGTACAGTAGAGCTTGGTGATCAGTAAAAAATTTGAACTTATTTGCAAGCAAGTAATGTCTAAACTTTTTAACTGCATATACCATGCCTAATCCCTCTTGTTCAGTGGCTGTATAGTTTCGTTCAGCTGCATTCAACTGTCTACTAGCATAGGCAATAGGGAGATCCATATTACCTTCGCCCGTAGGTTGTGCAATTACACATCCAATAGCATAATTGGAGGCATCCACATGAACATGGAATGGCTTATTCCAATCCGGTGTGGTCAAGATTGGTGTTGTACACAATCTTCTTTTAAGCTCATTAAAGGAGTTTTCACATTCATCAGTCCACTCAAAGTTGGTCAAAAGTCCATACAGAGGCTTTGCTATGATGGCATACATATGTATAAACCGTCGGAAATAACCACAATGCCCCATGAAAGCTTGTAATTCCTTGACATTCTTTGGCCTAGGTAACTCGGCTATAGCTCTCACTTTCTCTTCATCAGTGGATATGCCATTCTTTGACACTATGTGTCCTAGAATCTTGCCTTGCCTGACCATAAAAACACACTTTTCTAGGTTCAGGCAGACTTGATATTCTCTACATTTGTCAAAGATTTGTCTGAGTTCAGGAATATGGGTTTGTCTAATGTTGGAATGAGCACAAAGATCATCAACATAAACTTCTAAGTTCTTCCTCAGGAACTCTTTAAATACATGGCACATCAACCTCTAGAAGGTAGCGGGTGCATTGGTAAGCGCAAATGGCATTACCCTAAAGGCAAAAATGCCCCATTCAATGGCAAAAGCCGTCTTATGCTGATCTTCTGGAGCTATGGCTACTTGATTGTAGCCCAAAAATCCATCAAGGAAGCTGTACACTTCCTTGCCTGCTACTCTTTCTAAGAGATGTTCTGTGATAGGAAGCGGATAGTTATCTCGAATTGTGGCTGCATTGACCTTCTTCAAGTTAATGCATACACGCAGCTTTCCATTTTTCTTGGGCACCACTACGATGGGGGATACCCACTCAGTGTGCTCAATTTCATAGATGAATCCAGCTTCTACCAAACGATCTATCTCTTCTTTGATCTTGGCAGCATAATTATCATTATATGTGTATGGCTTTTGCTTAGAGGGTTTTGCATCTGAGGTCATGGGAATTGTGTGTGAGCATATGTCAGGGTCCACTCCTTTCAAATCCTTGTAACTCCAAGCGAATACATCTCTGTATTCTCTTAGCAAGGCTATTAATGCATGCTCTTCTTCCTCTGTTAGGTCATGTCCCATATAAGTACATCTCTCCTCTCCTTCTTCTACGGCTACCACTATTTTCTTGGTGGTTTCTTTGTTATCATAAGCCTCTCCTGATTGTGCCTCTCGTTTAGGCATTCTTATCATGACTCTCCTGTCATCTATCTCATACTTTTTAAAATTTTCCGGGACCTCAAACAAAGATTCTTCCTCTTCTGGTGTGACTTCTCTCTTTTTTCTTTCCTTTCCTACCTTCGGGGTCACATGTGTGGCTAACCTTACATCATTTGTTATCTCTCCGTGTCTCTGGGGTTGAAATTCTACTTCATAGAAGTATTCTTCATCTGATGCCAAAGGTGGGTCCATAATGATTGACTCTAGATCGGAGTCACTTGCATCCTCAAATGCATCAGGGCTATGTTCACACTCTTCCAAAACTGCCTCTCCCATGATTGGCTCTATGGAGAAGACTGAAATGTCATAGCCATCTTCATCGCAGTGAGGTGTCCATTGCTCTTCATTGATGGCTACATCCATTGTTGCTAGGATTTCTGCCCAGCCGTGGGGTTCAAATTCTTCGTCCGGAAAGACTACAGGTGCGTAGGCTGGGTCTTGAATTGATCTATGTGTTTCTTTTGCACCTATCTCTCTGGCTTCTTCTCTCTTCTCTTCTTCTACTGCTACTTTGCACATCCATAAGTGGGTGTCTTCATGCATCCATGAGGATCCTGATCCTATGGAGTGCACCGACTCTGTATCATCTTTAGCTCTATGGATGGGATTCCATTGGATAGGAGGGACATCTCTATGAGAGTAATCTTTGAGATTGACTTTGGTCGTAACACCTAAGTGTTGCAAATACAAGGAATTGGTTCCCCAATCCTGGACCACTTGCAACTGTCGCATAAATGGTCTTCCCAAAATCATCTCGTAGGCATGATTCTTACTAAAATCACAGATAGCAAACGTGTGCTCAAACTCTACACCACATGTAGTGAGAGCTATTCCTTCCAGCAAGCCTAAGGGTCTTTCTATATGGCCATCGGCCATTTGCAATTTCATCCTCGTGGGCCTGAGTGCTGGCTTGCCCCACCGCTTCCATAGGGAAGTGGTAGCAATAGCAACTCCTGCACCTGAGTCTAGAATTGCCTTGGTTGTGTACCCCTGATGGGTAATGGGAAGATAGGTGTTTCCTTCTTCACCTTCACTCATATCTCCTATCTTGTCTAGAGGAATTTCTGGCACTGTCCTCTGAGAACCTACCTAGGAACGAGGTTTTGCTATCTCTGGTACTTGTTTGGCTACATGTTTCCATAATTCTGGCCTAACTTTGAGTAGATCTTCTAAAGTGAGGTTGCCTTGCACTTTAGTGTTTTTCACTACCTCCGTATTCCTAGGTATGACTGAGTCTTCGTTTCTTACCATGATGGTGGATGCTCTCATACAGGTTGACTTGTCTTCCCATGGGCCTGTGAAGTGGGGTAATTCATGTAAAGAATTAGACTCAAAATCTAATCTCTCTTGAGAATGGGTGCTCTCCTGCTCTCCATAAATGGATGGAATATCTTGTGGGAATTGATCCTGCGTGTCATCCACAAGTTCAATGGGAGGAGGGACTTCACTTTCTTTAGCCCATTTGTCTTCTTGAATCTCTTGTAAGAATTCTGGAGTGAACCTATTCATAGAAGAGGAGGTGTCTGGTCTAGTGGAATTGGGCACATAAGCTTCCTGTGGGGGATGGCTTATGTTTTTGCTTGCCCCCTCTCTTTCCTGATTTTTTTCTTCCTTGGCAGATCTTGCAATAATGCTCTCTAACTTCTCTAAGAGTCCATCCAAGTGCAATTGTGTCTTAACTGAGCCTGAGTAGTTGAAAAGGCGACTGGCTTCAAACATGGTCTGAGCCAATGCTACCATTTTCGCACATAGCTTGGTTCTCTCTATCTCTAGGTCAGCTCTAGGGTAGCACTTGTCATGATCCGTCACGTTTGGCCCTTCTTGGATTCTAGCATGATATGCCTTAAGCATCATGTCTATGTCTTCAAGAGTGGGGTCAACTAACACTGATCCTACTCTAGGGGGTGGTGGGATGGTCTGAGGTAGGTGGACAAATGGTGGGTTAGATGGTGATGGAAGTGAGGGTGGTGGTGGTATGTGAGAGTTTGTTTGAGAGGTGAGTTCAACAATTTTGGCTTTTGTTTCTCTTATGCTTTCTTCTAAGTTGCTCATCTTTTTAGACCATTGATTCTTCATTCTTTCTCGACTCTCTCTCCAAGCTCTCAACCGTTTCTTGGCTATGCTCTCAGTTTCACTAACCTCTGCACTCTTCTCTTGACCTATCCCTGGGTTCTATTGCAAAGCCTGGGCTCTAGTGACCACTTGCACGGGTGCAGTGGACGTCACACTTCCTGCAGAGTCTACTACTAACCCAATAACGTTAATTGGAGTTATTTTTGGCATATTATTGGGATTCTTAGGGAAATCTTGTAAGAGATGCTCCTTTCCACAATCTTGGCAAAATCCTTGAATTGTCACTCATTGGGGTTGTGTAGGTGGAGGTAAGGGGCAATCACGAATGAGGTGATCTCCCTGACATCTGTAGCATGGTCCTCTAGGGAATGGGGGTCTTACCTGCCTAGGCTGGGGCCTAGAGTTAGGGTTTGTGTACATTACATTTGTGTACTCTGGCTCCCAACTAGGTTCACTTGGTTCTTCACTGTAGTAGGACTCACCATGTTCAGGAGATTGCATGTAGTAAGCCTGTGGACTGTCAATATGTGTAGAATCAAAGCTATGATCACTTGGGTCACTTTCTGAGAGCAGTGGTGTTACTGGCACTATAGCTCTATTCAACTTTTCCTCAGCTAAGCACACTAACATGCACACACACATACACACACACGTGCACACACAACAAGACAAAGAGTGAGAAGCAATGGAGTTCTCAGATTACTTTCCAAAAGCTCATACAAGTTCAATTCAATTACAAGCTAACCTCAAAAATGAGCTCTCTAGCTCTATTTATAGTTTTTGACTAGGTTTTGGCCTTGTCCAGACCTAGTGTCCGGCCTAGTGTCCGGCCTAGTTAAAAATTAGGTTCTCTACCCTATTTGGAGGTTCAAACGGAGTCTAAAAAATGTGAAAACTGATAGGTAGGTACTCCTAAAGCTCCTCAAGCTCAAGGACTCCTTGGCTTGCACAAAATGGAGCTACAAAAATGTGAAATGGTATTTACAATGGTTTTTAGTGATGAAAATCACTATTTCTGTAGGGATTTCTTCTAGCATTTTGACATACATTCCCTGGAGCTCCCTACTTGCTCCTTCTTCTTGTGTGCCCAACTCTTTAATGCCTGAAAAATTGAAATGGCCTACTTGCCAGATCTTCTTTGACTACTGTGTCTGCCTATGCTTTCTCTTCGTTCCGACTCCCTTCGTAGGCTTCCTTGTCTTGCAACTCCTTCGGTTCCTTGACTACTGCCAACAACAACTAGAAAATACAAGGATGAAGGTTGGTGAGTCAATTCAAACCCACATTACGAGACTCATTGACTTGAGCGATCAACTTCTAAATGTAGGAGTTGAGATATCAGATGAAGAAATGGTAAATATGCTGATTAATTCACTTCCTATTTCATATCGATCTTTTATAACCACTCTGTTGGAAGCAGCCAGAGGCACAGACGCCACGGAAGCATGTAAAGAAGGATCAAGGAGCCAGGCGGATCAATTTTCAAACAAATATATTTCTTATTAATTCTCCAAACATTCAACAGTGATCATTATCACTAATTGTAACATATGTATCATAGAAAACCACATTTTGTAATCCATAGCTCCATTTTGTGCAAGTCGAGGAGTCCTCGAGCTTGAGGAGCTTAGGTAGAATGCTCATACCAATTTTCGTTATTTTTAGACATCGTTTACCCTTCCAAATAGCCTCTAGGACCTATTTTTTAACTAGGCCGGTCACTAGATGTGAAACCGGTCAAAACTAGTCTAGAAACTATAAAAAGAGCTAGAGAGCTCATTTTTGAGGTTGGTTCATTTTGGTTAGTGTGAGCATAGAGCTAGTTTGAGTTTGTAAGAGCATTCTTGAGTGATAGAGCTAATTTCCCACCTTCCATTGTGTCTTGCTTGTCTCTTCATTGTGTGTGTGCATGTGTGTGTGCATCTTTGTGCTTCTCACCTTCACTCTCACATCATCTCACGTTCACGATCTTCATATCACTCCTACCTCTCCCACGGATTGACATTAAGGAGGTGACGCTTCTTAACGTGGTATTTACCATTGTGCTAGAGCAACACCAAATTTGGCACCGTTGCCGGGGATCGAGTCTAGGACGAATGTGTGATGGTAAGAGTATAGCAAGAAGAGGCGTTGGAAGGTAAAAATTTCAGTTTTTGTTGTTGTTTTTACTTAGTTTTTAGTGTTTTTCACCTTCCCCATACTCCATCTTCATCATTGCATCATGATCTCCATTTCCAAAAAAATCAAAAATTCACCATATCCCCCTATCCACCTCATTTCCCCTCATTTGTGCATGCGAGAGAGCGAGAGAGAGTTTTTGCGCTTGTATGCACTTGTGTTTTCTTGAGTTTTCTTGCAGGTACAGAGCTTCAGAGCATCAGGAGAGCTTCCAAAAGGTCTAGCAAAGGCAATCCAAGGCAAGCAAGCAAGGCAGTGGAGACAGCAGAGCTTGGGAAGCACGACTTCTTGGGCAACAGGACATCAGAGCAATCAGAAAAGCCGACTCGAGGTTGGAAGATTACTCAACCCCCTCAGTCAATTCTTAGCTTAGGCTAAACGGTAGTTGTGGATTAACGACGATAGGAACGCCTCAAGTTCAAGCTACTTAATTCTTTCAAGTTTAAGACTACAAGTAAAGGTGTGTGTGACGCGAAAACCTAAAGAAAAGAACATAAGTCTGACGGAACGAGAACTCAAAATCATAACGAAAGTCGAATTCCTGACGCATAAATTAAGACAAGAATCCAGAGAAAATTAAAAAGAATCAAGAGAATAATAACCAAGGACCATTGACAATCTAAGTGTGTAATTGAGTGAGCAAGGAAGGAAATTAATGAACCTTAGATCGGGCAAACATATAGGTAAGTCAGACCGACGAAGCCTTAGATCATCAGAGGCTAGTGTAAGAACTACTGCTCGATCGTGGGCTCAGCAATTGAATAGTAATTACCCCTACGAGAGCTCAGAGACAAGTGAATCAGAGATGGCATTTAGTGCAGACAGACCAGAAGGAGGATCTCATGTAGCATACTTAGAAAAACTAGAAGGACCCTATAGAACGCAGCTAGAGTTTCTCCGAACCAACCGACTAGGTGCTCGCATCTATGAGGATGGTTTGCAATGACAAGTGGTGCAACTGCACAACCCTGATCAACCCATTGGATTGGAGAGACCAGTGGTGAAATTTGAGAGAGACGCTTACATAGACAAAGAAGGGACCATGTACATTCTCAGTACGCAGCCAAACGATACTAATGAGTTTGGCACAATTCAATTAGAGACGGAAGCGAAATTTCAAGGAAAAGAACCGTTAGATGAACCTAGGACACCTAGAGGGAAATCCGTATTAACAAGAGTAATCATCCCAGAATGGATCCCTCAAGATAACAGGAGCACCGAATTGTTTGTAAATAAAGAGACAGATGAAGCCTTTTGGAGGTACAGAAAGGAAAACCCTGGTGAGATAGGCATCATTACAATCTACGAATTCAAGGACCCAGATACACCTGGAAAGGTGGTATACCTAGATGAGACTTCAGAAAGAGTCTTTGTGGTGCCTGAGCGCGCTAAAAACACCTACACTTGGAGAGGTGAATTGATATTCCCTCCATCCAGAACAAACATGAATGCAAATCAACAAGGGGCAGGAACATCCTCAGCCCATGGAAATCAAAGAGAAGGAAATCACGAGAGACCGGAAGTAAGCTTTAATCATCCCATAGGGAGAGATAGAACAACCACGGACACTAATAGAGTGGATAGACAAAGAGATCATGGAATACCAGGTGGTAGAGATGAGTTTCCTCTACCTAGACCACGTGAACACACAAGAGTATTGAGACCCACACAATTAGTGAAATCCATGAAGAATTACTTTGATGGGACAGGAGATCCCTATGACCACGTTGCAGAATTCAAGCAAGTACTGAGGGCAGAACAAGTCGAGGACATGTTCACGCAGTACAATGCATTTGGACTAACGTTAAAGAATACCGCTTTAACTTGGTTCCAACCACTGCAAGAAAGGCAATTTAGAGACATCCATCATTTTTTAGAGTCATTCATCACTGAATTCTCTAAAAGTGGGGTTAGACATGACACGTCTTCGTTGATTCATAGCTTTAAACAAACCCCTCAGGAAATAGTAAGACTGGCAGGACGTAGGTTTAGACAATACGTCGAACGATGCCCAATGCAAGAGCTACCCTCACAAGCTAAGCAAATGTCTTTGTTTTTAGATGGCTTGTTGAGCGCTAAACTACGCTCTTATGTGTACCTAAAGGAACCCAGAACGCTAGAGGAGTGTGTAAGAATATGTATAGACATTGAGGATAACCTAGGAGAGGAATTAGAGCTCTCAAAGGTCTATAAGGACTCAGATTGTTCTTCTCTAGCATCCACAAAATTGTCTAATACGATAGAGGACCTAGCAGAAAAAGTGGCCCAAAAACTAGGAGTTTCTAGTAAACAGGTGCCCAAGCTACCAACAAACGTACGTTGTTACACTTATGGTGGAAATCATTTGGCAAACGTGTGCCCCAATGCACCTCAACCTCAAGCCAACCCTAGTGGCCAATACTGTACAATTGAGAGGAGATATACAAATCATGCGGCTCAGGACTGCCCATACAACAAACAAACCGTGAGACAGAACTACCCGCAAACATACCAGCAGCCAGGTAGGTATCAAGGCCCATACAATGCTCAGCCTTATTACTATAGGCCTCCTCAGAACTACCCATACCAGGCTCAACAAAGACCTCAACCCGTCTTAGCTCAGCAGCCACCCCCACCAGCGAATGTCATCTCAGTCAAATACGCTGCTGCAGAAGAGAACCTAAGTAGGGCCTTAGTGCCTTCTTCACCCCTGATCACCGAAAGTGACCCGAACTCAAACAGTTTTGACTCTACTCATGTAACTAGTCCACCCGCTTATTACACGGAGTCACCAGAACATGTGGAGACATATCATTATGATAGTCCACCAATGGAACCTAGTTGGGAGCCAGATTATGCTAATGTAATGTACGCAAACCCAAACCCACGGCCCCAACTGAGACAACAAAGACTACAGGGCCCTAGAGGATCATGCTTTAGGTGCCAAGGAGAACACTTCATAAAGGATTGTCCACATCCCCCAATAGTAAGGCAATCACAGTACTATAACATACAAGGCTTTTGTGCCGATTGTGGCAAAGAGCACATAATCAAAGATTGTCCTAAGAACTCAGTTAACGCTTCGAATGTGACACCGATCAACGTGATAGGTATTGTAAATAACGCAGATGGATCCAACCCAACATACGTGCCTATCCAAGCGATAACCAGAGCCCAGGCGCTCTTACAAAACCAACAGCTTAATCAAGAGAAAGTAGCAGGAACTAGTGAAGTTGCAGAACCTAGCAGTAAAAAGACAAAATCTTGGAAAGATTCTAGAGAAAGAATCAAGAGAAAGTGGAGTAAAAAGATAAGTGAGTTGGAAGGAAGTTTGAAGGAATCTAGAGCCAAAATACAAGAATTGGCTTCACGAGAATTGAATCAAGAAGACCCAGCTCAAAAATCGGGATCGGTTTTAGCGGAACCCATACCAGAAGATCTAGATATGATGTTTCGTGCATATCAGGCAAGATTAAAAGAGGGACCTCAAGTAACGGAAATGAGTAAAAATTACCCTCGAGCTGATCTAGAAATTGAGAGAACTAAACTTTGCATGAAGATGGTAGAATTAGCACAAGCTTTGTTCGAAGCCTCTAGATATCTTAATTGGAATAACATGGCAAAACCGGAATTACACTTTCAAGGACTAATGGAGAGGCTAGAATATTTGATAGAAAGCAAAGAGAAAAAGGATCAGCCTAGGAACCCTATTGTCACAGAGACACAGGAAAGGAATGCACCATCCCTGTCTCAAGTACCCAATACAGAAAGTCAAGACAATTTGTCTTCCATACAGAGGTACTCACACGAATTTTTGAGGGAAATCCAAGAAGAGAAATGGAGAAAGGAACAAGGAACCCATCCTCCTATTCAAGAAATAGATGACTTGCAGGAACAATTTCCCCAAGACATCCCCTCTATATATGATGATGTAGAGGTGGAGCAACTGAGTGAACCCACAGGATTTGAATCTAATTCTCTACAAGAATTACCTCAGTTCGCAGGACCTTGGGAAGCAAAGTCTATTAGTATGAGAGCACCCACGATAATAGTGAGGAATGAAGAATCAGTGATCCCTAGGAACACGGAAGTGATCAAGAACACCAAAGTACAATGTAATCTCACTCTAGAGGAATTGTTAAAGGTAAAACCAGAATTGTGGAAGCACGTAGCAAATCAATTCCCTGAGCTAGCTACCACACCCTCTCAAATAGGATCACATAAGAAGGTACCAGAGATACCCGTGGAAAAGATTGGAGACGTAAGCGAAGGAGAGGAAGGTAACACATATCTTCCAATAACCCATCAGGGCTACACCACGAAAGCCATCTTAGATTCAGGAGCCGGAGTAGCCATCGCTACCACCGCTTTATGGAAACGTTGGGGTAAGCCAGCACTCAGACCCACCAGAATGAAACTACAAATGGCTGATGGACACATAGAAAAACCATTAGGCTTACTAGAAGGCATATCTCTCACCACTTGTGGTGTAGAATTTGAGCATACTTTCGCCATTTGTGACTTTGCGAAAAATCGTGCTTATGAGATGATATTGGGACGACCATTCATGCGTCAGTTGCAAATTGTACAAGATTGGGGAACTAATTCTTTGTACTTGCAACATTTAGGAGTGACTACCAAAGTCAACCTTAAAGACTATTCACACAGAGATGTACCCCCAATACAATGGAATACCATCCATAAGACACCAGTAGAGACGGAATCCGTGCACTCATTAGAATCAGATCCTTCTTGGTTGCATGAGGATACCCATTTATGGATGTGTAAAGTAGCCAAACAAGAGGAAGAGCGGTTAGAAGCCAGGACCTTAGGTGCGGAACAACATCCACGAACCCTTCAAGATCCAGCCTATGCACCTGTAGTATTCCCAGACGAAGAGTTTGAACCCCATGGTTGGGCGGAAATCCTAGCAACCATGGATGTAGCCATCAATGAAGAACAATGGACACCCCACTGTGACGAGGATGGCTATGACATTTCAGTTTTCACGATAGAGCCAATCATGTGCGATGCAATTTTAGAAGAGTGTGAACCGAACACTGATGCATTTGAGGATGCAAGCAATTTTGATTTAGAATCAATTATCATGGACCCGCCCTTTGCATCAGAGGAAGAATATTTTTTCGAGGTAGAGACTCACACTCAGAAACACGAGGAAATTACGAATGAGGTAAGGTTAGCCACTCAAGTGACTAACAAGAGTGAAGGTAAGAAAAGAAAGAAGAAAGACACCATGACAGAAAAAGAAGAATCTTTATTTGAAGTACCCGAGAATTTCAAGAAATATGAAATTGAAGATAGAAGAATCATGGTACGAATGCCCAATAGAAAGGCGAATGACGGACAAGTATACGATAACCGAGAGAAAACCAAGAAAGTAATAGTTGCCATAGAAGGAGAAGAAGAAAAATGCACACACATAGGGCATGATTTGACGACTGAAGAAGAGGAAGAACTAGTTGCCCTATTGCGCGAATATAGAGATGTTTTTGCTTGGAGTTACAAAGATTTGAAAGGAGTAGATCCAGATATATGTTCTCATAGAATCCCTATGACTCCAAATGCAAAACCGACAAAACAGAAACCGTACACGTATAATGACAACTACGCTGCGAAGATTAAAGAGGAGATAGATCGCTTGATAGAAGCAGGATTCATTTACGAAATTGAACACACCGAATGGGTATCCCCCATTGTGGTTGTGCCCAAGAAGAACGGAAAATTGCGTGTGTGTATTAACCTTAAAAAAGTTAATGTCGCCACGATTAGAGATAGTTATCCTCTTCCTATCACGGAACATCTATTGGAAAGAGTTGCGGGCAAGGAAGTTTACAGCTTTCTTGATGGATTCTCAGGCTATAATCAAGTAGCCATTGCTCCAGAAGACCAACACAAGACGGCTTTTGCCACTGAATGGGGCATATTTGCATTTCGTGTGATGCCATTTGGCTTAACAAATGCACCCGCTACTTTCCAGCGACTCATGTGTCATGTTTTTAAGGAATTCTTACGCAAGAGCTTGGAAGTTTATGTCGATGACTTATGTGCTCATTCAAATGTAAGACAGACACATATTCAAGAGTTAAGACAAGTATTTGACAAATGTCGAGAATATCAGGTTTGTTTGAACCCAGAAAAATGCGTTTTCATGGTCAGACAAGGCAAAATTCTAGGACACATTGTGTCAAAAAATGGAATCTCTACGGACGAGGAAAAAGTGAAGGTAATTGCGGATCTACCTAGGCCGACGAACATCAAAGAGGTACATGCATTTATGGGCCATTGCGGTTATTATAGGAGATTCATACACATGTATGCAATCATAGCCAAGCCTCTGTACTCTCTTTTGACCAATTTTGAGTGGACAGATGAATGTGAAAATTCATTCAATGAACTTAAACGACGCTTGTGCTCAGCACCTATATTGACTACTCCTGATTGGAGTAAGCCATTCCATGTACATGTGGATGCATCCAATTATGCCATAGGATGTGTGTTAGCACAACCCACGAATGAAGGTAACATAGATCTCCCCATAGCTTATGCTAGCAGACAACTGAACGCAGCAGAAAGAAATTACACCACGACGGGACGAGAAGGATTAGGGATGATCTACGCAGTAAAGAAGTTTAGGCATTACTTGTTGGCCAACAAATTCAAGTTCTTTACAGATCATCAAGCCCTATTATATTTAGTCAACAAACCATGTAACACAGGACGACTGATACGTTGGTTTCTATTACTCATGGAGTATGATTTTGAAGTAGTAGTCAGGAAAGGAAAGACACATCTTAGAGCTGACCACCTTTCAAGATTAACCTCAGGAGAAGCTCCTCAAGGAATAACCGATGAATTACCAGATGCATACTTGTTTAACCTTGAGATAGCACCAGAATGGGCTAAGCCTATAGTCCCTATTCTGACATACGGACCCAAGAATCCTAGGATAAAGATCAGAGAAGGAGAAATTACCAAGTCTCAGAATTATCAAATAATGGCAGGAAGCATATATAAACAGGATAATCAAAAGATTCTTGCTTGTTGTGTAGATGAATCAGAACATGCGAATTGGTTGCAATTAGCACACATAGGTGCACTAACGCAACATCATTCAAAACATCGAACCTTACAGACTCTGCATAGATTAGGAGTATATTGGCCTACGATGGAAGCAGATGTCTACAAGTTGTGTAAGGAATGCCATGTTTGTTGTGAAAGACCACCAGTGGAGCATGCTACATTGTATCACGTGTCTCTCACACCCGACTGGAGTGAACCATTAGTGACCTACTTGAGGACGAACACATTCCCTCAAGGAATGACCTTAGCTCGACAACGCAGTCTAGAGCAGGAAGCTCAAGACTATTCACTTATTGGCGATAATTTATACAAAAGAGGACGAGATGGATATCTAAGACAATGTGTTCATGAAAGTGATTATCTGAACATACTAGAGACTGCACACCAAGGTGTTGCAGGAGGTCACTTTGGACCCGATAGGATAATCAAAGCCATCCTCTTTTCAGGATTATGGTGGCCCACTCTTCACATGGATGCTCATACCTATGTAAGGAGATGTGATGTGTGCCAAAGAACTCAGTTTCCTACTCGCAGAGATGAAATGCCATTGAAACCCATGATGGGCGGACGTGCATTTTCTAAGTGGGGTATAGACTTTGTAGGACCCATTAACCCCCCTGCAAAAGGTACACATGCGGAATACATTATTGTTGCCACAGATTATCTTATGAAATGGGTAGAGGCAAAAGCCACAAAAAAGAATGATGCTCACACGACTGCAAAATTCTTATTTGAGAATGTCTTTACAAGATATGGATTGCCTATAGAGTTAGTGAGCGATCGAGGCACTCACTTTCTAAACCAAGTCATTGAATATTTGTTACAGGATTTTATGGTGATTCACAAGAAATCTGCACCATATCATCCTCAGGCCAATGGTCAGGCTGAAAGCACTAACAAGATACTTTGTAACGTACTGACGAAACTCATGAACAACAAACGTTCAGATTGGGACAAACAGCTACACCACGCTGTTTGGGCATATCGAGTGGCCTACAAGACCGTACTCAATGCAACTCCCTTTCAAATGGTTTATGGTTAGACTGCAGTACTTCCTTTGGACTTCTTGATACCGACCCTTAAGGTTGCACAAGAACATCAGTGGACCGGCCATGAATTAACAGCAAGAATAATGGACTTGGAACGATTAGGAGAAACCAGGCTAAAGGCAGCAGCAGGAATATACGCAGTGAAGAAGCGACAGAAAGCATATTTTGATGCACATGTGAAAGATAAAGGCCTAAAAGAAGGAGATTTAGTTCTAGTGTATACGCTGAAACAGCATGCACGGAAGTTAGAAAAGCGAGGTTATGGACCTATGATCATTAACAGACTCTCGACTAGTGGAGCAGTACAGTTAGCCACCTTAGAAGGAGATATAATGCCTAATTACATTAGTGGCTGTAGAGTCAGGTTATATCAAGAACCTCTTACTGAGGATATGCTTAGACGACTCACGTTGGCAAAGAAGCGTAAGGAGGAAGAAAATAGAATACGAGCGGAAGCTCAGGCAGAAGCCATAGAACGCATTAAGCGCATGAAGCTAAGAAGACAAGGACTAGGGAGAGAACATTATAACCATCTGGAAACATCACCCAGATATCCCATGGCCATGTGTCAAGTAAAGTCAACCACTCATCCTAGCATAGTGGACAGGAGACCATTCATTACAGTAAGGCTAGCGCACGGTAACCATAGCCAAGAACTCAGGGCTTTGATTGACTCAGGTGCTGCGACTAGTGCGATTAGATGGTCCCACTATAAGGCTTCAGGAATAGAAATGCGGCCAATTGAGGCATACCTCATAGGCCTAGGAGGCATGGAAACCCCTTGCATGGGTGAGGTGGACCTTCCTATCCTCGTTAAGGATGTGACCATGACAGCGAAGCTATTAGTGTGCCATGATGACGACCTGATAGAACCCCTAATCCTTGGCCAAGATTGGCTATATGATCACTCAGTGGACCTAAATCTTAGGCAAGGCTCCTTACAGATTGGTACCTTCGAGCAGAAGCGAGTGATACCGCTTGACTTCCCTAACGGCATTCCGACTGAGGTTTGTAACCCTAGACCCTATGAAATACATGCGAGGGAAGACCGGAAGATCTTTAAACAGACCAGTCACGTTACGTCTACACCAACCCACTCGGGCTTGGCTATGGACAATTGTCAATCAGAAGGACGACAGAAGATCTTCCCTGGGACTTCCTGCAAACTAGAAGAGACAGTTACCCAACTGCAAGGGCAGATGGGCACAATCAGCGGGCAGATGGGCACAATAAGAGGTCAGGTGGGTTGCATAAGCGGCCAAATGAGCACGACACCCTGCGGTGCTCATCCTTCCAAACTTGTTGCGGACTGGCCTAGATTAAAGTTAAATAAGGCATCACTTCCTAATGGGCAGGTCACGCAAGTGTTGGAACTCCCTTCTTTTCCAAAGCAGAGTGTCCATCCGACCTCTCAACCCCAGCAACAACAGAGTCAACCACGACAAAGGAACCCAGACCGATTGCAGTATCAGAGGAAACAACAAGGAAAGCAGTTTAGGCCACCCAAAGGAAGCGGCACCAGACAAATATGGGTGCCAAAAGGACAAAGAGCACTGAAGAACTCCAACCAAACAGAAATCGACAAGAAAAAGCAGTGCAGAAACAGAATCGATATCCACCATCCCCTCGACCTCCTTCTACAGGTCCGAGCATCCGACAAATGTGGATCGCCAAGAAGTACCTTACCCATAGACCCACGCCCACGCAGATTTGGGTACCCAAACCATGTATCATAGCTCAACCCATAAGCCATGTAACATACAACCCTCACAAATCTTCCCATCCCTCAACACCACCACACGCGATACTACCTTTGACCCCTCAGTAGAAACCCACCACCCACTCCAAGATCCTTAGGAAATGGATACCGAAACGTGTCCAACCGTCTTCCCCTAACCCATTGTCTAACTACCCCCCGACTAACATACAACCTTGTACTAAATCACTAACCTTTAAACCTTGTATAAATTCACACACCATCATCACATATCATTCGTAATCTCATCTCATCAAGAAATGTATGCATGATCTGAAACGTATAGGTCTCTAGAGACCTGCACTAGTGCTGCAAGAAACATTGCATCGATCACATCACAGCACTTGGCTACACGGGTTACGCATCAGTTATGGAAAGGGATTGCGGTCTCACTTTAATGGGATCATAATTAATTTCCATGCTAATGTGTTAATCTTTTGTAGCAGATCTTTCTCATTAGCGCATCCGTCACCATGCAAACCGACGAAGGAACATCTGGAGCAGGCCCCAGTGTAGCGGCTGTGCCCCTCAACGTGCTACGAGCAGAGTCCCACCCGACTGCTCCACCGCCGGAATTTCAGGGATTTCCAGGGCCCATGCCTATCGACAACCCACCCATGGGCTACACCGAAAAGATACACAGGAACTCTCATTGGTTTCAGGGCCTTGCAGGACCCCTTGCGGACGCGGACTTTATATTTGAATCCTCTCTGACATTTGATGACCGCACGTGGGGAAAGTACCAGTTTTTCTCCAGAGAGTTCGAAGCCCTACAAAGCACCCAGGATTTAACTCATGTTTGGGCCAGAGCAGGCTTCACAGAGTATTTCAGTGATCCTCTGCCCAAACCGGATTTTTACAGGTGCTATTATTTAATCACTACATTGCTGGCATCAGAGAATAAGGACATCCCAGGAACCTTCATATTGCCTACTCTAGTGGATGATCCACCTTACAAGAGGTTTTATCTCTCTAAGGACTTAATCAGAGCAGCCATCAAGATTCATGGAACCCACACACCCACAGATCGAGAGAGATTAATTCCAGAACCGATGAAACGTGGGGATGTCACGAAGTGGGAGGAGATTTCGGCCATTACACCTGAGCTGTCAAAGCCACTAAGGATATGCATGCAACATTTCGCATTTCCAGCTCAGGACAGATTTACCATGCCCCATAAACGAATCTGGTTCGGATTATATTTGGCATGCACGGGACCTCAAACTGTTGATCTGGCAAGCTGGATCATAGATCAAATGTATCTGGCACAGCACAGATGGGAGCGTAAAAAAGTGCTTAATGGATGTTGTGCACTCACAAGAATTGTGTATATGTGCTTGGCTTATGACTTGCCAATTGAGCGTGCACTAACAGGAGAAGAACTGAAGGCATTCAAGGGCACAACGAAGAAAGCCAAGAAGCCCAGTAGGACACGGGCAGGTAAGCGCATGCGAGGCACCATCCCTTGCCTTCAAGTGCCAGAGTCGCCATCACCACAACCCTCTCCAGAGCGACCACAGACAGAAGCTGCTCCCACTGTACAACCTATTCGCATAAGGTTGTCCAGACCAGTGGTTACGGAGGGCACCACTAGTACTGCTGCACCTCAGGCAGCCGCCACCTCAGAACCCACCACCACAACAGCAGAAGCTCCCACCACTATTGGTGCGGAAGCGTTTTCTTTCCCGATACCACATATGGAGGCCGACCCCATAAACACGACATTTGATTTTGAGATGCCTGATGCATTCTCAAACGAATTCCAGTATTCAGAAGCACAACTGTTCTCCCAGGAATATGAGCGTCCCAGCTACCCTACCACGCCGCGAGATCTGCCACAGGGACAAGCTGTGTCGGGCTCTGAAGAAGAAAGAACCGAAACAGACGACGATGAAGGCGACGATGAAGCCAGCCAGAGCTCACATGACGGACAGACAGAGGGCCAAGGCCAACAAACCGACACACACGGCGACACCAGCACATATGAAGATGAGACTTTCGAAGCCACAGCGTACACACTGGCTATAAAGAAATTATATCGTACCATGGAGAAAGTCTGGGCACGAAAGAAGTTAACTGAAGAGGAGAGCCAGGCATTAATTGAACAGGAACTCATCTCCGGAGGATTCGAAGATGCCTACATCAGAGGGTTCAGAGAGTTAGTCAAATCAGTAGGCTCCCATGAAGCACTCAGGTTTTTACAAAGAAAGCAACTACCACAGTTTGACCCCCGCCGAGTGCGACTACTTTCAAAGCCCAGAGAGTATATTCGTGTACCAACAGGAGCTCAATCTTCAGCACAGGCCAGGGAGGCACGCCTCGCCCCCGAACGTTCATTGACCACCGAACCCATCCTCGTAGATTCCCCACCACGTACCACTGTTGTACATACTACTACTATCCTCGAAATAACATCCACCCCTTCTACTCCCCTCTCACCTCATCTCTCACCAACCCATCCTGTATCCCCCGCACACCCACCTGTTCACCCCACATCCACACCTGTACAAAGCAACATAGCCACAACCTTTTCCTTACCCATTCATACCACCCTGCCCACACCCAACCCTCCGCATCCATATGTTAACCCCTTCACCCCTTCATCCTTCCCAGCGTTTCCCCCACCTCTAAGACCCCCATTCCCCTTCCTAACCCCACTAACGTTCTCACCAGTCTCACCTCCCCAACCTACCATAACCCCTATTTCCCCGTTTCACCAAGCTGCTCCAACCATTCCCCCTGTAAACTACACTACATTTGTAAATCCCGTATTCACGCCTACACAACCACCCACAATCACACCACTTTTCACAGTCACAACACTAAACACGTCCAATGGTATGGACATATCACCATCCACCTCACCACCACCCACTCCACTCACAACACCCTCATATTTAGGCACGTCACAATTTTCCACAATCACCACTGCATCCACTGTCCCAACCCCATTTCCCATTCCCACTGCATCTACTCCCACTGCATCCTCATTTAGCACTTCACTACTACTATCGCCCACCATAGACACCGCATTTCAACACATGTTCACATGCATGACGCAAGTCCGCGATGAGTTTGCATCACTCGGCACCAACTATCAACAGCTGCAGAAGACGACGAATGAACTACAAACGCAGCTTAATTCGTTATCAATTGAGAACGCCTCACTGAACAGCCGATACCAAGATTTACGAGAGGCCTATCACAAATTAGAACTAGAAAGTGAGGAGAAAACCAAAGAGGCCACCGCGGATTTGGATAATCTACTTCGAGCCCAGACCGTCCGCAATGCAACGCTTACTAGAAATATGGGCTTACTAAGAAGACACTTAGCCGCAGCAAAAGAGGAGAACCAGAGACTCCAAGAGCAGAATAGAGAGAACTTGGAAGCGGCTTTGGACCATCCAGACCAACCCTTAAGTCCGAGCAGATTCAAGGCAATCCCATCTGAATCGATGCGGATGTTGCTAGATGATCATGTGCGATTGCTCGAGGACTATGATCGTATGAATGAAGAGCATCAAAAGTTAAAGGAAGATCACAAACTGCTACAGCTCAGAGAACCAGCAGCACAACAAGTACAAGTAGCAGCAGAATTACCAGCGCCTGCGGACCCTGCCCCTGAAATTTTAGAGGAACTCAACGCACTCCGGGCCCAGGTAACAAATCTCGAATCGAGAATTGCAGTCTATGAAGCACCACCAAGGCCAGACTCCCCACCTGAGCTACCAGCTGAGGAAGAAACCGTCACTATCCCGGTGGAGGAGACATTTGAAGAGGCATATGAACCGATACCCATCCCAGGCGGACGTGTCACGGCCGAAGGCCAGATGACCTATGAATTACCTACCCCCGCGTGGATGAAGACAGTGGAAGAACTCGGAACGACACACTCGGCCAGAGTAGAGGCACAGCTACATGCCATGGCCATAATTGAAGAGAAAATTTTACAGTCACCATTCTTTGCTCAATTGGCCCCGCGACGATACATATCTGGGCATGAGCTCCAATATAAACCATACTTCATGTTAATGGCCGAATACCAGTTAGCCATAGAGAAAGAAACAGGTATGAAACCCACGCATGCCACTCAATTCGAGCCAGAGGACTTGCCACCAAGGGCGCAGAGAGGTGAAATCCTTCAACCAGACTGGCGCAGAGATTTATTGCAAAACTATCCCGAGATGATGAGCACATGGGTGAAAGCGCCGCTGCACTTAAAATTTAATCCATTTTGGGGACCAGTCCCACGACGCCGCTCTTGGACTGCCTTCGCTATTAAGCTACATAACAATAAGCAGTGCCAAGACTGGCTGAACTATCCCTATTTCAGGCCACCAATCGAGTTACCCACAGTAGGATACATGATGGCGACGATCCGCCACTGGCTCCCTCGATTAAAGCACATGGATGATATTGCCGCGCACATGACTGTCAAAATCTTTGACATGATGCAGATGGTCTTTAAAGTCTTCCGACGCATCAAGGCTCCCCATGTAAACACCCCGGGCTTCGAGCATGGCAACTTTGATTTAGTCTATGATATGAGCACAACGCCATCGCTACGGGTGTGTTACGCCTGGCACTGCAGGATCAAATATCTGCCGGCATGTTACAAGCAGACATTCGAAGAAATGTTCACCACCGGCTTTTGGGAGTACCATTCAGAGGTATTTATAAGCAGGCCCACACACTTATTGCAATTATTCGCCTGTGAACGAATGGTGTACTCCACACATTATCAGCTCCCACCACCAGACGAGCCACAACCTATCGACTGGGAGAAACTCGAGGCTGATCTAGCCCGAGGCATTCGTATATCAGAGCACACCCTCGCTCAAGACCTCCTACAGAACTACATTCGGCAGACCTCACAACAAGGTTCTGTCCGGGACGACAGAAGCGAGAGGGAGGGGGGTGTTGGAAGCAGCCAGAGGCACAGACGCCACGGAAGCATGTAAAGAAGGATCAAGGAGCCAGGCGGATCAATTTTCAAACAAATATATTTCTTATTAATTCTCCAAACATTCAACAGTGATCATTATCACTAATTGTAACATATGTATCATAGAAAACCACATTTTGTAATCCATAGCTCCATTTTGTGCAAGCCGAGGAGTCCTCGAGCTTGAGGAGCTTAGGTAGAATGCTCATACCAATTTTTGTTATTTTTAGACATCGTTTACCCTTCCAAATAGCCTCTAGGACCTATTTTTTAACTAGGCCGGTCACTAGATGTGAAACCGGTCAAAACTAGTCTAGAAACTATAAAAAGAGCTAGAGAGCTCATTTTTGAGGTTGGTTCATTTTGGTTAGTGTGAGCATAGAGCTAGTTTGAGCTTGTAAGAGCATTCTTGAGTAATAGAGCTAATTTCCCACCTTCCATTGTGTCTTGCTTGTCTCTTCATTGTGTGTGTGCATGTGTGTGTGCATCTTTGTGCTTCTCACCTTCACTCTCACATCATCTCACGTTCACGATCTTCATATCACTCCTACCTCTCCCACGGATTGACATTAAGGAGGTGACGCTTCTTAACGTGGTATTTACCATTGTGCTAGAGCAACACACTCTTACCCTTATCACAAGAGATAGAGAGATTACATTTGAAGAGTTAGAATTCTTGTTACTTCAAGATGAAGATTAGTTGAAGGGAATGGAAGAGAATTAATAAGCACTTTTATCTTCATCAAAGGGTAAAAAGAAGAAGAAGGAGCAGAAGGAAAAGCAATCCATGAAGGAAAGTGAGTCCCTTTCACCTTCTACTTCAGATTTTGTTTCTACTACATCTAAAGAGAAGTCTTCTAAGAAGAAGGAAGTAATATGTTATTACTGCAAGAAACCTCGACATTTGAAGGTAACATGTTATAAAAGCATTGCAGCAGAAAAGAAAAAGGCATCAAGTAATGTTGTAGAAGATGATAAAGGTGCTTGCTACAAAGCATATGACAGGTTGCAGAGATGTGTTTTCTTCTCTTTCCTATTCTTCAAGTAGAAGAGTTACTATTGCAGATGGGAATGATTTGGATGTTGTGGGAATAGGCACAGTAACCCTAAAGTCAAGAGAAGGTGGTACTTTTCAGATTTTAGATGTTCTATATGTACCTAAAATGAAGAAGAATTAGCTATCTATATCTGCATTTTTAAGTGATGTTTTTAAAGTTGTATTTGAGAGAGATCTTTGTAAGATATTAGCACACAAAGAAGACAAGTGTATTTTACAAGGTGAGCATAGAGGAGGGATCTTTGTTTTGTCAAAAATCAGTCAGGCATATGCGGTTAAATCTTTATCACCAGTGGAAGATATGAAGCTATGGCATGAAAGATTTGGACATATTAGTTTTGGAGCTCTCGAGAGTATCAAAGACAGAGGTATGGCTGAGATTTTACCCTCATTCAAGCTACCAGATGATTCAGATATATGTGAAGGTTGTCTTGAAGGTAAGATGCATAAATTACCTTTCAAGAAACATGGTCATATTACAACTATTAGGAAATTGCAAATTATTCATTCAGATGTGAATGGACCTATGAGAGCAAAAATTATGATAAAGAAGTAGAAATTCCAGAGTTCATTAGTGAAAATGACTATGGATTTTTTAGAAAGATTCTAGATGTACATGTTCAGCCATATCAGGAGCGAGTTAAAATTCCTAGGATTCAAGAAAAAGTTGAAGAAAGAGGAATTTCACAACCTTCTACAGAGTCGGTTCCACAAGAGACTTTGGTTCCAGAAATGGAAGAAGCTAAAGTTCAGGAAGTCTTAGTACCTCGGCAGGACAAGTTCCAGAACGTGTGGAAGCTTAAGGGTCAGAAAGAGTTTCACCACTATTTAAAGATACACCTACTTGGTTATATCAGACTTGGAAAGATAATGGTATAAAGACTTTTACTGGAAGAACAAGGAGTCATACTAGAAGACAACAACAAGATCATATAAGAACAAGAAGTCAGACTATACAACAACAACAAAAAGATCATGTAAGTTTTGCTGAAGACTTTGAGATTCATGATATTTTGGCTTTTATGACAGTTGAAGATGAACCTGCATGTGTTAAAGATGTACTTAACATTCCTATTTGGAGAAAAGCTATGCAAGAAGAGATTGATTCTATTCATAAGAATCAAACTTGGTAGCTATGTGAGTTACCAGAGGGAAAGAAGGCTATAGGTGTAAAATGGATCTTCAAAATCAAAAGGAAAGTAGATGGTACTATTGACAGGTGCAAAGCAAGATTGGTTGTCAAAGGATATGCACAACAAAAAGGTATGGATCATGATGAGACATTCGCTCCTATGTCTAGGATGACTGTTATTAGGTCAATATTTGCTTTAGCAACACATTTTGGTTGGCATATATATCAACTTGACATAAAGACTACTTTTCTAAATGGAGATTTACACGAGGATGTGTATATTCAGTAGCAAGAAGGTTTTGAAGAGACAGGTAAAGAACATTTGGTATGTAAGCTTATAAAAGCTTTGTATGGTTTAAAATAGGCACCTAGGGCATGGTATGAAAAGATACACACATATCTTTTATCCATTGATTTCCATAACTCAGATGCAACTCCTACTCTTTATGTCAAAGTTGAACCAGGTATGATGATTATAGCAATCATTTATGTGGATGATATTATAGTCACAAGTCCTAGAGATGAAGATTTGTAGATGTTCAAAGAACAATTAAAGCAAACATTTGATGTAAATGATTTGGGAATCTTGCATTATTATCTTGGGATTTAGTTTATGTTTAAGGATGAGTGTATTTATATGACACAGTAGAAGTACATTGAGAAACTTTTGGAAAAGTTTTAGATGATTGATTCTAAACATATGCAAACACCTATGGATCAGAACGTGTCTTTACAAATGGTAGCAGATGTAGAGTCATTTGATGCTACTTTATATAGTCAAGTAGTTGGATGCTTGATATATCTTTGTAATACATGTCCTGATATAGAGTTTGCAGTTTCTCAAGTATCAAGGCTCATACAGAATCCGACAGTGTTACATTGGAAAGTAGTAAAGCGGATCTTTCGATATTTGAAGGGAACTTCAAATTATGCAATGGTATTTTCAAAGTCAATACATATGTTACTAAAAGGATTTTCAGATTTTGATTGGGCAGGTGATAGAGACACAAGAAGAAGTACTAATGGATTTTGTTTTTATCTTGGAGATTGTCTTATCTCATGGCTTTTGAAAAGACAACCCACTATTGCAACTTCTCGTGTGAAGCTGAATATCGTGCACCATTTACGGGTACTCTAGAGTCAGTTTGGTTGCAGAAGATTTTCAGTTATCTTGATGTGAGAGTACATGAGCCCATTTAGATATTTTCAGATAGCCAAAGTGCTATAGCTATAGCTAAGAATCCAGTGCATCATGCAAGGACAAAGCATATAGAGGTTTACTACCACTATATTCGAGAGCAGATAGCTAAGAAGCATATTGAGCTAGTCTATGTTCCTTCTAGTGAGAATGTTGCAGATATATTTACCAAAGCATTGACTAGAGATAGTCATGAGAAGATTTGTAGACTACTGAAGCTCATACCAATATGACATTGAAGGAGGGATTGTTGGAAATCAATGTACATTTGGTACATTTCCAACAATTCATTTTTGGACTTAGAATTTTTTTGTTAGGCTAGATAGATGGAGCTTGGTGAGAGCTATCTAGTGGTATGCTTCATTTTTCCATCAGAGGTCATAGTTGGAAAAAAAAGTCAAAACCTAATTTTGCTCAAAACAAGGAAAAGCTAAGTTTATATGATCAAGAGAATATTATTTGGATCAAGCATAAAGCAACTATAGCGATGAAAATCATGAAAAGCAAACGAATAAGAGCCACTCGTTTTTTAGCAAAATACAATTCTAAAAGTAATCGTTGCTTTTCATGAATAAAACAAGTCTTCTACATCTCATATCTTTGGAGATAATATAAGCTCAATTCACCTTGTAGAAAATCCAATTTATCATCCAAGGAAAAAAAAATTTGAGGTCCATTATCATTATGTTAGCGAGAAAATTACAAGCAAGGAAATCGAACTCTCATATGAATCCATCAATGGTCATCAAGCAAAAGTGTACATATACACTATACACTTTAGTCACGGGTACGAGAGCTAATATGAGCTGATTATCACACTCCTTTAGAGTGATCTATGTCTTTCATTGAGGCTAGAGACTTTCCCCACTCACTCACTATATCATATGTCAATTAACAATACATTCATGCTTCATTTCTATTGCTACATGTATCTATGTTCAATATCATAGTACATTGAGTAAAGTCTATCATGTTCTCTGAGTCATTTCTCTATGTGTATGTACTTGTTATCCAATCCATCGATTATAATACAATGATAGAAGTCTCTTACATGCCTACAAAGTTTTATAGTCATTGGATCTATAGATCTTGAGTTATGAGTAAAGAAAGTTGGCTATATCTCTATATCATCTTCTTCCTAAAAAGTCGAATTTATCCCCTTGATTTCTTATGCATATTGCTTTGAGTATAGTCCTGAATTCATGAAATATTTTTCTATAGATCATTCAACAGTTAATCTGAAGGTTTCCAAAGGTTCTTGGGTCAATTGTGGTGAAGATCAAGTCTCAATCATACAAAAGGGCTCAACTACGAGTTTTGCAAGTGGACCAATAAAAAAGGAGGACCCAAAGTCATGGAATAAAGTTAGAAGCTCCACAAAACTCAATCAAATTCAAATCTCATCAAATTAGCCACCAAAAAGTGCACCTAAACTGATTGATGGGTGGTTAGCTAGATTGTAGGAAAAGTAAAACTCTATATAAGCATCATACCACCTTTTTTTCTTGAGTTGTATGCATTCCACAAGTTCCCCACTTATTTTAGTGAATTCATAAACCCTAGCAAGCAGCCCCCTTGCTTGCTTACCTCATTTTCTCATGATTTCGCTCCTCTCTATCTAGAGGCATAGTTAGGCTTTTCCAAATCTGATTGTACCAAATTGTAGAGCATTGTTTGCTCTCTCATTTTAGTCATTTTCATTGATTTCAAGCTTCATTTGGTCTCTCATATAGTTCCTTCATTTGGTCTCTCATATAGTTCCCTAAGGTTTCCAAAGTTTCAAGTTATTTGACTAAGTGAGTTGTGAAAAATGGCCAACTTTGTGAAGGTATATCTCTGCACATAGGTAGAGTGTGTTGCAAACACGTAGCCTATTTTGTAGACGGTGGTTCTCACAGCTGGAATACCTATTTGGGATGATTTAAACGACTTTAGGCACCTGGTAAAAATGTTTGTGAATGTTATATTTTTGGGAAAAATTTAGCATTCCTTCTTCCCAAAAGATGGTTTGGTTTGAGCTACTCAAAAATTGTAGCTTGTTCATAGTGATGTTTGTGGTCCTATGCAGACACCTTCATTTGGGAATTACCTTTACTTTATGAATTTTATTGATGATTTTTCTAGACATGCATGGGTATATATCTATTTAAAGGAAAGTCAAAAGTGTTTATGTGCTTCAAACAATTTCTAGTTTTGGTTGAAGTCTATTAGCATGTAGAATGGGCACCCTCCATTCTGATCGAGGGGGGGGTACATGTCTTCTAATTTAATGCATTTATGGGTGAATGTGGGATAAAACATAAGTGAATAGTGCCATATACACCTAAAAAAAGTTGATTTGTTGAATGAAAGGACAAGTCTCTCATGGAGATGATGAGGTGTATTGTCTAAATTCAAGCTTTACCACATAGCTTCTTTCTTGAGGTTGTTATGTGTGTAGCATATGTCCTTAAAAGGTGGCCCACTAAAGCACTTCTGTCTATCAGGTGTGGATATTATCTTTTGATAGCTTCTCCCTTGCTAACCTTTGACTAGTTGAAATCTCAATCCACATATCCCCCTTTTGATGTCTTCTTGCTCTGATAAGTCCTCCTTGTGCTTCCACGAGTTGTCTTGATTCCTTCAAGTCTTCAATATGATGCCCACTGATGTCTCCAAGCCTCCAAAATGGCTTTGATACCATTATGGGGGATGATTCTAACACCCCAATGCAACAATGGAAGATGGCTACCCTCCACTAGGTCCACAAGTAGTGATATATGCTCACTGTTCTAAACTTTTCTCTACACTAGTATAGATACTTAAATGCACTTTTACACATTTACACTAGAGCATAAAGGTCCTCAAGAGTGAAAAGAGGAGCAGATACAAGAGGAATTGAAGAGTTCTTCATTAAAGAGGTGAAAGCTAAGTTGTTCAACAACAAAAGACATCATAGGAGTGTTTCAAAGTTATTCTCAAGGGTAAAGATCTACAAAAGGTACCATACTTTAACCTTATACTCATAGGTTGTAGCAGAAGCAAGAAGACTATGGCAGATCATGTATCTATTGACAAATTTGTCACGAGGAAGGAGATAAGGAAGAGAGCTCACACAATACAGCCAAAAACTTTTAGATGTGATAAGTTTGGCGTTTTACCTGTAAACTTCTCTTCAGGTGTAGCTTGATGTACAGCAGCAGCAGTCAGAGTTCTGTTCATGATGTATACAGCAGTATGCATAAACACCATTCTGTTGTGGTGTGTACCTGCATGAAAACTGACGCCGAATTCCATGATTTTTTAGAAAATTGCTGAACTCATTTGACATGTATTCACCTCCTCCATCAGATCTTAATGTTTGAATGTACTTCCCTGTCTGCTTTTCCACCATAACTTTAAAATTCTGGAAGTGAGTAAACACCTCGCTCTTCTCTTTCATGAAATATACCCATACTTTGCGTGTATGGTCATCAATGAAAGTAACATAAAACTTGCAACCGCCCATAGATGTGGTCTTTGCTGGACCCCAAACATCTGTATGTACTACTTCTAGTACATTCTCACTAACATGCTTGTCATGTGGAAATGATGCTCTTGATTGTTTACCAAATTGACATGCTGCACATACCTTTTGCATTTCTACAACTTTGAAATTTGGTAGTCCATGGACAATCTCCTTTGACTGCATCAGTTTCAGCCTTTGCAAGTTTGCATGTCCAATCCGTTTGTGCCATATCTCTATATCTGCAATAACTCCTGCACCTTTCGCAAACATGGCTGCATTCATTTCAGGAATCTTCACATTTAAGGTGAACATCCTACCCACTTTGTTTCCTTTGGCAACCAATCGTCCATCCTGCTTGTACTCTTCTACATATAATCCATCAGCATTGAACCTGACTTGTAATCCCTGGTCAACCATTTGTCCAACAGAAACCAGATTCTTCGTTATATTTGGAACATGCAGCACATCAGCGAGATGTTTTACCTTTCTGTCCTCCATAGACAATGCTATGTTTCCTGTATGCTCAATAGGATGCGATGTGTCATCTCAAAACTGGGCTTTCCTTGGGAGTTTGAATTCTCACCAAGATTCTTTTCTTCAATGATCAGTATAGAGACCAAATCAACGAAATTCGGAATATTTTCCCTGGTCTGTATAGAAGTTCTGAACTGCTTATATGCAGCTCCTAAACCACGAAGGCACACTTCCACCTTAACATCAACATCTACATTCACGCCAATAGATGCAAGTGACTCACATATGCTTTTGATTTTTAGAGTGTAGTCACTTATCGACATGCTCTTTTTCTCCAATGTATGCAGCTCGTTCTTGAGTTGCAATTTCCGTGCCTTTGTATTGGTCTCGTACAAAGTGACCAAACTATTCCAAGCCTCTTTTGGAGTCTTGACATCCTGTATGTGTCCAATCATGCTATCCTGTATGCTAACAGATAGCCAATACATTACCTTTTGTGCTCCTTGATTCCATTCCTCATATGCTCTTAACTGTTCTACAGTCCGATTCCTTTCTGGTAACTACGGAGCATTTTCATTCTCTCCTTCGATGTACTTCGAGTAGCCTTTTCCCATCAGGAAATTCGTCATTCTGAATCTCCAAGCATGGAAGTTGTTCTTGTCTAGCTTATCGCTCATAAGCTGACTCATTCCATCTGCGTTTGCCATTTCTGCAACAATTCACAACACCGCAACACACTACAAGCAGCACTTCTGCTTGAACACTGTCGCACTATGACGTGACAGTTCGATCTCAGAAAAACACAGTTTTCGTGTATCAACAGTACACGGAATCGCTTGAAATTCTGAATCTGGAATATATGAGTGTCGCCAAACACAACGCAAGTTACAGTTTCTAAAACTGACCTGGTTTTTCTGTGGGCCCCACCTTGCGGACTCGAAACAGAGGTCGAGATGGCTTCGAAACTTCGATCTGACAAAAACAAGTGATCCTAAAGGGATAACTCTCGAAAATATTTTGAGGTCATCTACCTTCACGACGATTTTTGTAGCAAACGGAGGCCGTTTGTGAAATCGCGTTTTCTCCACGCCTTGCCGTGTAGTCTTCACCGTCGCCTTCTCCACGAGCTCTCTATAGCCACGCTGGCTCTGATACCATGTCACGAGGAAGGAGATAAGGAAGAGAGCTCACACACACACTCTCACTCTCAAGGAGAAGCACACACACTGATTGAGGCAAGGAAGAATGATCTTCTTCTTCTTCTTCTATTACATAAAAGGAATGTACAAGAATGACCTAAAAACAAGAATAAAACCAGTGCAATATATAAAGACCAGTACATAAGGAAAAACCTAATGTCCGCAAATGAGTGAGCTGGCAAGAAACAAATGTGCCATCACTCTCGGTAGATAAACCTAATAAAGCTCAATGAAGTATGCCTGACATATACCGGCGTGACCACTATACATGTCAGAGAAACAAAAAACTGGTACGTGTCATCCTGGATCATCACATGTTGAGCTTGATATCTCAACAAAATTGGATAGAGATAATTATCTTGCTTGGGTAATGAGAATGGAAGCCTTACTTATGAGTAAGGATCTAATGATATATATGACAGGTGAAGAAGAAAAGCCTAAATTTGAAGATGAGAGTCAACCAAGGAAAGAAGAACTAGAAGCTTTGAAGCTATGGCAGAAGAGAGATGCAAGTGCAAAGGCTTATATATATAACACTATTACAGATCATTTGTTACCACATATCAGAGGATTAGAAACATCTCAATACATATGGAATGCTTTGGAAGATCACTTCCAAAACACTACTAAAGCTAGGAAGGCTAGCTTATGGTCAGAGTTCACCACATTTAAGAAAAAGAAAAGTTAGAGCATTAGTAATTATGTCACTAAGATGAAGGACTTGGCAGATAGCCTTGGATCTATTGATGAGGACATTTGTTGGAGCAAGTCTATGACAAGCCTAAGTATTGGCTTGAGTCTCACAAAGTCTTAGAAGAAGCTTTAAAAAGAAGACTATGTAAAGTTCACTTGTGAACTACCTCTTGTAACTTTTGAAGAGTTTACTTAATGTAAAAGTAAGAGAATCTTAAGTGGTTGAGTCCACTTGATCAAGAATGGAAAGAGGAGCCACGAATTCGTGATTTGTGGTAGGTAGAGAATCAAATCAATCATTGATTGATTGGAGAGTGATTGAGGGAAGTTAGCCTCCCAAACTCAACTATAAATAGATGGCAGTTTTAGTCGTGGTTAGAGAGACCTATGTGAAGACCTCCAAGAGCTGAGCTTTATGCCATATCAAGGTGTGATTACAAGGCACACATATGTATCAGTAAGTCATTGTATTGTACAAGCAATATAATTTCATTTTCATGATTATTTGAGTTCATCTTTCCATGTTCTTGTGAAGTGTACTACTCACTGCCATTACGCTCAGTTTTCTCAGTCAGCTTGCAGAGATGTTTTCTTTGAGCTTGGTGCATCATTTTCAGTGACTTAACTTGGTAAAGTTAGCTCTATAAGTCTACTATATGCTCACAAATTTTCATGTCATTTGGATGTTGCAATCTTCAGTTATGTTCATATGAAGTCAACAGGGTCTGTTCATCTTTTCTCTGTCAGGTACCTGACTTTTTCACTCATCTTGTCAGAGCCATTTCTCAGTGGTTACTTATCCAGATTCAGTGATTTAAAACTTGTTGATTTAGCTTACTGTCTAGTATAACCATACAAATTTTCATAATCATTGGATTCCTACATTTTGAGTTATGTTCATTTTTCTGCTCACTGGTCTATTTCTGTAGCAGCCCGTGAAAATCCGGATGATGTCATCACTTGTTAAAACTCATTCTCAGTGTGTGGTTCATTATTTTTTATGAGATTACTCTTGAAAGTTAGCTCTTTAAGTTTCCTAGACTTCCCCAAGAGGAATTGAGCTAATTGCTGCTGTGCTCAGAGAATTATGTAAAACACTGGACAGGTGTATGAACCAAGAATAGCAAGTTTTCACCTCTGAGCTAACTCCAACTTATCTGTTTTGATCTATCTTTTTGAGAGTGATCTTCCAAGGTACATAGGGTGTCTAATACATCCATTGGCAAGCTAAAAGGGCCCACCATCTACTCCTGGAGTTCATTTGGCTGGTGTAGATCAAGGATTTTGCAACACCTCTTCATCTTCAAACACATACTTATCCATCTCTTCACAGTGGTATCAGAGCAAGGTTGGACAACATGGCAGATGGATTTCCTTCATCAATTGAAAAATTAGACAGAGGTAACTACTCAGCTTGGTCATTAAGAATGGAAGCCTATCTCCAAGGTAGAAGTTTATATGGTTATGTGGCTGGAGATGAAGTTATGCCAAGTTTCAGGAACAAAAGTCAACCAACACAAGAAGAGCAAGAAAGATTGAGCACATGGTGCTCCAAGGATGCACTTGCAAGGTCTTATCTCCTCAACTCTATCTTAGATTTTTTGTTGCCTCACATTAGAAGTTGTAAGACATCTCAGGAAGTGTGGGATGCACTTGAAGCTTTCTTTTCTTCAAGTACCAAAGCTAGGAAGCATCAACTATGGCTAGAGTTCACAACTCTCAAGAAGGCTCCCAAACAAAATGTGACTGATTTTGTCACAAAGCTCAAGGACATAGCGGATCAGTTGGGAAGCATTGGAGAGGTAATAGATGAAGAGCAAATTGTAAGGCAGGTCATCAATGGCTTGAAGGCAGATGATAAGTGGGAAGCATTCACCACAGCTATGGATTTGTACATGGACATGCATGTACCTGATTTCAACACACTCATTGGACAACTACTTACTCAAGAGGCAAAGCTTATCAAAAATGGAGAAAACTCTAAAGGTAATCAATCTTCAGCTTTATACATGGATAAAAGCAAGTCTAAAGATAACAAAGGAAAGGCAAAGAAAGTGGATGATGAAGCAGGTACATATCAAGCTAACTATGCAGGTAGAGGAAGACATGGCAGAGGTAGAGGAAGAGGAGGTAGACAAGGCAGGGGGAGATCCCAAGACTCCAACTCATGTTCTATTTGTGGATTAACTAATCATACAAATGAAAATTGCTTTAGGAATTCCAGGAATCAAAGCGGTAGAGGATACAATAGAGGAAGTTATGGCTACTCAAGAGGAAGGTTCAACAACTACCATGGCAACTACAACAACTACAATCATTCAAACTATCAAGGAGGCTACAAAGGAAGGAGAGACTACAATAACTACACAGAAGACTCAAACAAAGAGGATTCATTATTGATCATGAACATGGCTATGCCACAAGGTAAATCTGATGAGCATGTTTTCTACATAGATTCAGGTTGTTCAAATCATGTGGCAGGAAATGTGGCACTCCTATCAGATTTAGAAGATCCAAGGAATAAGCATGAGGTACAAACAAGAGATGATACAAAACATCCTGTGGAGAAAATAGGCAATGTCAAAGCACTTGATGGAAACATCAACCTAGTCAGTAAGGTACTCTATGTCCCTACCATTACAAAGAATTTGATAAGTCTTGGGTAGATAGTAGAGAAAGGGTTGCAAGTCAGGTTCACAAAAGCAGGAGCATTTGTTGAAGATCCAAGTCAAGGATTCAGAAGAATTGCAAAAGGTGAAAAGACAGGTAGATTGTTCACATTTGAATTACAGGACACTAGAAACATTTCTCTCTTTAATTATGCTAGTCAGACACTCACAGAATTGGAAGTATGGCACAAAAGGTTAGCACATATTGGTGAAAGGTCATTAAAGCAAATCTGCAGGGACCAAAGTGTACTTGGACTTCCTAATTTGTCAAAACAACATATGATTTATAAGTGTAGTGCATGTCAATTTGGAAAGTCTCACAGGTTACCATTCATGAAGAAAGGTTATATGCATGGAGATCTCTTGGAGTTGGTTCATACAGATGTATGGGGACCTAGCAAGGAAGCTTCAATATCTGGATCAAGGTATTATGTTTCCTTTATTGATGATTGCAGCAGATGGACTATCCTATTCTTTATGAAACACAAAGATGAAGTTTTTTCATGTTTCAAAAGATACTTGGCTCTTGTGGAGAATCAAACAGGTAAATCACTAAAAAGGCTAAGGTCAGATGGAGGGGGAGAATACTTCTCCCATGATTTTGATTCTTTTCTTCAAGAAAGAGGAATCAAAAGAGAGGTAGCTACAAGGTACACTCCTGAGCAAAATGGAGTGGCAGAAAGGAGGAATAGGACAATTGTTGAAGCTGCAAGGTCTATGTTAAATGAAAAGCATTTACCTAATTACTTATGGGCTGAGGCTGTATCTACAGCCACTTACTTGATTAACAGGTTGCCTTCAAAATCCCTTGATGGGATGACTCCATATGAGGCTTGGAATGGAAGAAGACCAAGCTTAGATCATTGTAAAATTTTTGGATGTATTGCTTTTGCTCATGTTCCTTCACAGGTTAGAGGCAAGATGGATCCAAAGGCAGAAAGGTGTGTATTTATTGGATATGACAACAATCAAAAGGTCTACAGGTTATACAACCCTACCAACAAAGGATTCTTGGTAAGCAGAGATGTAGTTTTTGATGAGAACAATTCATGGTATGAAGATTCATGCAGGAAGATCAATTTACCATATGATCTTGAAGAAGATTTGGTAGAGAACAATCAAAGATTGAAGAAAAAGACACCTCAGAGGATGATGAAGAATCTCACATGGAAAAGATCAAAGCATGGAAGTCTAAAGGTAAAGCAAAATTGCAGGAACTTGGACATGAGGCAGAATCATCACATCATGGCCTAAGAAGATCTATGAGGGAAAAGAAAAAACCAGAAAGGTATGGGTTTGACACCTCATTAGTAACTAAACATTCTATCTACATAGCACAGGACATAAACCAAGAGGAGCCTACATCATTTGAAGAGGCGAAAGCAAAAACAGAATGGAAGCATGCAATGAAGGAAGAGATTGAAGCACTTGAGAAAAACAACACTTGGGATTTGGTGCCCAAGACTTCATCCATGAAGGTAATAGGCTCAAGATGGGTCTATAAACTCAAGAAGAATTCTGATGGTTCAATTAACAGGTATAAGGCAAGGCTTGAGGCAAAAGGCTTTGCACAAACTCAGGGAATTGATTATCAGGAGACTTTCTCTCTTGTGGCAAGAATTGGAAGATACGTCAACTAGATGTAAAGAATGCATTCTTGAATGGTTGGATAATAGAAGAGGTATATATGGCACAACCACCTGGTTTTGAGAACCAAGTTTATCCTGAATATGTGTGTAAACTTAACAAAGCATTGTATGGTCTCAAGCAAGCTCCATTCTTGCAGGACAAAGGCTTTCAACCAAGCAAGGCAGATCCTTCACTCTTTATTAAAAAGAGTAATTTTGAGGTCATCTACCTATGTGTATAAGTAGATGATATTATATTGACAGGAAATGATGCAGATGGTATGAAGAAGATCAAAGATGAGATGAGAGAAGAGTTCAAGATAAGTGATTTGGGTTCACTTACCTACTTCCTAGGTTTGGAAGTTGTCTACAAAGATCATGGTTTGTTTCTCACTCAAAGAAAGGACATTAAGGACATGTTGGCAAAATTCAAGATGCAAGATTGTAAGATTGCAGGTACTCCAATGGAGGTCAATCACAAATTGAGCTCACATGAAGGTGAACTCATAGAGGACATCACATCATATCAAAGTCTAGTGGGTAGTCTCAACTATGCCACATTGACAAGAGTAGATATATGTTACAGTGTGAGTGTGCTAAGCCAATTTATGCACACACACCAAGGAAACCACATATGGATGCTGCCGAAAGGATTCTCAAGTATCTCAAAGGAACCATAAATGAAGGACTTTATTATCCTTATGTATCTGATTTAGGTTTGAAGCTATTTTCTGATGCAGATTGGGCTGGCTCCAAGGAAGATAGAAGGAGCACTTCAGGTTATCTTACCTTTGCACGTTCAAAGCTTATTTCATGGTCATCCAAGAAGCAACCCACAATTGCTCTCTCTTCTACTGAAGCTGAATATAGAGGTCTTGCCATAGCTACTCAAGAAGCTATGTGGATGAAGACATTATTCAAAGATCTTGGATTGGAGTTTGGAACTCCAACTATTTTTGGTGACAATATGAGTTCTATTCACTTCGCTGCTAATCCTATTTTTCATGCAAGGACTAAACATATTGAAGTTCATTATCACTATGTACGAGAAAAGGTTCTAAGCAAAGAGATTCAAATATCATATGTGTCCACTGCTCAACAATGTGCAGATATTCTAACCAAAGCATTGGATGGTACAAAGCTTTGCAAATTCAAGGCTATGATTGGTTTGCAGGTAATCTTGGAAGATTGAAGACCTCAAGCATACTTGGCTTGAGGGGGAGCTGTTGAAGCAAGTCTATGACAAGCCTAAGTATTGGCTTGAGTCTCACAAAGTCTTAGAAGAAGCTTTAAAAAGAAGACTATGTAAAGTTCACTTGTGAACTACCTCTTGTAACTTTTGAAGAGTTTACTTAATGTAAAAGTAAGAGAATCTTAAGTGGTTGAGTCCACTTGATCAAGAATGGAAAGAGGAGCCACGAATTCGTGATTTGTGGTAGGTAGATAATCAAATCAATCATTGATTGATTGGAGAGTGATTGAGGGAAGTTAGCCTCCCAAACTCAACTATAAATAGATGGCAGTTTTAGTCATGGTTAGAGAGACCTATGTGAAGACCTCCAAGAGCTGAGATTTATGCCATATCAAGGTGTGATTACAAGGCACACATATGTATCAGTAAGTCATTGTATTGTACAAGCAATATACTTTCAGTTTCATGATTATTTGAGTTCATCTTTCCATGTTCTTGTGAAGTGTACTACTCACTGCCATTACTCTCAGTTTTCTCAGTCAGCTTGCAGAGATGTTTTCTCTGAGCTTGGTGCATCATTTTCAGTGATTTAACTTGGTAAAGTTAGCTCTAAAAGTCTACTATATGCTCACAAATTTTCATGTCATTTGGATGTCGCAATCTTCAGTTATGTTCATTTGAAGTCAACAAGGTCTGTTCATCTTCACTTCTCTGTCAGGTACCCGACTTTTTCACTCATCTTGTGAGAGCCATTTCGCAGTGGTTATGTATCCAAATTCAGTGATCTAAAGCTTATTGGATTTAGCTTACGGTCTAGTATAACCATACAAATTTTCATAATCATTGGATTCCTAGATTTTGAGTTATGTTCATTTTTATGCTCACTGGTCTATTTCTGTAGCAGCCCGTGAAAATCGGGATGATGTCATCACTTGTTAAAACTCATTCTCAGTGTGTGGTTCATTATTTTTGATGAGATTACTCTTGAAAGTTAGCTCGTTAAGTTGCCTAGACTTCCCCAAGAGGAATTGAGCTAATTGCTGTTGTGCTCAGAGAATTATGTAAAACACTAGACAGGTGTATGAACCAAGAATAGCAAGTTTTCACCTCTGAGCTAACTCCAACTTATTTGTTTTGATCTGTCTTTTTGAGAGTGATCTTCCAAGGTACATAGGGTGTCTAATACATCCATTGGCAAGCTAAAAGGGCCCACCATCTACTCCTGGAGTTCATTTGGCTGGTGTAGATCAAGGATTTTGCAACACCTCTTCATCTTCAAACATATACTTATCCATCTCTTCACAACATTGAAGATCATAGGTTGATAGCACAATTGCTTGTAGGATTGAGAGGAGATGAAAGGTGGAAACCTTTTGTACTCTCAACTGAACTTTCATTAAATCATTATGTGCCAGAATTAAATCAATTGCTTGGATTGATGCTCACATTTGAGCAAGACTTGAAGTCAGATGGAGATAAATGATATAGTTCTGCTATGTATGCAAAGAATAAGAAGAAAAGTGAGAAAGGTAAAGCAAAGGATGAGGAAGAGCTGACTACTCAAGCAAATTATGCAAGAGGAAGAGGTATTGGCAGAGGTAAAGGTCAAGGAAATGGAAGAGGCAGAGGTAATCAGAACAATAACAAGAAGACATGCTGGATTTGTGGATTGAGCAATCATCTAGCTTATGATTGTTGGCATAATCAACAAGGACCAAATCAAAATCAAAGTAGTAATGGCAAAGGAAGAGGTGGAAGGTTTTAGAATCAATTTCAAAGAGGAAGACATAATTCAAGAGGAAGTTTTGGTAGAGGTGGTGGAAGAAATTGGAATCAGAATCAATCTTATAATACTACCTATTATAGTTATGCAAATGATACACAGAATGACAACCATACAACATTGATCATGAATTCAATAAGTACATCAGAGAAGGAGGATCTCAAGGTATTCTATATTGACTATGGTTGTTCAAATCATTTGTCAGGTAACATAGAATTGTTATCAAAATTGGAAGAAGGTATTTCAAGTCATACAGTACAAACAGGTGACAATACAAAACATAATGTGCATTCAGTTGGAAAAGTGAAGTGCAGGAGTGGAGCTGATTTGCTAAAAAATGTTTTGTATGTCCCAACAATACCAAAGAATCTGATTAGTGTGGGACAAATAGTGGACAAAGAAAGTCACATTTACAAATGAAGGGGTATTTGTTGAAGATCCAGAGGATGGATACAATCAAATTGTTTGTGGTAAAAAGTGAGGTAGACTTTTTACTCTCAAAGTGCAAGGGAATGTTGGTCAAGCCCTGATCACACATGGTGATGAAGTACTTACAGAGTTAGACCTCTGGCATAAGAGGTTAGGACACTTCAGTGAAAAAGGAATTAAAACCATGGTGGAGAATCAATCTCTAATAGGGCTAGCAAATGTAAAAAGTCAACATATGATCTACAAATGTGAAGCTTGTCAGATGGGAAAGGCACATAGGTTATCATTTCAGAAGAAAGGTTTCAAGCATGATGGTTTGCTAGAGCTCATACATACAAATGTATGGGGACCAACAAAAGAAGGATCAATCAATGGGTCTAGGTATTATGTTCTTTTTCATTGATGAAGCTACAAGGTGGATAACCATTTATGTTTTAAAGGAAAGATCAAAAGTATTTGGAGCTTTCAAACATTTTCATGCATATGCAGAAAGAGTTATAGGTCAAAAGCTCAAAAGGTTAAGTCCTGATGGAGGGGGAGAATACTTCTCCCAAGAATTAAATGATTATCTTTGGAATGCAGGACACAAGAGAGAAATAACTTGCAGGTATACACCTCAACACAATCAGATACACATGAAGAGTGTGAACCAAGAAGATCAACCAGAATGAGGAAACAACCTACAAGGTATTCTTATGATACTTCTTATTTGACTCAAAAGAACTATGCTTACATGGTTAAGGAAGATGAAGAACCTCAAAGCTATGATGAAGCAAAAGTTAAGAGACAATGGGAAGAAGCAATGAAGGAAGAGTTTAATGCACTTGAAGAAAACAAAACTTGGGAACTTGTTTCGAAACCTAATGGTAAGAAAGTGATTGGAAATAGATGGGTTTACAAAATAAAGAAGCATGCAGATGGAAGAATAGCCAGATACAAAGCTAGATTGGTGGTTAAAGGTTATGCTCAAAATCATGGCATAGATTATGATGAGACATTCAGTCCTGTAGCAAAGCTGTCAACCATAAGGACAATCATTGCTATTGCAGCATCAAAAGGATGGACATTGAGTCAATTGGATATAAAGAATGCATTTTTGAATGGATATATATCAGATGAGGTTTACATGGAGCAACCTCAAGGGTTTGTAGATTACAAGTTTCCAAATTATGTTTGTAGATTGAGAAGAGCACTTTATGGATTAAAGCAAGCTCCAAGAGCTTGGAACTATAGACTTATGAAGTATCTTAATGATCTTGGATATCAAAGTTCAAAGGTAGATGCAAGTTTGCTTATCAAGAGAACAGATGAAGGTATGATCTACATTTGTATTTATGTAGATGACATTATAATCACAGGTACTTCAAATGAAGGGATCAAGGAGGTGAAGAGATTGCTTGAGAAGGAATTTAAGATAAGTGATCTAGGAAAATTGTCATATTTTCTTGGAATGGAAATCACTTATGCAGAACATGGCATATATGTATCACAAGAAAGGTATCTTTTGAATCTTCTAAAGAAGTTTAACATGGAGAGTTGCAGAGAGGCATCAACACCACTAGAGGTCAATCAAAGGAACTTTGAAGGAAGGATTATATTATCCTTTTACATCAAATACAAGGTTGAGAGCATATAGTGATTCAGATTGGGCAGGAAGTCAAGATGATAGAAGGTCAACACATGGATATATGATATACATAGGAGATAAACTTGTGAGTTGGTGTTCAAAGAAACAACATACAGTGGCTTTATCATCAATTGAAGCTGAGTACAAACAACTTGTGGAAGTAGCAAAAGAAGTGATATGGATGCAGACCTTGTTCAAAAGCTTGGATATTGATTAAGGTATACCTATCATACATGGAGATAATATGAGTTCATTATATCTTGCAGCAAATCCTGTATTTCATGCAAGAACAAAGCATATAGAGATACAATATCATTTCTTGAGAGAAAAGGTAATGGAGAAGGAGCTTGAAGTGGTGTACACTTCTAAAAAAAAATTAGATTGCAGATATTATGACAAAGATCTTGGATGGAGTGAAGACAAGTAGATTCAAAGAGATGGCAGGAATAAAAGAGAAGAAGATTACATGAAGAACTCAGAGGATGCTAATTAGTGATTGAGGGAGAGTTGTTGGGGCTTCACTCACTAATTATACATAAATATATGAAGATATATGAAGGAAGAAGAAAGACAAAGAGAAGTGAAGGCAAAGCACTCAGAAAACTAAGCCTAAGTGAAGGGACAAATTCACTCTTGTAATTTAGTGCAAAATTAAAGTCTAGTCTTGACATAGAATCTTAAAAATTACGAGTTTGAGTCTAGGACTATGTAGAACATATGTATATAAGTCAATTTGATTTGAAAAACATATAGAGAACTGAATTTTGTAATTCTCAAGTCAATAGAGAAAAGTCGGGTTTTTTCTGAGAGAGACATTCAGGAAGAACTACTCAGTATAGGAGAGTTTTCCATGGCTATGAGCAGAATGAGGCCAAGAAATTTTGTACACATCTTCTCTACTAGATAACACATGTTTGTGTAGAAGGATTTGATCTAATTCCTCTTGTGTGTTGAATTCTAAGTGATTTCATATCAGTGTGTAAGTTAGTTGACAGTTACAAGTTTTTTGGTGCACTTTTCCTGATCTCCTTAAGGCCAGATCTCACAGTATAGTGTAAAGTTTTTCATGAGTGATAGTTCATTTTAAAGCTACTACCTTCAGCTATAATTGCTCAAAAGATCTTTACAAAATGGGACGCGTATTCAGAGAAATGAGTCTAACAGTGAAGGTATGTCAAATCGATGAAGTCATTTTTCAGATTTCAGATATAATGCAAATGTTGAAGTGAATTCAAAAGATTTTGAAGGTATTACTTGAAAGTCTTGCTTGGTATGTTTTGCTTAACATTAGCAAGAACTTCTATTAGTAAATGATCAAAAGAATTTACAAAGATCAAGCTAATACAGATCAGATTTGAAGCTGGAAGATAAGGTGCAGTTTCTGGAAAATGAATTTTTTGGATTTCACTAAGTTTAGTGATAAAGTTTTCAACTTGAGAATGTTACTAAGCTAATGATGATTATGGAGGTGTTCTAATATCACTTTAGCTTAGTCTTGTGGTGTTTCATACATCAACAATTTTGAGTTTTTCATACTGAGTTGCTTCATCATCTTCTGAGGTATCTTGCACTTCAACTTTAGAAGAATTATCCTTAACAAGTTTTGGAAAATCTTCTTCAAGATCATAAGGTAGGTTGACCTCTCTACATGAATCTTCATACCAAGAACTATTCTCATCAAATACTACATCTCTACTCACTAGAATCCTTTGGTTGTTGGGTTGTATAATCTATAACCCTTTGATTGTTGTCATATCCAATGAAGACACACCTTTCTGCTTTGGGATCCATCTTGCCTCTAACCTGTGAAGGAACATGAGCAAAAGCAACACATCCAAAAATCTTACAATGATCCAAGCTTGTTCTTCTTCCATTCCAAGCCTCATATGGTGTCATGCTATCAAGTGATTTTGAAGGTAACCTGTTAATCAATTAAGTGGTTATTGTAGAGCTAAGAAGAACACAAGGCAGAGAAAAAGACGGGCCCCAAAATTTTTCCGATTCGGACACTTTATTTTATGTATCATAGCCATTCTGTAACATATTTTCCGATGTAAATGCACTAGAGGAGTCCTCTAGATGCATACCCATGGAGATTAGTAGCTTACCCATGTAAATTAGTAGGAAATTACTCTTTTAGTGAATAAAGTGCCGGTCTCTTGTGTGAAAGGAACATTTTTAGGGCACATGTATGTTGGAGCAAGTCTATGAAAAGCCTAAGTATTGGCTTGAGTCTCACAAAGTCTTAGAAGAAGCTTTAAAAAGAAGACTATGTCAAGTTCACTTGTGAACTACCTCTTGTAATTTTTTGAAGAGTTTACTTAATGTAAAAGTAAGAGAATCTTAAGTGCTTGAGTCCACATGATCAAAAAGGGAAAGAGGAGCCACAAATTCGTGATTTGTGGTAGGTAGAGAATCAAATCAATCATTGATTGATTGGAGAGTGATTGAGGGAAGTTAGCCTCCCAAACTCAACTATAAATAGATGGCAGTTTTAGTTGTGGTTAGAGAGACCTATGTGAAGACCTCCAAGAGCTGAGCTTTATGCCATATCAAGGTGTGATTACAAGGCACACATATGTATCAGTAAGTCATTGTATTGTACAAGCAATATACTTTCATTTTCATGATCATTTGGGTTCATATTTCCATGTTCTTGTGAAGTGTACTACTCACTGCCATTACTCTCAGTTTTCTCAGTCAAATTGCAGAGATGGTTTCTCTAAGCTTGGTGCATCATTTTTAGGAATTTAACTTGGTAAAGTTAGCTCTATAAATCTACTATATGCTCACAAATTTTCATGTCATTTCAATGTTGCAATCTTCAGTTATGTTTATTTGAAGTCAACAGGGTCTGTTCATCTTCACTTCTCTGTCAGGTACCCGACTTTTTTACTCATCTTGTCAGAGTCATTTCTCAGTGGTTACTTACCCAAATGCAATGATTTAAATCTTTTTGGATTCAATGTAATGTTTAGTATAACCATACAAATTTTCATAATCATTGGATTCCTACATTTTGAGTTATGTTCATTTTTCTGCTCACTCGTCTCAAACTGTAGTAGCCCGTGAAAATCGGGATGATGTCATCACTTGTTAAAACTCATTCTCAGTGTGTGGTTTATTATTTTTGATGAGATTACTCTTGAAAGTTAGCTCTTTAAGCTACCTAGACTTCCCCAAGAGGAATTAAGCTAATTGCTGCTGTGCTCAGAGAATTATGTAAAACACTGGACAGGTGTATGAACCAAGAATAGCAAGTTTTCACCTCTGAGCTAACTCCAACTTATCTGTTTTGATCTATCTTTTTGTGAGTGATCTTCCAAGGTACATAGGGCGTCTAATACATCCATTGGCAAGCTAAAAGGGCCCACCATATACTCTTGGAGTTCATTTTGCTGGGGTAGATCAAGGATTTTGCAACACCTCTTCATCTTCAAGCACATACCTATCCATCTCTTCATAGTGGTATCAGAGCAAGGTTGGACAACATGGCAGATGGATTTCCTTCATCAATTGAAAAATTGGACAGAGGTAACTACTCAGCTTGGTCATTAAGAATGGAAGCTTATCTCCAAGGTAGAAGTTTATATGGTTATGTGGCTGGAGATGAAGTTATGCCAAGTTTCAGGAACAAAAGTCAACCAACACAAGAAGAGCAAGAAAGATTGAGCACATGGTTCTCCAAGGATGCACTTGCAAGGTCTTATCTGCTCAACTCTATCTCAGATTTTTTGTTGCCTCACATTAGAAGTTGTAAGACATCTCAAGAAGTGTGGGATGCACTTGAAGCTTTCTTTTCTTCAAGTACCAAAGCTAGGAAGCATCAACTATGGCTGGATTTCACAACTCTCAAGAAGGCTCCCAAACAAAATGTGACTGATTTTGTCACAAAGCTCAAGGACATAGCAGATCATTTGGGAAGCATTGGAGAGGTAATAGATGAAGAGCAAATTGCAAGGCATCCCAAGCACAAGAGCACATTGACATATGTCAAATATTTCTATTGCTACTAACTTTTGTGTTCTTGTTTTGTGATATTTTTTCCAAAAAAAAAAAAAAAGAGAGAGAGAAGAAAAGCAAGAGAGAGCTTGTTCCTAGGTTTGGCTTATGGAACATGAATGAGTCATGCTTATAGGTTTGGCTTATGGAACATGAATGAGTCATGCTTATGTTGACCATCAACGAGGGCATTCATCGACAATGATAAACCAACCAATGGTCCATCACGATGAAAGGTGTACAACACGAAGATATCCGCATCGACTGACCTTTCCTTATGGTAAGAATCTCCTACTTGGGCCACATTATAACCATGATAAAGTAGGAAACCTCTTCATTAGCATACCCTTGAGCACTTAGCTCAAAACCCCAAATTTTTGCACCATACTTCTTCCAATGCATTTTCCAAGTAAGCATGCATAGGGCTACATTACAAGGCCGTGCACAAGGCACATACTTTTTTCAACCCATGCACTAACACACTTACCCATCATTCACTATGGGTTATGAGTACTTGGCATGACTACTCTGAACATCATCTTTAGAAGAGCTAGAGGACATCCTGGGGGCAACATCAATACCTAGGAAGCAATTCGAAGCTAGCAGTTGCTCCAACTCAATCTTGATAACCTCTAATTTTGAACAACTCACAATCTTTGAAAGCTCACAACGACACATTCATGCGGAATCCACGAAAGAAGCACATACCAAGGGACTACGACTTGCAAAGGCTTGCAGTGACAAATGACAAATGTTGCCAAATTTGGAAGATAGATGGCTCTTGTTCATACAGAATGGATACTACCTCTCAAAGCACTACATGGAACAACCACTACAACAAGGGTCTGTCAGGGACGACAGACTCGAGAGGGGGGGGAGTGTTGGAACTCAAGGTCAAGCACAAGCATGGAAGCACATCAGAAAGGTGGACACACACAAGAAGAAGGAGCAATTAGGGAGCTCCATGAAGTACATGTCAACTCTTCAGAAGAATCCCCTACAAAAATAGTGATTTCCATCACTAAAACCATTGTAAATACCATTTTCTATTTTTGTAGCTCCATTTTGTGCAAGCCAAGGAGTCCTCGAGCTTGAGGAGCATTAGAAGTATCATCCTACCAATTTTCATAATTTTTAGACTCCCTTTGAGCCTTCAAATAAGCCCTGGAACCTAATTTTTAACTAGGCCGGACACTAGGTCTGGACAGGGCCAAAACTAGTCCAAAAACTATAAAAAGAGCTTGAGAGCTCATTTTTGAGGTTAGCTTCTTGTAGATTTCAGTTTTGTAATAGATTTCTTTTGTAATCAAAGCCCTTCCATTGTTCCTCTCTTTGATCTTACCGTGTGCGTGTGTGTGTATGTGTGTGCATGCTTGTGTGCTTTCACTCACACACTTGTGCCTTCACTTGCTCGTGGTCTTCATACCGGTCCTCACGTCTCCGCGGATTGACAAGTAAAGGAGGTGGTGCTTACGCTTGAGCTACACTTTGACACTGGTCATATGCTAATTTTGCAGAGGATGTTTTGGCAAAATTTTTCCAGATTTCTGGTTTAGTCAACTATACAGTGGTCGATTTACTCCTTGATACACTTATTTGTTGGTGTTTGGACTCTTCTAACTCCATTATCATTCTATTCAGTTCTCTACGATCATGGCATCAGAGGTCTCAGGCACATCCGGTGGATCAGGGTCTAGTGCTAGTGTTTCGAACAGGAGCTATAACTTGCAGGGCAAAGACCATTTTGAGATCCGAAAATTTGATGGCACAAACTTTGCTCTATGCAAGAATCAGATTAAAGATGTGCTGATTCAAAGGAGGCAATGGAAGCTAGTAAATGGGATTTCAAAGAATCCTGCTGACATGGATGAAGATGATTGGGATGAGTTAGATGAAATGGCCAGGTCTACCATTCGCTTGCACCTAGCAGATAATGTTTACTTTACAGTACTAGACTGCGAAAGTGCAAAGGAGCTTTGGAAGAAGTTATGCAATACATATGAAAAAGAGACGGCATCAAATAAAGTGTATCTGATGAGAAAATTATATGACCTTTGTATGAAGGACATAGATAGTGTTGCTGCTCATCTAAATGAGTTTGATGCTATATTCTCCTAGTTACAGGCTCAGAAAATGGGTATGGATAATGAAATGAAAGCAGTATTGCTGTTATGCACCCTGCCATCATCATGGGATACGTTTTGCACAACTGTTAGCAACAGTGCACCTGGTGGTAAACTCGTCTATGATGACATATGTGGAGCACTCTTGAGTGAGGAGATTCATAGAAAATCTATGGTTGGCACTCAGAGTAGAGATGCATATAACGTTCGTGATTCTTACCAAGGAAAGAATCAACAACGTGGCAGGAGCAAGAACAAGGAAAAGAATGGTCTACGGAATAAGAGTAGAAGTAAATCAAGGAAGAGGGATATCGAATGCCATTATTGTCATAAGAAAGGACACATGAAGAAAGACTACTATGCATTAAAGAATGCTAAAGGTAAAGGACAGAATGTTGATGGGCATGTTAAACAGTTACTTGCACCATCTACTTCGACTGTGAAGATTGAAGAAATTAGTGCTATTTCTGATGATGCTGATGTGTTGATACTTGATAGTACTGTGCCATCTGAGGCACTTATGGCTGATTCTCCTTCCCACACTTGGCTGCTAGATTCTGGTGCTTCTTTCCATGTGACACCACATAGATAATGGTTCTCTAATTATGCAACAAAGTCTCTTGGTACCGTGAGACTTGGTGACTCTTACCAGTGTGATGTTGTGGGGATTGGAGATGTGGTAGTGCAGTTCATTGATGGTTCAAAATTTACTATGCATAATGTACGCCATGTACCTCAGTTATCACGTAGTTTGATGTCAGTTGGTCAACTTGATGACCTTGGTTACAAGGTGGGCTTCTATGCTCAGTCCTTTCATATATATCAAAGGGCAATATGGTTATTGCAAAAGGAAGCAAAGTTGGCTCACTTTATCCTTTATTTGTATCATAGAAAGAACACTTGTTAGCTGTTACTGAACAGCCTATGGCTTGTATTTGGCATGGTTGTTTGGGCCATATATGTCGTAGTGGAATGGAAAACCTTTCTTGTTCTGGCTACTTACCTGTGTTATCTTTCTCTGATTTTTCATTTTGTGAGCATTGTCAATATGGAAAGCAAACCAGAAATGTGCATAGAACGCACATTGACTCTTCAATTCAGCCTTTAGATCTCGTTCATACAGATGTGTGTGGTCCTATGCCCACTAGGTCCTTAGGTGGTTCTCTTTACTTTGTCACTTTCATAGATGATGCTACTAGAAAATTCTAGGTATATCCTATCAAATCAAAGGATGATGTATTCCCTACTTTCAAAAAATGGCTTGCTTCAGTTGAGACTAAAAAAGGAACTAAGCTTAAGGCCTTATGTTCAGATAATGGGGGTGAGTATACCTCACATGAATTCAGCCTTTTCTGTCAGTCTAGAGGGATTCGTAGAGAGTTTATAGCTCCTTATACCCCAGTACAGAATGGTGTAGCTGAGAGGATGAATAGAACTATTCAAGATAGAGTAGTTTCTATGTTGCATCATGCAAACCTCTCACAAGGTTTTTGGGCAAAAGCAGTATTGACTGCAGTTCATGTGATTAACCTTTCACCTAGTACTGCCAAAGGTCTGAAAGTGGCACAAGAGTTATGGACAGGGAAACCACCATATTATGATCATCTTCGAGTTTTTGGGTGTGAAGCATATGTTCATATACCCAAGAATCTTAGACAAAAGTTGGACCATAAGTCAAAGAAATGCATTTTTCTTGGATATGGTCGAGAAGGACAATTTGGATATCGCTTATGGGGTCCTGAGACACGGTCAGTGATCAGAAGTAGTGATGTGATTTTTAATGAGTCTAAGATGCATAAACAACCCATTAAGGAGGTTGAAGTGAGAAGAGTGGTGTTTGAGGATACTAGTCCTCCGGTTAGCATGCATAAAAATGCTGCACATAGGGATGTTCAAGAGAATGTCACTTCAGATCAGTCTGCACATGTTCCTGTTCAGCAACCATTGAGAGTTCTGCACGTGTCTCATATCCACCTGATAGATATGTTCCAGGTTTAGATTTTGTTATGCTAACAGATGTCGGTGAGCCTTCTTGCTACAAAGAGACTATGCAGACAGAGGATCATGTCAAGTGGGAGCGTGCCATGAAGAGTGAGTTGGATTCTATTCACAAGAATGGTACTTGGGACTTAGTACCTTTGCCAAAGGGCAGGAAAGCTTTACCATGTAAATGGGTATATAAGCTGAAATTCACATCAGATAGTGCTTCTCCAAAATATAAAGCACGACTTGTTGCAAAGGGTTTTAAGCAACAACATGGTGTTGATTTTGAGGAAATCTTCTCTCCAATGGTCAAGATGACTACTTTGCGCATGTTGCTTGGATTCGTTGCAATGGAGGACTTAGAGCTAGTCCAAATGGATGTGAAAACAGCTTTCTTGCATGGAGATCTTACAGATGAGATCTATATGGAACAACCAGAGGGTTATGTAGTTCCTGGCAAGGAAAGTCTAGTTTGTAAGCTCAAGAAGAGCTTGTATGGACTTAAACAGTCTCCTAGACAATGGTACCAAAAGTTTGATGCTTTTATGAAGTCCTAAGGCTATTCTAGGAGCAATGAGGATCATTGTCTCTACACAAAGAGATGTTCTGATGGCAACTTGATATGCTTGATACTTTACGTCGATGATATGTTGATTGTTGGGAAGTCCTCTTATGATTTGTCAATTCTCAAAAAGAAGTTGAGTCAGACATTTGATATGAAGGATTTGGGGGATGCCAAACATATTCTTGGCATGCGCATTACTCGTGATAGGAGTAAAAGATGCATATAGTACATATCCAAAGTACACCGATTCAATATGCAGGGTGGAAAGGCACAGAGTACACCTTTACCCACATATGTGAAATTGAGCAAGGATGACTGCCCCAAATTAGATGAGGAAAAGGAATTCATGACCAAAATTCCCTATCAGTCTGCTCTTGGTAGTCTCATGTATGCTATGGTAGCTACGAGACCAGACATTGCATTTGCAGTGGGAGTTGTGAGCAGATATATGTCTAATCCTGGCAAGAAACATTGGGAAGCGGTCAAAATGATTTTGAGATATCTGAGTGGCACTAAGGACAAGTGTCTATGCTTAGGTAGAGGGAAAGCATCCATTATTGGTTACACAGATTCTGACTATGCTGGTTGTGTAGACAATCGTAAGTCTACATCAGGGTACATTTTTCATTTTGCTGGAGGTGCTATCTCTTGGAAATCTCGTCTTCAAGAATGTACAACTGTTTCCACCACAGAAGCAGTGTATGTTGCAGCAAGTGAGGCATGTAAGGAAGCATTGTGGCTTTCTCGTCTTGCTTGTGATATGGGTTTACCTCAGCATGTACCTCACTTGCTCAGTAATAGTCAGAGTGCCATTGCTTTGGCTAAGAATCCGATCTATCATGCAAAGACCAAAGCACATTGAGGTGAGGTATCACTTCATTAGAGATTGCTTAGCCACTGAGAGCATTATTCTTGAGAAGGTTCACACTCGAGATAATGTTGTAGATGCTTTGACTAAAGCTCTACCATAGGATAGCTTTCGACACTGTTGTCAATTGATGGGGGTTACTTGATTCTTGATATTACGCAGTCACTTGTATACTGTGTAACATGCCCATCAGGTGGGAGGTATAGTTTGTATACTTACACTCAGGTATTCTTTATCATTCTTTACTTTTTCCCTCATAGTTACTCTGGCCATATTGGCCTTTAGTGGGAGATTGTTACCATTAGTGTCCATGTGAAAGGCCAAATGGCCACCGGACACTTCTTTGTATATGTTCTTTAATAAAACATATAGTGGCCTGGTCAGTCACAAACTGTAAGTTCGACCGCATTTGTAAGACCTAAGAAGTCTGTCTTCGTGCTCCCTGGGTACTGTGTTTTCTACGTATTCTACAGCCTCTGTGCGGAGTACTGTGTGCGGCCTTAGGAGCTCGGTTTTCTACTCCGAACATATCGTCGTGGAGCTCTCGAGAAGGAGAGCGCACTGTGGTGCATCACCATTGAAATACTTCAAGTTCATGCTTGAACTATCTTCATTGATGGAACACCTTGGGCCGCTTAGCTCTAGGTCGATTTGTTCTTCGTCATGTCCATGCTTTTCTTCTTCATAGTCCTGCATACAATCATACTTCTTATACCAAGGGAGTAGCTCATCAAATGCTACATCCCTTGATATCCTCAAGTCCTTTGTGTTTGGGTTGAAGCACCTGTAACCTTTATGATCATTTGAATATCCTAGAAACACACACTTTTTTGCCTTTGGTTGTAGCTTGTGCCTCAATTCACTTTGCACATGTACATAACAAGTACATCCAAATATCTTCAAGTGGGAAAGATCAGGTTTCTTACAATAATAGGCTTGATATGGTGTCAAGCCATGGATCCCTGAGGTAGGAGCCCTATTCATTAGATACACGGCGGTATTTGCTGCATCACTCCAAAACATGTTAGGTACATTCATCTCATTAAGCATTGCTCTAGCGATCTCGGAAATGTATCTATTCTTTCTCTCTGCTACTCCATTTTGTTGGGGTGTGTACCTGCATGTTACTTTCCTCTTGATGCCTTGATCCATTAAAAAATCAGAAAACTCATTGGAGAAATATTCTCCCCCTCCATCGGACCTTAGCTTCTTGATATATGTACCTGTTTCCTTCTCTACCATTGCCTTGAATGTTGTGAAACATGTAAACACATCTAATTTGTTTTTTTTATGAAATAAACCCAAACCATCCTTGTGCAATCATCTATAAAAGTGACAAAGTACTTGTTACCTCCAATGGATTGCTCTTTGGTTGGCCCCCACACATCTGTATGTATCAACTCCAATGGATCTTGGCTTATGTAGCCACTCTTCTTGAATGGAAGTCTCGCTTGCTTCCCTAGTTGACAAGATTCAGATAAATGCTTCATACCTTGTCCTTGGAAGTTGGGAAGACCTTCAACCAGCCTCTTGAATTGCATTTCCTTCATTCTTTGTATGTTGATGTGACCTATCCTCTTGTGCCACAAGTCCAACTCCGAAATCCTCTTGTTTCCATATGTGAGGTAGCATGTTGAGTGGAATGAGAATTTACCTCCAAAGTGAAGAGTCTCCCTTGCTTCTTTCCTCTTGCTATGACCTTGTAACCTTGCTTAGGGTTCTCCACAAAGCATCCACCTTTGTTGAACCTTACTTGATAGCCTCTTTCAACCATTTTCCCAACGGACACCAAGTTCTTTGTGATGGTAGGTACATGCAAGATATCCTTGAGACATCTTCCTTCCTCCTTGTCATCCAAAGCTACATCTCCAACATGGGAGATCTCATGGGCTGTATCATCACCTGTTTCTACATGTCCTTTACCTTTGGGAACATGCAGATTAGTAAACCAAGAAGCATTGCAACTCATATGGTTGCTACATCCACTATCAATATACCAAGTGTTATCTACTTTGCTTGAATTCCCATTCATGTGCATCATCAAGAGATTGTCATTTTCTGAACTTGTGGAAGCGTAGTTACCTTGGCCTTTGTATGAAGATCCTTGATTATAGCTCCTTTGGTTTCCTCCTTGGTAGCAATCTCTAGCATAGTGGCCAAACTTGCCACATATGTAACATCCTTCGCCATCTTGATTCCTGTTTTGTTGATGTCGTCCTCCTCTTCCTCTTGTTCTTCCTCTCCCTCTTTGTGATGAGGTGCCTTGGTCATGTCCTTGATTGCTTGAGTGGCCTTGCCTTCCTCCAAACCTTCCTTTGCCCCTTCCTTGTCCTTGTCTTCCTTTGCCCCTTTGATTACCTGCATAGAAAACTTGTGCATCCTTGCTTTTAGTTGAACTTCCACCTATGTTCATTTCTTCGGTGACCATGAGAGCAACCAATTGCTCAAAATTGGGAAGATTAGCCCTTACATAAACTGAAGTGGCAAAGGGTTTCCACTTCTCATCAACTCTCAAACCATTGAGAGTATAAGCCACAAGATCGTCATCGTCTACGTGGCTTCCAATGGATCCCTATGCATCTGATAACTCCTTGACCTTAAGTATGTAGTCACTTATGCTACTCCCTGAGCTCTTCCTCAGGTTGTTGAGCTCATTCTTGAGTTGGATCTTCCTTGCTTTGGTTCTTGTTGAATAAAGCCTTTCAAGTGTCTCCCATACCTTCATGCTTGAATCCATGTCTTGGATATGGCTGATCATGCTATTGCTAATGTGTTGGGAAAGAATAAAGATAACCCTCTTGTCTCTTTCATTCCATTCCCTAAAGGCCCTTCTCTGTTCATTGGTTGGATTCTCATCCAATCTAGGTCTTGGTTCACTTCCACTAATCAACCCCCTAAGGCCCTTGCCCATAAGATAGTTGGAGACCCTAAATCTCCATGGTTGATAGTTCCCTTTGTCTAGCTTTTCAATTTGAGTGTTGAAGTCTCCCATATCTAGTCTTTGATACTTGACCTAGCCCTTGGCTAATGCTCCAATGTGTGTAAAATGAAAATGAGGCTCTGAGGTTACCTCAATCCAAAGCTTTCGTTAGATGGACACCTTGTGCTCTTGAAACTTTGAGTAGAATAGCTCCCCCTTGATGTGAGCTACCTCCAAGAAGCTTTTGTTGATGCAAATCTTCAACCACCAACTCCAAGAGGTCTTCTTGTGTGTATGTGATACCTCCAAGATGCCCAAATGCTCTGATACCACTGATGGGGGAAGTATCTCAACCCCTAAGCAACGACGAAGCGTGAATGACCTCCACAGGTATCCTTCTTTGACCTTTGCACACCAACAATGATCTTACTCAGAGCTTATGCAGACAACTCCAGTGAGCTTTTGTAGACCTGTAGTAGACACCAAGGGCTTTCCAAAAAATCAAATTTCACTTCAAATGAATGCTTACACAAAGAGAAACAATGTCTACAACATGCGCTAGTTGAATGCTCACAACTGCTAGTCAAGCAGAGACCTCACTTCACTCCAGCAAGCTTTTCTCAGAGATTATACATAGAATACTTGGGTCAAATTTAGAACACATTAATAGCTACCCAATGACACCAAAATCATAGCAAATGGATAAATAGAGAAGGAGAACCAGCCCTTACAACAGAGAGCAAAATATTTCCAATAGAGCCTACACATAGAGAGAGATATCAATCACACAACTTCACTAAAATGGATGTTGCTCCCAGACTACTCAGAGAATGCTCCAGACAATTGATGAGCATAAAATAGACTCTAATAGCTATCCAATGAGACAAGAATTACATCAAATGGATACAATATGAGGGAGAAACAATGCGAACCACTCAGGGGTAGAGAGTTTCAACACCGCCTGCGCACACACATAGATATGCCTACTAAAAGAAAACAAACAAGCAAGCAAGGGGCTTGCTTATCACAACTCCAGCACTTAGTGCTTACTTTACATGAGCTAAAACTCCAAGAAGATGGCCCAAAAGAAGTCGGGATACATGCTCCTTTTATAGTGAGAAGTGTGCCCCTAAAATCTAGGAACTACCTTTCCAAATCAGCCTCCTAACTTGGAGGACTTAGTTGAGATGACTTGGGGAGTGGTTGAGTGACTTTTCTTGATGGAATCTCGTGGCTTTTGGCTTCCTTTGATTGCTCCACATGTCCATAAAAGATTCCCCACGAATTTGTAGCTTGAAGCTTGACTTTTAACATGGAAGACCCTTCATGAGACAGCTGAGGGTAGTGCAAGATTGGGGAAAAGATGCGGTATACTTACAACATGAAGGAACCACGACCAGAATAAATCTCCACACATACACATATCAAGATGTTCCCCCCTTGCAATGGAATTTGAATCATAAGGAGGAGGACGAGCAATCGATTCACAGTATAGGTTCAAGTGACCAATCATGGATGAACGAAGACACTCATCTATGGATATGCCAGACCGCAAAAAAGGAAGAGGAAAGAAAGAAAGGATGGCAGCAAAGACAAGGAGTCGCTAGGTCTGTACAAGATCCAGCTTACATGCCTCAAATATTCCTAGATGAAGAATTCGAACCCCATGGTTGGAAAGAAGGATATGACGTAAGCCTATACGTGGTAGTTCTTCAAGAGGCTGAAGAAGGAGAAGTAATTGAAAAAGAATGGAAGGAGGATTATGAGAGCATTGAAATGGAGCATGAACTAATGGAGACAGAAGTGGAAATCAAAGAGTAAGTGTCATAACCAATGAATTAAATCAAGAAATGACAAGAGAAGAAGAGCATGGGCTAGATAAAGAGAAAGAAGATGGAGAAAACAAGCCTCAAGATCAATTCAAAGTGCCTACTCACTTCAAAAAATATGAAGTAGAAGAGAGGAAAATAGCTATTCAAATGCCAAAAAGAAAAGCACAACCAAGAATAGCATATGACAACAAAGAACAGACCAAGAAAATAGTAGTAACCTTGGAGGAAGGAGAAGAGAGATGTACCTTTATAGGACAAGATGTCTCAATGGAAGAAGAACAAGAGTTAATACGACTCATACGAGAATATAGGGATGTCTTCGCTTGGACATATAAGGATTTAAAAGGAGTAGATCCTTCTATTTGTGCCCATAGAATCCCTATGACATCTAAAGCCAAACCTTCCAAACAAAGACCATACACTTATAACGACGTTTACTCAGCAAAAATTAAGGAAGAGATAGATAAGTTGTTAGATGTTGGGTTCATATATGAGTTTGAACACACAGAATGGGTATCACCTTTGGTGGTCGTGCTAAAAAAGAATGGCAAGTTAAGGGTATGCATTAATTTGAAAAAAGTAAATGCTGCCACCATAAGAGATAGTTACCCATTACCCATCACTGATCATCTTTTGGAAAGAGTGGTAGGCAAGGAAGTTTATAGTTTTCTAGATGGCTTTTTAGGGTATAATCAGGTAGCGATTGCTCTTGACGACCAACATAAAATAGCCTTTGCAACTGAATGGGGAATATACACCTTTAGGGTTATGCCTTTTGGTCTAACCAATCCCCCAGCCACTTTCCAAAGATTGATGTGCCATGTATTCAAGGAGTTCTTGAGAAAGAGCATGGAGGTATACGTGGATGATTTATGCACTTATTCAGCTATACAATCAAAACATATCCCCGAACTAGGAAAGATTTTTGACAAATGTTGACAATATAGAGTATGCCTCAATCCAGAAAAGTGTGTCTTCATGGTTAGACAAGGAAAGATATTAGGACACATTGTCTCTAAAAATGGAATTTCCACAGATGAAGACAAAATTCAAAGTGATTCTGGATTTGTCGAGACCGAAGATTGCTAAAGAAGTGCAAGCATTTATGGGACACTGCGGATACTACTGTAGATTTATACACATGTATGTCATAATTGCTAGACCTCTTTATGCATTATTGTCTTAGTTTAATTGGACACAAGAATGTGAAAAGGCCTTTAACGAATTAAAGAGTCGATTGAGTTCAGCACCAATCCTTCGAGTACCTAATTGGAACAAACCATTTCACATTCACATAGATCCTTCCAAGTTTACCATTGGTTGCATCTTAGCTCAACCCGCGGATACAGGGAAGTTAGACCACCCTATAGCCTATGCGAGTAGACAATTGAATCAAGTGGAGCGCAATTATACCACGACTGAGAGAGAGGGTTTAGGGATGGTGTACACAATAAGCCTTGTAATACGGGACGACTAGTACGATGGTTTCTATTGTTGCTGGAATTTGATTTTGAAGTAGTAGTCAAGAAAGGGAATACGCACATTAGAGCAGATCACTTATCGTGAATGACACATGGAGAACCCCCCATAGGAGTACCGGATGATCTGCCAGACACTTACCTTTTTAATCTCAAAGTATCCATATCATTGCTGGAAGTTTATATCACCAAGACTCAACTGGATTACTCATGAGATGCATGGAAGAAGAGGAACAAGAAATGTGGCTTCACAAAGCACATTTAAATCAATGGAAAACTCATTTAAACGCGAACAGAACATGGCAAACACTGAAGAGATTAGGCATATATTGGCCAACCATGCAGAGGGATACACATAACTATGTATCAGCCTGCCCAACTTGTCAAGAACGAAATCGATAAGAGAACTCTACTCTATGCTACTCCACAATAGCACCAAGATGGAGCATGCTTGTGGTAAAATTCTTGAAGACCCAAGAGTACCCAGAAGGAGCTACTCTAGCAAGGAAACGTGCACTCATAAAACAAAGCAAGGACTATGTTCTTATAGGAAAACATCTCTTCAAGCGAGGAAGAGACAATCAACGAGTATCTTGCTGTTTTAGAGATGGGAGTTGCAGGAGGACATTTTTCTACAGATAAAAGTGCAAAAATGATTCTCTTTACACGAATGTGGTGGCCAACTCTACACCAAGATGCAGCCACATATGTTCAACGATGTGATAACTGCCAACGAATAAAATATCCAATTAGAAGAGATGAAATGCCGCTGAAACCCATGATTAGTGCCAGAGCCTTTACTAAATGGGGAATAGACTTCATAGGACCTATTAGTCCAGCAGCTAAAGGATCCCATGCCGAGTACATAATCGTAGCCACAGACTATTTGACCAAATGGGTTGAAGCCAAAGCAACCAAGAAAAATGATGCAAGGACTACGGCCAAGTTTCTCTTTGAGAATGTATTCACTAGATTTGGATTGCCTATAGAAATTGTGAGTGATAGAGGCACACACTTTGTGAATGAAGTGATAGAAGCTCTACTGAATGAATTCTTAGTAATTCATAAGAAATCAGCCGCATATCACCCACAAGCCAATGGATAAGCCAAAAGTTCAAACAAAATCTTGTGTACAGTCCTCACTAAAATTGTTAACAATGGTAGATCTGATTGGGATAAACAATTACATCAAGCTTTATGGGCATTTTGCCTACAAAACAGCCATAGGAACTACACCTTTTAACTTAGTGTACGGACATAACGCTATCTTGCCAATTGACTTCTTAGTACCCACTCTTAGAGTAGCAACAACTTACTAGTGGACTGGACATGAATTATCAGCTCAATTGGATCAAATAGAAAAGTTACATGAAACAAGGTTACAAGCGGTAGCAGGGATTTATGCTGCTAAAAGGCAACAGAAGGCATATTTTGATGCTCATATTAAAGATAAAAACTTGAAGGAAGGAGATTTAGTTTTGGTCTATACTTTGAAGCAACATGCAAAGAAACTACAAAAAAGAGGATATGGCCCATTGATCATCAATCGTATATCTACCAGCGGAGCCATCAGCTTAGCAACCCTAGATGGAGAAGTATTGCCAAACTATATCAGTGGTTGCCAAGTAAAAAAATATTTAGAGCCATTAACACAAGAGATAATGTCACAACTAATAATGGGTAAAAATAGGCGCAAAGAGGAAGAAAGAATACGAGAAGAAGCTAGACAAGAAGCGCTAGAACGAATCAGGAAACGAAAGGAGTGGATGAGAGAGAGAGATGAGAGATATCGACAAGGAGAGGAACTCATCCCAATGGCTAACTTTAGAGCCACTTAAAACCTAGGACAACAAATAAAGCAACCTTATTTGAATTTGGGGACTGGAACAGAAGAGTACCACTTAGTGGATGCTCTCATTGACACAGGAGCAGCCATAAAAGGCCTATTCACAAAATTTGGGAATTATTCAAGTCCCATTTATAATACTAGTGATGGTATTAACTTATAATTTCTATGTTAGATTCTTCTTACAAAGATCAAGTCATGAATACATCTTCTTTTTGTTAAAATGTTTTAAGTTTTCAATAGACAAAAAATAATATTAGTTGATGAGCTTCTTTAAAAAAACACCAAGGAGAATATGAATAAACAAAGAAAAGCATTCAGCCTTGAATTTTTTCAAAATATGAAGTCTGTTATTATCCAATTCAATAACAATAGGTCAATTATACATTATTTGATATATCAATAAATGCTCATAAAGTAAATATCCCAAAATATGATGTTATAAAAATCAATAAATTGATTTAAATTTAATTATATAACAAATTTATCCTAATATGAATTTAGAGCTTACAATTTAATATAAACAATAAATATATTCAATTTGGTCCCAAGTCACTTGTTCAGGTGGTTGGGCCACTCGCCTCTTGAGGCGGGGACGGGGGTTCAACCCCCATCAGCACATGTAAGGAACATGTTTAACATGAAAAGTTGTATCTTGTTGCTGATGTGCCACCGTTTGTCCTTCTTCGTGATAGTTGTGATCGCAATTTAACCCAGCTATGTAAACCCCTATTCTTGTGGGATAAGGTGGGTCCCACAGATACTATGCCCTTCCTTACATAGTTGCAATTTCAAAGTTAAAGCCCGGAGGAGTACGCCTCGGCTGAACCTCCATTTAAAAAAAAAGCAACCACATGAATTTAGATCTAATTTAACAATACTTAATAATATGCAATTTGACATACTAATAATTGTTCATTTAGGTGAATGATATGAAAATTATGTCAATACTATGTTGTTTAAAAACTGAAAAGATTGTTTCATATAATTTTATAATAAATCTATCATACTAATTTAGAGCTTTGAAAAACAATCGAATTCAGTAATAACTCAAATATATGCAATTTAGGCTACCAATAAATATATATTGTTCAAGTACATAATATGTTTCTCTATCACAAGGTCTCTGATTTACAATTGTATTGCATGTATAAGAACGTCTATTCTTTGAGCAAATCCATCCATAAAGACAAGGAATCATTGTTTTGGATAAAAGGTTTTCCAACTCCTCCGATGATTGCCTCCACAGCTTCGGTAGAATTACATAAGTGCCTTTCATATTCCAAATCACATGATATAATGAATCATAAAAAATATTGTATTATTTCCATCCAAATGTGGAAAAATTTTCCAAATTGTGTCCAAGTTTTTATGATGCACAAACTTATATCCGATACGGATATCAGTTTTTTGGCATGCACCCTGACCTGCTATAATCTGAAATCTTTGATGGTGTTTTGGAAAACATATTGCAAGTGTTCTTTGAGCTATCGACACTCTTTCTGTGGTCCAAATCCACACTTCAAAAAGATCCATAAAAAAATCCAAGAAATATAATGCATCCTTGCAAACGTAATGTGCAATTCTTGTGTTCTCTTCAATAAAATTCATATGGTTTTGCAAAGATTCAAGTAATAGATCACCCCTTTCCTTATCAATTGTCTTGAGAAAAATGCCATTCATTTCCAGTATCAATACCCTTCTTTCATCTCTTGGGAATGAAGAAAATCCTTGCTTTCTTGATGAAGATTCATACATGTGTGAAGATCAGCAAGACATCAATTCCAATATTGTGTTTTCTTTGTAGTTTATATGCAAATCAGCATTTTGTTTTGCAAAAAAAAATTGAAGTTAATTAGATTTATATAAAAATCCATTAAATTGTTTTACATTCTATATTACTTCATAATTTACAGTAATTAAAGATATGTTTAATTAAGCAATTATCATTTCTCTCAATATTCAAGACTTATAGTGAATTAAAATTGATAATACATAAGAAAATATAAGAAAATTGATTTAAATGCATGATTTTATATTCATGGGATTCCAATTTCCTTTTATAGTTTTTCTTACAATCAATATAATCAAAAGTAGACTAAGCCTAGAAAAAACTTCATATATATATATATATATATATATATATATATATATATATATATATATATATATATATATATATATATATATATATATATATATATATATATATATATATATATATATATATATATATATATATGTATATATATATATACGTGTGTGTATATATGCACATATATACACGTATATATATATACATACATACATACATACATACATATATATATATATATATATATATATATATATATATATATATATATATATATATATATATATATATATATATATATATATATATATGTGTGTGTGTGTGTGTGTGTGTGTGTGTGGGTGTGTGTGTGTGTGTGTGTGTGTGTTTATTTGTGAAGAAAAACAATCTTTCATGAAACAAGGAAACTAACATTTAAAAAATGGGTTATCTTCAAACCAATCAAAAGATCTTGAGATAAATTTAATAATCCACCTTGCCGTCAACGTTTTTCTTTATCATGCAAAAGAAAAATTTTATAAAATATTTGATTGTAGATATTAAAAAAAACATAAATATTGTATGAAGAATTTCTTTACCTATTAAATTAAGGTATGCCTTTTGTAACCTTTTTATGTATGCTTTTGCTGCAACTCCACTTATGAAACGACTTTGTCGATAGCCCAACCTTGTAGCATACACTATTGCATGATTTTCTCTCATGCTTTTATTTTTGTAGCACATTTGTGACAATTTTAGCTGCTCTTTATTCAAAAGTGGAACACCAAATGTTGAAGCTATTGTTGCTAGATCTCCCTTTTCGATTTCCTTGCAATTCAATGGAACCTCTAGCTTTGTCAATGCTATTGTTGTATGTTCCTTTTCAATTTTGTTGCAAATCAATGGAACATCTAGCTTTTTCTCACTATTATTATGTACTTCATAGTCATCAAAAGAAGATACTCTCAAGTTATTTGAATGATCATTTGAATGATCATTTGGTTCACTCAAGGTATCATGGTCTAACATAGACGATGAATTCTCCATTGCAAGTTGAAACATAGGAAATATAAGATGTTCTTTGATGATATGTGGTTGTCTGATTTGATTGAGCAAAATATCATCTCTTTGGATGAAGATCAAAACATAGGATAGAAGATCATTCGGTACTGAATGATCATGTCTTGCTTGATAAGGGGTAGTGTCAATGCAATTTTCTATTGGGATAGAACCTTTGAAGAAACTATCATTAATGATAAGTTGATCTGGTTTATATATTTCTTCAATGTGATCCATATAATAATCTTCTTGACTCCTCACCTTAAAAAAAGAATATCTTTTTTTTTTGTATGTTTCTCAATGAATCTCACATTGTTCAAAATATTATTTTTAAATGTGGATGAACAAACACCAACATGAAAGTGTTGAAGAATAGAATCATAAAATTCAAAACATCTCCCTCTTATAAATATTCTTTGGTCATCAATATTTGAATGATTTTTGACATAATCTTTCTCTGATCTGTTCCATCTTATATCTTTGTTGAACAAAAGGGCATTTAGATCGAGAAAGAGAAAATTGTTTCTTATATGAAGTGGATGATAGATATTCTCTGCATATATCAAACAATGAGGATAATAAATACACAATAACTAAAAAGAATGCTTTAAGATAACTTATTGATATATCTTCAATAAATGAGTTATAATATGAATAAAATAATCATAATATTAGACAATATACCTGGTAAAATCCAAAAAGGCCTAGCATGTTGTTTCTCCATAACATTAGATAGCTTATCTCGTGTTTGAAAAGAGCTTTGCTCATGTAGAGTACTTGTTTCATCCTCGAAATGGCCAATAAGCTTTCCAATACCATCATCACTTATGAAATGTTTATTTTTGTTAACATCTATAATAAAAAGAAATCCAAAAGATATATATGAATAATCAATACAATATGCAGACATATCAATACTTATTTTCTCAATTAATTTCTCTTTATGATAAAAATCTATCCATTAATTTCTCTATCTATCTATTAATTTCTCTTTCTAAGCACTTATAATTAATTTCTCTATGCATCTACGTCAAACAATAAGCTTTCGATTTTAAAAACCGCACACTCACAGTTCAATATTTGCATCTTAACCATACATTTTGAAATTGTATTTAATCAAATGCATCATAATTTTAAAAACAATATGTTTCAGATTTTTTCAAACAAAAGAGTCATAAATCATGCATATCAATTTAAAAATTATAACATATGAATCTATGCATCATTGACAATAATTTTTAAATTACTCGAATAGACAAGAGATGTCTAATTTTAACTCACAAGCATATGATATTAACAATAAATAAAACGATTTAAATATAATCAATTCACATCACTTTATTCAACAAGCTAATATATTCAAAATAAAAATCTATTGTTCAAGAAATGCAATCATCACTAGCATATAAAGAAAAATATACTTTGAAAATTATGGTATTTATTACATTACATGGAATCAATATTTTCTCAAGCTGCTTTTTATTCTCATACATTTGAAGTACCTGTAGTATCTTCATCCATTGTAACAATATGTTCATCGGTTTCTGTATCATCCTGATTACTTTCTGATTCTTCTCCAATAGGTTGTACATCAATCTCAGCATCAACATTCTCGAACACATTTGTATTATCTGTATCTTGATTCTTGATATCTGTATCTTGATTACTGATATCACACCATTGATGCAAAGAAGGGTCATTCTCAAAAACTGAAGAGCAAATTGATTCTAATTGTTTTTCTTCAACGTCTAAACATATACCAAAACATATGCGTTTTTTAGATAAACTTCTTTGAAGAACAACTCCTCGACAATACAACGCTATAACATAGCTGTCTTCACGAGCAAAACTGTTGATGAAATCATCAATGAAATTTTTTTCTATGAATTCATCCAGGCCTTTATGAGCAAAAATATTTAGATTTTCTTGATCTATTCTATCAATCATCTAATAATTATCCTCTTTGCTAATGTACATAAGCACTATTGCAAAATCCATCTCTCCTTTGATGGAAGGATTACTACTCTGAGTGGCTCCAATTTTGAAAGTCATTTTTGTAGCTGTATGTTGAACTCCTTCCACAAGCATATGGACATAGAGGAAATCAATAAAAGATACTAGAACATATTCTGTCTCGGAGTTCATCCCGTTGAGTGCAAAAATCAATCTAGAGAAGAATGTTGCTGAAATGCATTCCCGACTATGTATGAAATCTTTAACATTTTTGCCAATATCCAGAGCATCTTTCATTGCTCTATCTTCCGGAGGTGGCAAGAGCTTTATTCATTAGAAATACCCATCAAAGAAAAATAGAGAGAAAAATCTCCACAAAGCTAAGCAAGGGTGGTTTTTTTTCTCACAACTAAAGCCTATTAGGTGACACTCGCCCTCACTCATAAGGGATCAAAAGCTAGTCCACTTCAGGCTATTTCCACAAACTTGAAGAACACTCATGTATTTCACATGCACTTATATGAGTCTCTCCATCAAATGTGATAAATATTTTATCTTTTCATGTGACCTGATGTAGTTTGCCTCTTCAATGCAAGCCTCCCTCATGACTCTGTCCAAAGAAATTCAATGAACTGCGTTCTTTAGAAAAGTCCCACAATTTCTACTATGCAAGATTTACTTTGTTCCCAAAGATGTCTCCATAATTTGAGTAGATTTTGATTTCTCTCAAGTGCATAAGCCATCAAGCTTATTAGGAGAAGCAAACCATAGTGGATATCAAATTTCAAGGAAGAGGGTTGAAGGTATATATATATATATATATATATATATATATATATATATATATATATATATATATATATATATATATATATATATATATATATATATATATATATATATATATATATATGTATATACATACATACATATATATACATACACACACTGTTGCAGAGCTAAAGAGCGCACAAAGCAGAGAAAAAAGTCGGGCCCCAAAATTTTTCCGATTTGGACCACACATTTTTGTAACATATTCATTCTTGTAATATATTTCCCTTTGTAAAGGCACTAGAGGAGTCCTCTAGATGCATTCCCACAGAAGAATAGAAGCTTACCCATGTAAAATAGTAGGAAATTAGCTCTTAGTGAATAAAGTGCCGATCACTTGTGTGAAAGGACCATTTTTAGGGCACTAGTATATAAGTCAAATGTGACTCTTTGTAGAAGACTTTTTGCCATTGTGAGAATAGAGAGCACAGAAATTCGAATTTGTGCGTTCTTCCCTCTTCATCTTCTTCTTCGCGAGCTTGTATGCATGTGTATTGCTTGGAAAGAGTGCGTGTGAGTGTGATCTATCCTTGAGAGTGTTTCTTTGCTGTAGGAGAGGTGTGTGCGAGGTGTAGGAAGTGCTGAAGTGTAGGAAAGTATTCCTGCGACTCAGTATTTCTGTCATAACTTGAAGTAGGAGTGTCGGAATTGCGTGAAACCACTGCCATTGGATGCGTCTTCTCGAGAGCTTCGAAACGCATATGCTATTTGCTATGTTTGGAGCTCGGAGCTAGAAGAAAAGTCCAAAATACTGACGGCTGCTGCACCAAGTATCGTTTCGTCTTGACCTACAGTCGAAGCTTGTTAGGATGAGTGTTTTCCTCATTTTCACTTTTGAGTAATACTTTTGCATTGACCATTACGCATTTGCATGTCTTCATACACTCGGCTAGGTTAGTATACTCTTCGGATTGATAAATTAAAAGCGTGTATCCCCACTATATGCACTTGTGAGGGGATTGAGGTATAGTCTCTTTCTCCGCAAGTCCCTAAGTTGAAGCTTAGGTCAACACACTTTTTGGCGCCGTTGCCGGGGAGTGATGAATCAAACCGAGGCATTCGCGTGATGGTAAGTAGCTTTTTGCTTTGAAGAACTTGGAGGAGCGGAAATCTTCTCTTCTTTGGTAAGTCAATTTCAACCGCACTTGCTACTTCTCATTCTTGGAGTGTGTGTAGTGAGTTGATAGAATAGGGAAGTGAGTAGAAGAAGTAGAATAGGAGTGAGTGGAGAGTAGAGTAGGCTTTAGGTTTGTTCAAGAATTTTCATTTTCTGTAAGCTAGGAATTCCCAAGTACAAAAGCCAAAAATTTTTTCATTTTCAAGTTACTTGTTGAACAAGTATCGTGGAGAGCTGTGTCGAGTATCGTGTGAGCCCAGCGATCGTTTCGAGGAAGAGCAAGCAATAGGGAAGAGTCCTGTGCAAAAGAGTTAGACCAAGTGATCATGGGTGCTTCCAAGGTAAACTAAACTACCTATTTGCTCAGAAATTTCCAGCATTTCAATCTAGGAAAAGGAAAAACGACCTGCGCTGAGTGTCGTTTGGGTTTTCAGGGGGTTAAAAGTCCTTGGATGATTGATACAGTGGGTGAGGGTAAGAGAGAAGACCTAGGAGAGAAAGGGGGAAACTTCAAACCTCAAAAAACATTACAAAAAAATTGAAAAAGGGTCAAGTATCGCTTTGCTCCTGCGGTCGAGTATCGTTTTACTCCTGCGGTTGAGTATCGCGATATTTCCCAGCGGTCGTAGATCGTTTTAGACAGAGGTCGTAGATCGTTTCGTTAGAGATCGTCTCGTTAGAGATCGTTTCAGGCAGCGGTCGTAGATCGTTGCGCTAGAGATCGTTTGGATCAGAGGTCGTCGATCGCGTATCGTTTGCCAAGTATCGTTGTCCCGAGATCGCGATACTTGTCGAAGGTCGTGTATCGTTGGTCACGGGTGTCGTCGATCGTCGATCGTTTGGCGGAGATCGCGACACTTGTCAAAGGTCGGTATCGTTTCAGTTAGGTATCGTCGATCGTTTCGAGTGAAGGTCGTAGATCGTTTCGGCCCAAGTATCGCCGATCGTTTCTACTAGAGATCGTCGGTCGTGTATCGCTATCTGCCAGAGATCGTTCTATTAGAGATCGTTTAGTCAAAGACCGTTTTCCAGCGATCGTTTTGATTAAGTATCGTTTGGATCCAAGTGTCGATTTCCAGCGATCGTTTTGATCAAGTATCGTTTGTCAGCGGTCGTTTTGGGTCAGAGGTCGTAGATCGTTTTGTTGAGAGGTCGTGTATCGTTCCCAGCCAGAGATCGTTAGGAGAAAGGTCGTTAGTCAGCGATCGTTTCTTCCAAGTATCGTTTGTCAGCGATCGTTTCACCCAAGTATCGTTTGTCAGCGATCGTTTTCTCAGAGGTCGTGAGAGTCAAGTATCGTGACTTGAAATTTTCTTTCAGTCACATTCCAGCCCAAGTCTTCCTAGACTTCTAAACCATAACTTAGAACTCTAGAGACTAAAGGTGGACAAGATTTGATTAGAGCTCTTAAGTGAATGAACTTGAGATCAGGAAGAACCCTAGGAAGCCGAAGAAGTGTAATTTCTTCCGTAGGGAGTGTTGCCGAACCAAGTAACCGTTCACACTATTCTGAGACCTCCAGTGAGTCAGAAGGAGAAATCCCCATGGCTTACGAGGATATGCAAAACACTGTGCCCATGATTGGCCAGATGTCCATCATTGAGGGCGAATACAGAACTTCCTTAGAATATGTGAGCACTAACCACCATGAGATCCCTATCTATTTAGATGGTCTAAACAGATCAGTGGCCAGATTGAGGAAGGCTTCAGAGGCCTACATAGTGCCAAGACCAGCAGTTAAGTACATAGGAGGACTGTACATGGATAAACAAGACATTCAATACATGGTCACCGAACACCCGGAAATCATTAATGAGCGTGGTGAGGAAAATGACACTTCAAGTTTAAATGGACATGGAACTGAGGAACAAGTAACAACTCCTAGAGGTAGATCGACAATTACTAAACTTTGGAGAGGAGACTTAGTTCCCCAGGATGACACTCTAATAGATCTGTATTTGATCAATGGGATGGAGCACCTGCTCAGAACCCATTCCTCTATTTGGGACGTTGCTCCTAATCCAGTTACCATCTATGAATTACAAGATCCTGAATTCCCCACCATCATCACATATTTGGACAAAAACCACAGAAGGTATTGGCCAGTCACTGAATTAGAGAGAGCTGAGCTGAAATATCAGAACATTCCAGTGTTCCCCCCAAGGGACCAGGCAACCACTTCACGGAACCCACATGGAACTTCCCGAAATGATTCAAGTCAACATTCGGGACAAACACAACAAACTCAACAAACCCAGATTCCCATCAGACCACATGTACAATTCGCAATGCCTGCCACTAATCCTAATTATCGGCCACAACCAGCTATTGACCCAAGACAAGGAGCTCATGCTCCAGTCAGACCACAGGTAATACGAGGACCAGGTATACCAATAGGAAGACCAAATTACCCTGTAATGCCGAGACAACCTGAAACAGGAAGAAGACTAAGGCCGATTCAAGTGGCCAAGTGCATGAGAAATCATTATGATGGCTCGAGCGAACCCTATAATCACATAGCAGAATTTAAACAAGTAGTTAGAGCCGAACAGGTAGATGACTTCATGATTCAATATGAGTCCTTTGGCCTGACCTTGTCAGACACAGCCCTGGCCTGGTTTCAGCCATTGGATCCAAATACCTTTCAGAACATGGATCAAGTGTATCAAGAAATGATTGAAGAATTTACCAAGTCTGGAATCAAGAACAATTCTTCGTCATTAATCCACAGCTTCAAACAAGCTCCAACTGAGTCAGTCAGATTGGCTGCCAGGAGATTCAAGCAGTACGTGGATAGATGCCCTGTTGAGGAGAGACCCACTCAAAACAAGATGGTATCATTGTTCTTAGAAGGACTATTAAACGGAACCTTGAGGTCGTTAGTGTACGTGAAGAGAGTTCAAACTCTGCAAGAGTGTATGAAGGAATGTATAGACCTGGAGGATAACCTTGCAGGAGACTTGAAAATACCCCAAGGAAGTGTGAAAAGTGAAGAGTCATCAAATAGCACATCAAACCCTAAAAACAACATAGAGGAAATCGCCGACTTGCTAGCAAAAAAACTGAACATACAAGGACAGAGGAATTATCCCACCAATCCTATGAGAATGCCTATGCTTAGAAGATGTATGCAGTGCGGAGGAGATCATCCTTCTCACTTGTGTATTAGGGGAGTAGTCCCACCACCTGCCTATGCTCCTCATAGACCCTCTGTCCCCGGACCACTACAGTATTGCAGCATAGAGCAGAGATACACAAATCATAACACTGAGAATTGCCCTTACAATAGGCAAACCAGACCCACACAGCCTTATGTGAGACCATATGGATATCCTCAGAACCAGCAAGGAGGAGATGCCTTCAGATACCCCTCACATCAGCCGCAGGCACCAATGCCACGACCATACGCATACCAGGGATATACACAGCCTCAACCAGTGTTAGGACAACAACCGCCCCACCCTCAGAACGTTGTCCCAGTTAAGATAGCACAACCAGAGGAAAACTTAGAAAGGGCCATAGTGCCGGCAACGCCTTTGACTAGCAGTGAACCATATGACTCATCTTACGAACCTAGTCAAGGAGCATACCCAGGTTATGAGAGCTCAACAATGGAATATGGACAACAATACGACCCATATTCTTATGGCATGGAGACGTCGGAAAGTTCATATAACTACGAGCAAGATTATGTACCATTAATGTACACAGCTCCTAGAGCAACCATGCCACCTCGACCAATGAATAGACCGCCTGTACCTAGAGGACCATGCTACAGGTGTGGAGGTGACCACTATATTAGAGAATGTACGTTGCCAAATCCACCACCACCACAACGAGTTTGGGAAGGATACTGTAGCGATTGTGGAAAGGAACATCTTTTTAGAGATTGCCCTAAGAACCCAAACAAAGTCACATCTAATGTACAGATTAACGTGATAGAAGTAATTGAGTCGTCAGGAAGTGATAAAGGGTACACTATACCTTTAAAAGCCATAACAAGAGCAAGGGCTAGAGAAGACCCTGATAAAACCACAGAAAATAATCAAAGTGACAAAGAGGGAAATACACCCATCCCTCGCAGAGTAGAAGACTCCGAAGAACCAGAAAAAAGTATCGCCAGTAAAAGATCCCAAAGATGGAAGCAAAGGAGAGACAGGATAAAAGAAAAAAAGTTATTGCAAAAGAAGGAAAATGAAAAGAGTAAACAGAAATCAACAGAAAAATCACAAGTAGAAGAAGAAAATGAAAAGGAGAATAAAAGGAAGGGGGTAGGATCGGTATTAGCGGACCCAATGCCTGAAGAATTAGCCATGTGGATTCAGGCATACAAAGAGAGAATTAAAGCCGGACCTACCATAGAACAACATGAGAGAGAATATCTGAGAGGTGACCTAGAGAAAGAAAGATTGGAAATCTGCAAAAGATTGATAGAAGTTGCCCAACAAACATTAGAAAAACCCAAGTCACCCTTACCAAACAATCGAATTGGCGAAGAAAAATTCCAAGAGTGTCTAAACAATCAGGAAAAGCCTAATGTAAATAGACCTCTGGATGATGAAATTGGTATTGAGAGAAAGGAAGGATCCATAGTACCTGAAACAGAAGGAGACTGGACTAAGGATTTATGGGCGAGAGTTCAAGAGGACAAGTGGAAAAAGGTAGAGGGAATGGAACCGCCCTTTGAAGAATTGAAAGCAGAAAACGAAATGGAAGGTTCAATACCTGAACTTAATTCAGAAGGGATTTTTCCGATGGATGCAAGTAACAAAGAAGCCGAAGATGATGTAAAGGAACTACCTAATTACACCGGGGAATACGAGCACAACTCAGAATTGTATCGCATTCCATCAATACAAAGATGGGAAACGAATCCATCAGTTCAAACATCGGAGATCATACAACGCTTTAGAGAGGTGAAAATCCCATGTACCTTAACATTCGAGGAATTGTTAAAGGTGAAACCACATCTAAAAGAAAAATTGATCAATCAGTGGGAAGTCAAGGAAGAAAAAAAGGAGGTAGATGACGAAGTGAAAACAATGAGAATTCCAGTGGATAAAGTAGGAGATTTTAGTGAAGGGGATGAAGGAAATACATGTCTACCAATCACCTATAGGGGTTACACAACCAAAGCCATATTAGATTCAGGAGCTGGTGTTGGCATTGCTACCAAAGAAATTTGGGAGAAATGGGGGAAACCAGCATTGAGACCAACACGCATGAAAATTCAAATGGCAGATGGACATACGGAAAGACCCCTAGGATTGTTGGAACGAGTAGTTTTCACTACATGCGGAGTGGAATTCGAACATACTTTAGCAATATGTCACTTTGAAAGGCCGAGCAACTATGAGATGATCTTGGGAAGGCCATTCATGAGACAGCTAAAGGTCGTACAAGACTGGGGAAAAGATGCAGTGTACCTACAACACGCAGGAGTCACCACTAGGATCAACCTACATACGTACACATATCAAGATGTACCACCTCTGCAATGGAATCAAGTCCATAAAGAGGAAGACGATCAATCGATTCATAGTGCAGGTTCTAGTGACCAATCCTGGATGAACGAGGACACTCATCTATGGATATGCCAAGCTGCAAAAAAGGAAGAAGAGAGAAGAAAAAGTTGGCAGCAGAAACAAGGAATAGTGAGATCGGTACAAGATCCGGCTTATATGCCACAAGTATTTCCAGACGAAGAATTCGAACCCCACGGTTGGATGGAAATCTTAGCTACCCTCGATGTCTGTGTAAACGAAGAAGTAGTAACCATGAACGAATGTGTTGACGAAGAGGGTTATGACGTTAGTCTGTATATGGTAGTCCTTCAGGAGGCAGAAGAAGGAGAAGTAATTGAGAAAGACTGGAAGGAGGACTACGAGAGCATTGAAATGGAACCAGAACCCATGGATCTAGGGATTAGTACCACCAACATGGATATCACTGCCAATGAACAACATAAGGATCTCACACAAAAGGAAGAATTAGAAGTTGAAAGGGAGTTAGAAGATGAAGATAACAAGCTTCAAGACCAATTTGAGGTACCAGCTCATTTTAAAAAATACGAAGTGGAAGAGAGGAAGATTGCTATTCAAATGCCTAAAAGAGAAGCACAACCTGGAATAGCATATGATAATAAAGAACAAACCAAAAAAATAGTTGTAACTATGGAAGGAGGAGAGGAACGATGTACTTTCATAGGACAGGATGTCTCAGCGGAAGAAGAGCAAGAGTTAATTCGACTCATAAGAGAATACCGGGATGTCTTTGCTTGGACTTATAAGGATTTAAAAGGAGTAGATCCATCTATATGTGCGCATAGAATCCCCATGACATCCGAAGCCAAACCTTCTAAACAGAGACCTTATACTTATAATGATGTGTATTCAGCCAAGATAAAAGAAGAAATAGATAAGTTGTTGGATGCTGGATTCATATACGAGATAGAACACACAGAATGGGTATCGCCATTAGTAGTAGTGCCTAAGAAAAATGGAAAATTGAGAGTGTGCATAAATCTGAAGAAGGTGAACGCAGCCACTATACGTGATAGCTACCCATTACCGATTACGGATCATCTATTGGAGAGGGTAGCTGGTAAAGAGGTCTATAGCTTCCTAGATGGTTTCTCCGGATACAATCAGGTGGCTATTGCGACTGAGGACCAACACAAGACAGCATTTGCCACTGAATGGGGTGTGTATGCATTCAGAGTGATGCCCTTTGGACTCACTAATGCACCGGCTACCTTCCAACGATTAATGTGTCACGTTTTCAAGGAATTTTTGAAAAAAAGCATGGAAGTGTATGTAGATGATCTTTGCACGTATTCCAATCAAAGACCTGACCACATACCGGAATTAAGGAAGATATTCAACAAATGTAGACAGTATAGAGTCTGCCTAAACCCAGAAAAATGCGTCTTCATGGTAAGACAAGGAAAAATACTAGGACACATAGTCTCAAGAAATGGGATATCTACGGATGAAGATAAGATCAAAGTCATATTGGACTTACCAAGACCCAAAAATGTAAAGGAAGTACAAGCCTTTATGGGACACTGTGGATATTACCGTAGGTTTATTCACATGTATGCCATAATAGCTAAGCCCTTATACGGTCTATTGACTCAGTTCATTTGGACAGACGAGTGTGAGAAGGCCTTCAACGAGCTTAAAAAGAGGTTGAGTACAGCCCCAATTCTAAAATCACCCAACTGGAACAAGCCTTTTCATATTCATGTTGACGCTTCGAATTACGCAATTGGATGTATCCTAGCTCAACCGGCTGATGAGGGAAAGCTTGATCATCCAATCGCTTATGCGAGTAGACAATTAAACCAAGCCGAAAGAAATTACACGACTACAGAAAGAGAGGGCTTAGGAATGGTTTATGCAGTCAAGAAGTTTAGACATTACCTCTTAGCCAACAAATTCAAATTCTTCATAGACCATCAAGCTTTGTTGTATTTAGTCAATAAACCTTGTAGCACGGGAAGGTTGGTACGATGGTTCTTGTTACTAATGGAGTTTGACTTTGAGGTAATAGTCAAAAAAGGAAACACGCATGTGAGAGCAGACCACCTGTCTAGGTTAAAACACGGAGAACCACCTAGCGGAGTTCCTGATGATTTGCCAGACACCTATCTTTTTAACCTGGAAGTATGTCCTCAATGGGCCGAAAAGTTGATCCCAATACTTACACATGGACCTAAAGATGGGGTCACGCCAAACCGAAAGCAAGATCTGTGGAAGACTAAAAACCTTCACATTATTGCTGGAAGTTTATACCACCAGGATTCAAGCGGACTACTGATGAGATGCGTGGAAGAAGATGAACAAAACATGTGGCTTCAGAAAGCACACATAAATCAATGGAACACTCACTTGAACGCAAATGGAACATGGCAAACACTCAAGAGATTTGGCATATATTGGCCAACCATGCAACGAGATGCACATCATTATGTGTCAACCTGTCCATTCTGTCAAGAACAAATCCCAGATGAGAACTCTACGTTATGCTATTCTACAATAGCACCAAGGTGGAGCATGCCTTTAGTAAAGTTCTTGAAAACTCGAGAGTACCCGGAGGGAGCTACCTTAGCAAGGAAACGTGCTCTTGAAGAACAGAGCAAAGATTACGTCATCCTAGGAAAACAACTCTTTAAACGAGGGAGAGATAACCAGTTAAGATTGTGCATTCATGAAAATGAATATCTCTCTGTCTTAGAAATGGCACATGCAGGAGCTGCGGGAGGACATTTCTCAGCAGATAGAACAGTCAAAATGATTCTCTTTGCAGGCTTGTGGTGGCCAACTCTACATATGGACGCGGAGACATATGTGAGAAGCTGTGAAACATGCCAGAGAGCAAAATATCCTATTAGAAGAGATGACATGCCTTTAAGACCCATGGTTTGTGCGAGAGCATTTACCAAGTGGGGTATTGATTTCATAGGACCTATCAATCCACCTGCGAAAGGATCACATGCAGAGTACATCATAGTAGCCACCGACTACTTGACTAAGTGGGTAGAAGCAAAAGCCACTAGAAAGAATGATGCTCAAACCACAGCAAAATTTCTCTTTGAGCACATATTCACACGCTTTGGACTACCGATCGAGATAGTGAGTGATCGAGGAACTCATTTCTTAAACGAAGTCATTGAATCGTTAATGAATGAATTCTTAGTGATTCATAAAAAATCAGCCCCATACCATCCTCAAGCTAATGGGCAAGCTGAAAGTTCCAACAAAGTACTTTGTACGGTATTGACAAAGATTGTCAATAATGGAAGGTCAGATTGGGACAAACAATTGCATCACGCAATTTGGGCCTTCCGAGTGGCTTATAAAACGGCTATTGGAACTACACCTTTCAATCTAGTGTATGGGCAGAATGCAATTTTGCCAATTGATTTCTTAGTACCTACATTGAGAGTGGCCCAGCAGTATGAGTGGAACGGTCACGAATTATCTCAGCAATTAGATCAGATTGAAAAGCTACACGAGACAAGATTGCAAGCGGTAGCGGGTATTTATGCAGCCAAACGGAGACAAAAGGCTTATTATGATGCACATATAAAAGACAAGGGACTGAAAGAAGGTGATTTAGTCTTAGTATACACCCTCAAACAGCACGCAAAGAAACTACAAAAACGCGGATATGGACCTATGATTATAAATCGAATCTCTACTAGTGGTGCAGTCAATCTCGCCACACTAGACGGAGATATTCTTCCCAATTACATTAATGGATGCCGAGTGAAAAGATTCATGGAGCCTCTAACGGATCAAATGTTAGCACGACTCTTAGGAGCTCAGAGTAGAAAAAAAGAAGAAGAACGCATACGAGAAGAAGCTAGACAGGAAGCCCTGGAACGTATCAGAAAACGGAAAGAGTGGATGAGAGAAAGAGACGAGAGATATCGAGTAGGAGAAGCACTCATCCCTATGGCTAATTTTAGAGCCACTGAGAACTCCGGACAACAAAGAAGACAGCCTTATTTGAATCTGGGAGCCGGACGAAAAGAGTACCACTTAGTGGATGCTCTTATAGACACAGGAGAAGCCATAAGCTGCATTAGATTTTCTTTGTCTCAGAGACTTAAAGAGGGGTTACGGCCATCGAAGGCACAACTAATTGGAATAGGAGGAAAAGTTACTCAATGCATAGGTGAGATAACTTTACCTTTACATATGGGGAACAACACAATGGAGCAGAGACTCTTAGTGTGTCAGGACCAAGATTTGCTTGAAGATGTGGTGTTAGGACAAGATTGGATCTATGAATATGAGGTAACCATTCAATTGGCTTTAGGATATATATCTGCCAGAATAGGACCTCGTGAGGTATTTAGTTTGTTAGACGAACGACCACACAAAGCCGCTATTATAGAGCCAGAAGTTCATCCAAATGAACAAAGTCATGATTGTATGTTCACTAGCAATATAGAAACCCCATCGTCACGTACTTCATGTGAAAATACCGTGAGTCCTGTGTGCACTCCATCTTTGAGTATAGAGAGTCACAAGAGTGCACAAGAACATGAAACCAAGCCCAGTGAACCACAAGGCACAAGAGAGAATATTCCTCTGCAAGAATTGAAGTCTACACCTGTGAAAGTGTACCCTATTCCACATTCTACACTAGCTTGGATAAGGAAGGACCAAAAGAAGGCCTATCGTCAGCAACAGAAAAGTCTTCGACATCAGCATATCCAATCGAATAAGAAGACAACGAGTTTCGAACACTTCAGGCAACCACGACTCAATAGCATGTGGATCCCAAAGAAACTGATAACTGCACAACCTGATCGAACACAAATATGGATCCCAAAGTCAAATACTCCAAGGACAACCATCCCAAACAAAGAACATCCTCAGAAGGGCAATCACCATCAACATGGTCAACAGGCACATCAGCCGAGAAAGAGGACACATTGGAGGAAGAAGGAATCTACAGATGCAATGCAAACCAACTTGAGATTCCCAAAACAGAATAAACAGACGTACTACCGAAGAAGAACCATATTCATCAAAAAGGTGGAGCATACAGTACATCCCGCCCCAGTGAAGCAAATTTGGGTGCCGAAAGACAAGACAAGCTGCATACAGCATGCAACTAATTCTAATTGCACACATGAGGAGTTGCTGAGATCCAAAGTATGCATGATAGGGCCATATTACAAGGCCAAGCATTCGGCACGTCTTTCTTCTACTTTCGGATAGTCATGCACATTTTCCCTTTGGAAATAGGAGAGCACTTGTACATATTTTAAGAGAATATTCCAAAAAAAATTATTAACCGCTTCGGCTATGGACTAACTTTTATGTTTTCTTTTCAGCAAAAAAAAAAAAAATAGAAAAAAATACATGAAAAATTCAGGTATTACCTTTCTCACACCCACGGGGAAGGGACGGCACCATGCACTCGGAGCAACATCGAATTATTAATCAACATATGGAGGAGGATTTCTGAAAAAATATATGGATATTAATTCATACTCCATATTGAGTGCAGATGGCTTCCACTGATTCCGAAGCAACACACGAAGAAGAGGTGCAACTCCTTCCAATGGAATCGGTGACAAAAGCAAGAGGTCATTGGTTCAGAGACGATCAACCAGTAGCAGAACTAATTTTCATGGCTACAATCAAAATCATGGATACGGACCATTACTTCCCTATCATGTCCCAAGATTTCAAGACCATAATACAAGGGTTGCCTCATATTGAGGATGTGTGGACTCAAGCTGGAATTGAAGCATTCTTGAAGATCCCTATATATGTACCAGATTTTCAGAGGTGTCATAGGTGATGAACACCATGCAGCCTGCAGGAACAAAAATCTCAGTCCCAGAAGCGCAAGTATTGGACAAGGTGGGCACATGGAAGACAATTCAATTCACTCATGAATTGATCAATAAAGCGTTTGGATGGAATCAAACAGGGATCACTAATGTGAAGGAAGAATGCCATGACCCGAAGAAGAGGTCATTCCTGGAAATAAACAGGATTGACATTGAGGATGCTGTACGACTGGTGCATCAACACTTCTGTTTTCCAAGTATGCACAGGTACACCGCACCCCAAAAGATAGTCGTCCAATTACTGTCACATGCCATGAGACAGATAGGCAACAAAGTAAATCTAACAGGCTATGTACAAGAACGATTGTTCGAAGCCCAAAAGAAATGGGGCCAGAAGAAATTTTTGAATGGGAGTTCAGCTTTGACATTGCTCATATATGAAGCTTTAGACATGAAGAATTGTTTAAGGGAGATGCCAACCTCAGAAGGGCTAGCTACATATGTGAAATCCGCCTCAGTTCCCAAGAAGAAAAGTACTACAGGTATGGAAGAGGCTGGAACTAGCTCTCAGCCAAGAATGAGAGGCACCAAGAGACTAAGGGAAGTTAAGCCAGAGGAAGAAGGAATCCCCATGAAAAAAAGAATCCATGTACTTCCAAAGGTGACGCTTGTAGGACAGACACAAATCACGGAGGAAGAGTTGACCCAAGCACTTGAAGAAACGCACAAATATACGGAAGGACAAGTCAACTTACCTGTGCAAGGTCATCACTATCAGCAGTCACAACAAGAGCCGAAAACAAAAAGAAGACTCACTAAAGTCCACCGATACCGTGAAATCGGACTAGATAATTCCAGCTCATCTACTCAAGACAAAGAAGAAAAGGACACATCATTGTTGGATGTGGATATTCGAAGTGAATCCAAAGATGATGGGCAGTGGACAGAACTCAATGAAGTGAATTATGATGAAGAACCAGAAGGCCCTAATCCGATAGATCAAGATACAAAAATGAGTCCGAAGACCACAAGCACGAAGATAGATGAGGAGATTGCGGAAAAAGAAAATGAAGATCAAGATGTAGAAACGGAAGAGCCATTCACGCCTATCAGGGTTGTAGCAGCACCTTCCCCACTGGATGTCACTTTTTAGGGGAGTGCTACTAAGAAGAAGAAAGCAAAAGGCGATGATGAGGAACGAAAGATACAATTACAAGTTAGACAGCCACACAACGAGACACTTCAGGTGGCAAAAGGCAAAGATGTGCAAACAGGAGAGACCCCAGAAATACCAAAGACATGGCTTAATGTAGACATCGCTCAGCTCAAGCCTGTTGTACAAGATATGATTCGAACGGCTTTAGATACACAACAATTAATGCTTGATGCTGATGAAGATTATGAACAAGCCATGCAAGAAAAGAAGGAACTTGAAAAAACAGGCAAAGAGCTTTCTGAAGAACTAGCGAAAGTGCGAGAACAAGCTCTGAACAAAGAAATGGAACTTCAAAAAGTCAAAACACAAAACAGTATGCTAGAAACAGAGCAGACAAAGTTGAAGGACCAAGTCGTGGAACTAACAAAGAAATTAGAGATGAGCGAGACGGAGAAGACACGACTTCAAACACGCAGCAAAATCTTAGAGTCTCAGCTCAAGGCCAGTATGGAAGAAGCTGACAACATGCGACACAGAAATAAAGAGCTGATGACAGCTCTCATTAGTGATCAGCCACTGGCAATAACTGATGAGCCACAAAGGAATGTCAAAGACCTGGAAGCTCAGATCACAAAATTACAAGATCAGCTCAGACAGGAGCAAGAAGTCATCTCGGATTGGGAAAAGAGATATATGGAGGACACCGCAGCCCTCAGAACGAAATGGAAAAGAGCAGAAAATAACTACCTGCGACAGTGCAAGGAAGATACAGAACAAATGAACATTGTGGCCCAAGAATTAATGAAACATCAAGCAATGATTGCTAAGGCCGAAGAGGAAAACCAACACAAAGATGATTTAATCAAAGAGCTTCAGGAGCAATTAGAGCAGAAAGCACAACAGGGGACACCAGTAGTTCCGCCAGGGACCTCGGCTACTGTGGAGGAAGAGGTACGCCCTCTCTCTCCCCCCTTGTATAATTCACCAATAAGGGAGGAAAAGGAGGTTCCATTAGAACCTAACACACGAAAAATTGCAGAGCTGAGCAGGACAGGAAGGGCACTACTGGTGTCCCAGCTCACGGCTGAATTTGAAGATCAAGTCATCAATCTAATGAAAGAGGCTAAAATCGACAGCAAACAACTGGAACAAATACTCAGGCCATTCAATGTACCATACGGGCTGTTGAAGGAACAAACCAGGCAGTATATACAACATGCGACAAATAAGGAACCTGACCAAAATCTCCAATTTCGACATGATACTTTTAAATATACTCAGGTGGAGTTCGAGGCAGCAAATCCCATTTGGAGAAGAAAGCTCTTGGAAAAGCACCCTACGCTACGGGTACAGTGGGAAGCATCACCGTATGAGCTTCAAGTAAACCCATCCTTTTGCCCACTACCCCGTCGAAGAGCATGGACGCAATTTTGGGAAGGCCAGCGGCAAGGTAGTATCAATACACAATGGCTAAATTACCCGCTATTACCTAGTCCACCACACAACTACCTACCGACAGAAGAATACATGGTCAAAACCATGGAATTTTGGCTTGCAAGATATGCTACTGTTCCCGACCTAGCCGTAAAAATGACGAATAAAATATTTAGCATGCTCCTGACAGTACTTAAAGTGTTCCAACATGCACAGTATACTTTTTTGAACTTCATCGGCATTACGCAGGGCTCGGAGGCCTTAATTTTTGATTTATCTACTATACCAAGCCGGTTAACAATTATGGCATATTTTTCTCGGCTCATGTTTCTACCATCAACATACATGCAGACATTTGAAGAAGCATTCTTCACGGGCTTCTTCGAAATGGATTCAGAGATCTTCATCAAAATGACCTCCAACTTGAATGCACGACTGGTGGCCTACGAGATAAGCTTCTTTGCTGACCATAGACAGGCACCAGAGGATGGAGTAAAATCTCGCCAATGGAAGGAGCTCATGCTATGTAATGCTAATCTGCTAAATCAAAGAGAGCAACAGGTCATTCAAACCTATACTCGTCGCCACAAAAAGTCTGTCGGGGACGACAGAGTTCAGGAGGGGGGCACTGTCGAGGGCGAGACGAGTAAGAAGAGGAAAAAAAGAAAGCAACGAAAGAAACAGCTTCACTAAAAGACAAATTTGAAGATACATCTCTGCAGGAAGCCCCGCAGGGGCGCACACACTAAGGAAAAGCACGCAGCTGGAAGAAGGGATCAGGACCAACATGTATCACTTATGTGGATGCTTCAACCTCTTGAGTTGCAGAGGTTTCAGATCAAGGCTTACGAGCTACATCCGCATATGTGCACTAATGGCATGCGTGGCAAACCGAATCAACCAGGTCCAACGTGTGCAACCAGGACAAATCAGAGCGCCTCTAAAACGTAATGCAAGATCAAGAATCAGACAACACTGACCACAGGGCGCGTGCGTGAAGCAAAGTC